>CM044550.2:20709853-21029853 GCA_024416835.2 Perccottus glenii
TAGTCTTTCTGTGTCCCCAGCAAACACCTATTATAAGTTGTCAGCTTGTTATCCACATACCCAATTATAGGTTGTCATGTAATGGTGTGTAAACAGTATCACAATGCAGGATGGTCTCTGCATGCAGAGGTGGCATCACCTTCTGACGCGGGCACTCACATTCTAACCTTCATACCAGTCACTAAATCACTCCCATCCTGAATAAATATAGCCTGTTGGTGTACTAATTGAGCATCAGTTTATATTTTTCTACACCTCATTATCAAACATAAAAATGCATAAAATTACAGCAGTACATTGATTATTCCACACGTCACACGTAGTCCTTTCTTCTATTTTACACATCACACAGACAAAAATAGTCATTACTGCTAATTAAACATATGAAATATTGTAATGTGTTGTGGGTGAAATATATTGATTCATAATGTCCAGCCAAGTCAACGTTTCACTAATAATAAATGTCATTCATTTAAATGGAATTAATTTCATCCTTAGAGAGGCGCAGAGGCTCAGCCAGTAGAGCAGTCATCCTATAAATGGAAGGTTGACGGTTCACTTCCTGCTCTTCCACGTTCATACTGTTATTGTGTCCTTGGGCAAGACACTTAACCCACCTTTTCTTGGTGGTGTGAGAATGTGGGACAACAAATGGAAATTAGAATCTGCCATGTTTACATTCATATGGTTGTGTCTCATGTATGTTCACCAACATGCACTGTCCCAATCCTAACCCTAACCCAATCAATGAATTTTAAATATTGCATTATTTCCCAAAAAGTGGGTTAGGACCCAAAAGTGTGTCGTGGTAAATTTTATTTAGACTGCCACAAATATTCTCTTCTAATAATTTAGAAAAACTGGAAGCATGATTGTGAACTGCTTTTGAAAATAGTTAAAACAGCAGAACCAACAGAACCCTAATTTTGCCCAACACATTTATCTAAAAAAGGAGCAACACTATAGAAAGAAAATACCAACCATTAGCATCATAAAGTTTTAAACATAAAAGTTTGGTCATGAGTAATTTTGCATTTTGAAATATGGGCCCCAAGTACAAACGTTTAGGAAACACTATAATAACATGAATGAGAGTCTACAGTATTTGCACAGTCCCCTAAATTTCACTGTTCACATTCAATTTCGACACGAGACATTGCTAGTAATTATTATCTATTGTTGATTCTATCCTTTTATGGGTAAATCCAGAATAAAAGTTTGCCGATAGTATGCAAAAAAAAAAAAACACAGTGTGACAGATTCTCTCAGTATGAACTTTAGCACAACTGAGGCAGTGCTCACTGATCATAGGGAGTGTTTGTAGACCACTTGCTTGAACCGCATTCATCACCTACAGATTCAGTGCAAATTGTCTTCATTTATTTTCATAGTTTAACTTTAGTTTTTACAGGCACTAAGTGTATATGCATTTATCATGTGTGTTTACATCTTTTTTTGCCTCGTATATTCATCTCTACTGTATAGTTTCCATCTCCACAGGTGGCTGAGTCATGTCATCTATAATAAATGTGCTCAGGTTTACTTCCCCCTTTAACCTGCGTGACACTCACTCTATTTATATCACAGCTATCATGTCACCAGGATTTATGCACACACAAACAGAAACTACAGTATACTGTTTAACATCAATTTATCAACTTCTTTGTTATAGGTGAAAGTCATAGTCAGTCGGCACTTATTACTGTTCGCTCAACATCTTTTCTTTACATTCTGAGGTAAACCAACAAAAACATTCAATCATCAACCAATAACTATAACAGCTTGTCCTTTATAAGGCTGTGTGTTTTCTCTTCATTAAACAAACACTACCTACAACCATTTTTAGCGCTGACTTAAATGACTTTGAGCCTCTATGCTTCATGCCTCATACAACCGGTGGATTAAAAATATCTACAATTTTGTACAAATTGCACAACTAAATAAGATGTCTAAGGCTGCCCTGAAAGCAAATCTATAGTGGTCTGCAGAGCCTTAGTAAAAAGAACAAGGTTGGAACAAGAGGCATGGCCGCAGAAGCACAAGGAGCCAGCGTGCCAACCTTTTACCACAAAGCTCCAAGGACTACACTGCTGCATGGGACCTGACAGAGGCAAAATGGATTTGCACCATTCACAGTGTCTAAGGGTAACTGTGTTTTACATGAGATAAGAAAAAAAAATCTAGATGAGGATTATACTATCTGTAGCTATTCCTATAAAATGTACTTCTTCTTTAGTGTTTTTCTCACAGCATAAATGCTTTGAAACCATGAACATATACTTTCTGACATAACATTTATGTCTTAGAAACATTAGTAAGATGTGGAGATGTGGACCTTAACCCCACTGACACATCTTTCACTGAGGAAGCAGAGGCCGAGGGCTCAGAGGTGGACTTGTCCATCACCTAAGCTGAAGTCACTGAGGTAGCTTTGGTCCAAGGCACCTCGGCCCTGAGTACCTCAAGTCTCTGGATGTTATGGGGCTGTCTTGGCTGACACGCCTCTGCAACATTTATGGAGGTTTGGGGACAGTACCTCTGGACTGGCAGACCGGGGTGGTGGTCCCGCTTTTCAAGAAGGGGGACCGGAGGGTGTGTTCCAACTACAGGGGATCACACTACTCAGCCTCCCCGGGAAAGTCTATGCCAGGGAACTGGAGAGGAGAATTCGTCTGATAGTCGAACCTCGAATTCAGGAGAAACAATGTGGTTTTCGTCCCGGTCGTGCAACACTGGACCAGCTCTTTACCCTCTCCAGGGTGTTGGAGGATTCATGGGAGTTTTCCCAACCAGTCCATGTGTGCTTTGTGGCTCTGGAAAAGGCATTTGACTGTGTTCCTTCAGGGAGCCCTGTGGGGGGTGCTCAGGGTCTATGTGGTCTGGGGATCTCTGCTAAGTGCTGTTCGGTCCCTGTACGACCGGAGCAGGAGCTTGGCTGGCAGTAAGTCAGACTTGTTCCCGATGCATGTTGGACTCTGGCAGGGCTGCCCTTTGTCACCGGTCCTGTTAATGTCTTAATTGCTGTGTGATGTATTCATAGGCTGTGTTATTTTACCTTGTAGGTATTCAGATTACCATTGTTGGTGTTACTATAATTGTTACCTGTGGTAATATATTGTGTGTATTTAAGATGTTGTGTTTTTTTTTACATGTGTATATATACACATATACAGTATAATTAAGTTATGATAACATTAACAATTAAGAAAGCAGCTGCCTTTGATTTTCTTTTTTGTAACAGACCGTGATGGGTCTAAATAAGTCTGACTTCTTCCCACTCTGTTTTGAGCAATTGATTGATTTATGATGTTAATGTAAGATGAATTAACTTTGTTGCATAGATCAAATGTTCTTTATTGTCTTTTTTATATATATAAAAAATAAAAAATATATCTTTATGGACAGGATTTCAAGGTGCAGCCAGGGGCCGGAAGGAGACCGGTTTGGGGACCACAGGATCTCATTTCTGCTTTTTGCAGATGATGTTGTCCTGTTGGCTCCATGAAGCCAGGACCTTCAGCATGCACTGGGACGGTTTGGGAATGCCTCGGTATTCCCCCGGAAAAGCTGGAGGAAGTGTCTGGGGAAGGGAAGGGAGAGAGAAGTCTGGGCTTAAATTGCTGCCCACCAGGTCCCGGCCCCGGATAAATGAAAGAAGATGGATGGATGTATTCATGACTCTCCATCGATTTGCAGGCATGAGTGTTGCTTATACAGACTGATGTACGGGTCGAGCCACATTCAACTGAGAAGTACAACACGATGTAAATGATGGGCCTATTTATATTTTATGATCAGAAGCATTTGTTATGTTTAATTGTGTTTTTTGTTTTGAGCACTACTGCATAAGCAGGAGCATTAAAAGGACAAAGTGCCCTTCTGAATACAACAGTTGTTGTTTTGCAGTATGTTATAGCTATATTGTTTATTTTGTTTTTATTAGGGTATAAAAAAAGGGAAAGAGAAAAAAGAGAAAGAAAGCTTTAAGAAACTCCCAGTGGGAGCTGGTAGTCCTGAGCCGGGGTTCATATACAAATTAAACTAAAATTTTAACATGTATTGTGCTTTGATGTAAAACATATTCTCACTGAAACATTACACCACCATCAACCTAGGCAACAACAATCTGTCTCCCATGTGTTCACTTAGGCTATTTTAAATCTATTAAACACTGTTTTAATAACACTTCTGCAACTACTAATAATCATTTATTTCATTTGATATTTTAAATATAAAGATAAAAAAGGATGGTAAAGTAAATGAAAAAGTCTAGTTGATTCAGGCTTGTTGTGAGACTCTCCAAATACAGCTTCATTCTGCTAAACGTATACTGTCATATGTTTTACACACACTTACACTAATGCACTAACCATGTTCTCAGTATTCAATGGTCATTCCTGCATAAAAAGAATAACAATAAAAATACAATGGTAAACGTACTTATGTTAAAACTCCATTTTTAGCCCAAGCTTGAGCACTTTTTTATGTTAAAGAGTAAATGATGTTTAAAAAAGGGTTAGTGTTGGATTGAAGTAGTGTAGTGTGAGAAGTTGAGCACTTATTACCAGATGTCCGTTTTCTTTGGCGATACAAGATGTTTTTCCTGCATTTATTTGGTAAAACTAATATTTATCTTGTACTACTAACCCTGACTGTTTGGCCCTGCACTTTAATGAGACCTTACAGGCTATAATGTAGAATTATACTCAAGTCAGCCACTGCCATATCAGACAAAATTAGCCCTCCGTTTCATGCATTCAACCCTGCTTCATCCATTCTCTGTCAAAACAAAGCTCAAAGGCACACTTCATAGTCTTTCATTACACACACACACAAACAACTTTTTTACTGCTGCAGGGAGCTTGATTATAGCCATTACCAGTGTGACAGCAGTGTCACAGTTAATGATATCTGTGTTATATACAGAAGAGAGCTTTGTAGTGAGTTATTAATACCAGGATGCCCGTCTTTTATGGCCTTATCAATACAGACCAGTCTCTGAGTCGATACAGCTGCTTCACACCAATGACTATTCATCCAGAGCGAGAATCAACCTGCATTACGTGCCTATGTGTGGTAAGCTGCACTGGGACGCTATGAAGACCATATATATTAGAGAAATTGGGGCTCGACTGCCATGTCCACATTATGTAGCTAAATGTAACATGGTGGTTTAGCGGGATATACTGTAAGTGCAAATGATCACTCTTGTTGGTGGATTGTTCAGGTTGTAGACACATTTGTCATTCTCATCTAGAACACAGAGTGGCAGAGTGGTTAGCACTCCTGCCCCACAGCAAGAAGGTTGTGATTTCAAAATCTGGCCGACTGAAACATTCTGTGAGGAGTCTGCATGTCCTCCAAATGTTACCGTGGGTTCTCTCCAGGTACTCCAGCTTCCTCCCACCGTCCAAAGACATGCATGTGTAGGTTAACTGGCAAATCTAAAGCGTCCCTACTGACTGAATGTGTGAGTGAATGGTTGTCTGTCACTTTCTGTCTCCCTAATGGGACTAAGCGGTAGAAAATGAAAGGATGAATAATATATAATGTTTGTTTTAAACCCAAACAGTGACTCTATCAATTAGGCTGGTCTGAATTATATGTATAGCAGAGGTTGCGCTAGACTTTCTCACTCTCTGCCATTTTGACGGACGGAGTCGAAAAATTTCCTTCCTCGTCTATTATTACCTGTCATTTTTAATTTTCATACTTTAATGATACTTATAATGGCTTTTTGTTTTACTCACGTTTCAAGAAATTTCAAGACGAGCACAGAGGACAGATTATTTGTTTTATTTAAGAACAACAGATAACGTTACACAAAAAGTGAAAGGATATTTTGTGATTGAACTCTAGAGCACGCAGTATATTATACAATATGATTCCGACAAAACTGAACTGAACTTAATTCCATCGCTGTTGTGCACCCCAACAAGTCTGTTACTTGTGTTAGCTTTTCTACAGATGTCACAGAACATTTTTCCTCCTTCCCACCTCAGCCACGTAAACTCCTGTTCCCACTGAACACAACACTCCCTCTTCTTCACCTGCTTTTTGCTGCTAAATTGTCCCGTAACAGGTGGTGACTGCTTAGTGTTCACCCTCCACTGCGTCATGTCCTTTTTTTTTCACATTTATTAAAACTATCAGAACTTTTTGGCGGTTTGAAAAAACTACTCACTCAGCTGCCATGAACCTTTTGCAACTGAATGCAGCACGTGACAAAGACGACACGATTCAAGATAATTGCTGATTGATATATGTACATTCGCCACCAACTGGTCAGGAGTAGGAATAGAATACAATACAATAGATCACCCTCAGAATAATCCATCAAAATGATGGATGGCATTTAGATTTTTCCGTCCTTGCTAAAAAAAACCCGTCAATGACGGAAAATATTCGGTTAGTGCGACCTCTGATGTATAGGGACAGAGTGAAACGACTGCAGTAGTGATTTATCTGTTACTGTCTTACAGTTAGAGAATATACATAGGACATCACATGTCAGAGTGTCCAGAGGTGAGCACATAGAGCCGAGAAGAGTGACAGAGGATAGAAGGAAATGGAGGCTGTGGGTGACTTTGCTGTGCTTTACATGGATTAGATGGGCTAAACCATTGAACCATGAAGGATTTATTCTCACTAAATGGTAATCCATGCCCACCTATCTGTCTGCACTGGCTCATAATCTTCTCATACTATTCCCCCATAAATTATGTCAGCAGGCAAAAAAATAATAATTAGGCTGTGTTCATGTGAGCATCTGAAATCCCATAGATCACACTGGGCTGTCCCATTCCCTATTCATACCTTATCTGCATCTGTGAACTGGCCACATAAAAATCCTCCAAAACCGGTATTCCTTCACTCCTCTGCATTTCACTGTCATAAGTCAGCACATTTCTGCACTGATGTGTACCTTCTCATTTGCCTCTGCTGCCTCCCACAACAGCCCAGAGCTTTGATCTTGTTCTTGACTTCCGACAAGCCTCCCTAAATATTTTATTGTTCTTTGATCAGTACTAAATATGCTCACCTTAAGCTGCTGCTAGCATTTTTAAAGTCTTGTCCAGCCTTGTTAAAAGTTAGTTTGTGTATATACAACCAATTACATTTGTACAATCACAGATTTTTATGTAAAGCATGCACATAAAGAGACGAAATGTGTAATTTTTCATAAAATATCATATCTTTAGAGTTTGTGTTGTTTCAAACCTCAGGGCTGAAAAAATGCCCAAATGCTTTGTAAATTAAGGGGGCGGGCCATCACACTTGTCATAACTACATTGAGGATTAATGGTGCTGTTGCTGTAATGGATGTATAATAGGGTTCAGTAGGGAGCCCTCACACCTGTTGCCATCAAGCCTCTCTCATGAACCATCAAGCCTCTCTCAAGAACCTCTTAAAAGGTCCTCGCGTAAGGGCGCCACAATACAGCAATATACAGCGATATACCTCCGTCCACCAGAGGGCAGGCTCCAAAAGCAGAAATATAAGGAGAAACCCAATGGCAACTTTACAAGTATAAAAATCCTGTTTACAGCCTGGTACAAAAGATGGCTCTGGTCTCTAGATGTAAGTTTTTACTACGTGACAACTCTGGGGGGTGAATTTTTTATTCATATGTCCATTTATGCTGAAAACTACTGTTTTACTATGCAGTAAAAGCGAAAAAGCCCGGATGTAACCGCCAATTTATTGCCCTGCAGTTACGACAATAACGGTGAATGGGCGACCAATGGGTGGAAGTTGTCCATATTTATACAGTCATTGGTTGCCATTCACAGCAGTGGCCAGTTGAGGTATTGCAGCAAAAAAACACCATGTGATCAGGAGAAAATTTTCCCAATAGACTGACAGAGAAAAGAAAGCTGCAAAGTTTTTGTTGTCTATTGTACCTTAGCACAGCCAGCACAAAGGTGAAGTGTACTCCCTTCCAGACTTTACACACTTGTTTTTAATTATGTTAAACCATATTCTGTATCCAGACACCATTTATGATGCCACCTTTGTCTTTATCTACGTAAAACACAAACCTCTATAATGCACACAACACTCCAGGGTGGATTTTTACATTACCCTGTTTTAATAGATGGAGTCAGGAACTATTTCAACACTTATCCTGCCTGTGCTGTAAACTCAACTGGGAAAAACATTTGGTTTTCTGCTACAAACTAAAAGAGAGGGCATGAACACTTATTATGTTTTTTGTTCAAATTGCATTTGGTTCAAAAATATATAGTGCAATGCAGAGTAGTTAGCACTCCTGCCTCACAGCAAGAAGGTTGTGACATCAAACCCTGGTTAGCTCAAACATCTCTGGTCTTTCTGTGAGGCGTCTGCATGTCCTCCCTGTGTTACTGCAGGTTCTCTCCAGGTACTCCGGCTTCCTCCCACCGTCCAAACACATGCACGTACAGAGGTGTAAAGTACTTAGGTAAATGTACTTCGTTACTGTACTTAAGTTAACTTGTACTGAGTATCAAAAATATAAGCAACTTTTACTCTCTACTCAACTACATTTTTGATTGAATATTTGTACTCTTTACTCCACTACATTTGAACTGACACTTAGCATTACTCGCTTACAGAGTGTGTGTGCACGTCAAGTCAACTTTGTATGCCGTGGCTTATTTCTTGGGTGTAAGAGACAAGACAAGAGACGCTTCCAGACGCTATTTGCCTACATGTGTTACTCCGTTGTGAACGTGAATTCGCAGCCTGCCGAACGCCAGGTGTTTCACATAAATTAGCGATGGCTGCAGCCACTGATGAAGCCAAAGCCAGCTCTTCATGCAGTGCCAGCAGTGGCGCAAAAAGGGGTATGCGCTATATGCGGCACATAGGGCCCAAAGCGATGTTACAAATGTTTTTGTTGTGGTATTTCCTAAATGTAGCTTAGCTGCTGTTGTGCGTTTCTAAATCATTTCAGTATTTCCTCAATACTATATAACATTTTAGAGGACTAAGAGGCTACAGTAGGCGCCCTCATTGGAATGGAATATCGCGAGTGGGCGTGGCTGGCGGGGAGCTGAGTGAGCAGGTAAGGTACAGTTGTCACAGTACGCACACAGTTGTCTTTGAAAGATGGATAAAGCAAAAAAGCTGTCAGGGGCAACACATAAAAAAAAAAAGAGGAAAAAGGAGATGGCGTGTCAGTAGGATTTAAAGTGTGACGTCTGTGCTTGGAGGCTTGCAATATTCATGTTAACAGACTAGCTAGCGTTTGCTAACACTGGAAATATAGCAGCCAAATGGGGTTTAAATTAAGGCTAAGCTTAATGTGCAAAACCGAGGTTACTGAGCTGAAAACGAAAATATAAAGCAGCATGCAATGTACAATAAATTACAATCATTTGGAAAACAACTAATGCAATATCTCTGGTTTAAACATGGAATCATGCAAAGATTTGCTCCAAACTTGGAGGCTTAATGTTAACAGACTGGTTAGTGTTTGCTAACTTTATTAATTAAGTTAATGTTGCTGATAGATTTTAGTTAAACCCTATGGTATCAATCCTATGCATGACATATCTCAAGGTCGTGAGTTAAGGTAAAAACCCGGCCGACTCAAACATTCTCGGCACAATTCGGACTTTCTGTGAGGAGTCTGTATGTCCTCCACGTGTTACCGTGGTTCTCTCCGGTACTCATTAATAGAGTCCAAAGACATGCATGTACAGGTTAATTGGCAACTCTAAAGTGTCCCTAGTGAATGAATGTGAGAGTGAATGGTTGTCTGTCACTGTCTGTCTATAAATGTCATTTCCATGCGACTAACTGGCCACTGTCCAGGGTGTACCCTGCCTCAGGCCCAAAGCTGCTGGGATAGGCTCCAGTCACCTACCAGTGCAGCGGGACAAAGCGGTAGAAAATGAATGAATGAATGAATGAATGAATGTTGCTGATAGCTACATTTAGATTTTGGTTAAACCCTATGGTATCAATCCTATGCATGACATATCTCAATTTTATTAAGGTAAAATACTGTTAAATCAAGGTACCATGCACAATAAATGACTAGAAGCTGAAAAATACAACTTATGCAATAAGTCTGGTTTACCATGGAATCATTAATAGATTTTGTTTAAGCATTAGCTGTTGGCTGTGCTGTCCGACATACAGGCTATAGTCACATCTGTTGGGTGTAATTACAGGCTCACATCTCTAAATTTTTGACATTTCCATCCGCACTCATACAAATATCTGGGCTAATTAATAACTCCAGAGACCTTTACAGCCCTAACGGGATCTCCACTGGGTTCGTGCACTCTCATTCAATTTTCATCTACCAGTGCAGCGGGAGAGACAGAGGGGAAGAGGTACAGGAGGAAGAGAGATGAAGAAAATACAGAGGAAACGCTGTGAGGATGAAAAAGGAAATAGAATATTGCTGACTGTAGGGATTAGGCTATAATCTTCAGAAGACAGAACATCTACAAAGAGCAAGACAATGAGGTAAATCCAGGAGACTGTGGGCATGTGTGATTGTCCAGGTGAGATGAGAGACGGAAGAAAAAAACGGTATTACTTGCAAAATCATTGTTGTATAGTAAAAGCCCACAAGATATGAAGCTGGCATAAAGCTCAAACCTCTGCACTGCAACAACTCTACAACCTCTGACGAGTGTTGTTTATGTTCCCCAGACGATGAAAACAATTTGAAAATGTGCAGTGGCAGTATAACCTGGCGCTCAGCTTGTCAACCTAAGTGTTGCCTGAGATGAAGATGAAGATGGAAGGAGGAAAATTGTTAAGCTGCTTTCAGTCAGGGGCACAGACAGACTACACAAGTATTTTGTGTGTTAAAACCAGGTCCTATCCAGTGAAAAGGCAAAGACTTTCAATTACTGCTGATTTCTGTGAAGGATCGCAGAATGAAAGGAGACAGCAGTGGCTCTGTGTGTGTCCTGGGCTTTAAACCTCCTCATCCTGAACATGTTATTATGCAGATTCATTTTGTGCTGGTGAGGTCACAAACCGTTTTGCAAAACTGCATGGAAGAATTGAAATTAACACTTAGCCGATTGTCCTGATTGTGTACAAAGAATTAGTCTGGTTCTTTTCAATATCAGTTTGAATTCTAGGAAGTGGAACAAATGGACGCAGATTAAACTGCCTCTGGAACAACTCAATTTCAAAAACATACAACCAATCAGATAAACAAAGCATCACATAAAACCCGCCCGATTTTAGATAAATGATCCTGATTGGTTAGGAAGGATTGATCTTGATGGAAGTTGGGTTCACTAAAATAGTGATGGCTTGAATGGCAGGTTTTTATTATGTCGGAAATGTGACAAGCTATGAAATGTATCTATATTGTCTGCTAAAACAAGTCACCAGCTTTTATTCTGAAGGTGCATCTAGGATCTATTTCAAAGCCATACGCTTTAATGTAACATGAGAGCTGTAAGATTTTTACAAAATCCTTTAAATTAGAATTGAATCTTTCCTGAAAAAATGTCAGTATTATTCAAAATAATCTGGGCAATTATGTTGATTTATTTTTTATTGTAATCAAAGAATAGTCTGATCTCTGTTGATTTAAACTGTATTTCCTGGAGGCAGTGCCAAAAGAAGGAGACATAAAACCAATCAGAGAAAAACAATGCTCACCCCATTTTAGATAAACGGTTATGATTGATCAGGCAGGAATTCCACAGAATCCCAATTGGTATGGCTAGCCAGGCTAGAAATCATTATTAGTTTTTGCAGTTTCATCAAATATAGTTCATACATAGTTTTCTAATTATTGCAGAGCTGTGGTGAAGTGAATAACAATATCATTTCTAAAGACAAAAATAACAGTTAATTAAAATAATTAATAAACCAAACAGATGTTAGATCACATTCCAGAGACCTTGTGTCCAAGACCAACCTTGTTATCAATTACTTTTTTACTTCTAAATGTCTAAATGTTTTTACTTCCACTATTTCAGTGGAGTGATTGCAGGGAAACTGATTAATCATGTTGACTAAGTGCAAAAAAATAAATAAAGTGACATTTTTATTTTGAGTGTCCTCTGGCACAAAAAGAAAAACACCTTCCTGTTGTTGCACCCAGCAGTTTCAGCTCTGTGGGTTTGTGGATAAAATCAGGTAGTTTACAATGCAGTGTAACAGATTGTTCCACAACTGCTGCAGTCAAATATTCTGTCAGCCTCAGGGAACAAATACACCAGACATTTTAATGTGCTGAACCATAAAATGAAGATAGCATTAAATTGCCTTTTGCTTTATTTCAACCCTTTTACTGATTACTTTTTTCGTGGCATGTATTGTATATTCTCACATAATGCCTAATCTGTTACGGTCCCAATCACTTCCTTCCTTTGTGAGTCTGTTCTTGGGGTACTTCCATTTTATTGCAGTCTAAAAACTTCTGATACCGTTCACATTTTTCTCAAACCACCTTGAGCATTTTCTTTCAACCGCATCTTTCATATCTCTTTTTCTGCTTTTTAGTTACAAAGTGTCAAACCAGCGCATTATTTAAAATGATGATTGTACTGTAAAGATTTTGTTATGCATTTGTTATGCCCTGGTTAAATTTCAGCTGATGACCTTACAAGGGCATTTGTTAAATACAATTTAATTTACATTAAAGCAAACTGGTACCTGTCACTTAATGAACTAAAAATGACTAAAGTGCTGTTTTTATACTATGGAAGTGACAATTCTCTTTTCCAGCCTTATGTTAACTCCACTATATTGGTTTTATTGACAATAGAAACAGAATGAAATGTGAGTTTTTGTTATGCACATTCATTTCTATCATCCCCCCATCAATGTCAGCCAGTCTTTCATCTTTAGAATAATCTGTGTATTCCTCTTTCTGTTGCATCAGCTCTTTTAAAACATCTTTTTTATGTCACTCTATCATCCTCTCCATCTCCCTCCTTCCTCTCTCTTAGATGTCTACCCTGAGGGGCTCAAGGATTGTATCATGATGGTCGCATATACACGTATACCAATGTGGGCACTTTGAAACGCATGCACGCACATTAGCTGAGCATGCACATTAGCTTCACTGAGTGCACAAGAAGCATACATTGAGAAGAACAAATAGGTGGTCAAGAAATGGAAAACACATAGAACGGTAGAGGGCCTTGGAGCAAATGATATACACACATGCTGTGGAATATCTAAAGAAAATGCACTCAGTAGAGAAACCAAGCCATCTTCCATTCATAAAGGTTCCAAAGGCCCCTAGATTACAATATTTTAACAAGTCCATAGGGTTCTCACTTGTGGTAAAAGGACTTTTTTTTTGTTTGAGCTTTAAAACATGAAGAGGTCTTGGTCTCTCGGTCCCCAGAAAGTTTGGGTTATGGGCTCGGTTCACTATGGTCTCAGTCCTAACTTTTATTTATGTTTTTGGCAAGAACAGGGAATGAATATGACATTTATATGATTATACTTTTCATATTTTTGACCTGAAATAGTAGGTTCTTCTTCTCAAAAATCTTCTCTTCTTATTTCTACCCCATTGTTTCTTCCCCAGTGTCACTCTGGATCTTCAGTTTCTTCTTTCTCTCACACTAATTGCCTCCCTGTGCATCAGTTAGTCCCAGGCCACTCAGCAACCTTCACTACACTTACTTCCTCGGAGAGCGCGACAGAACTCACATATGCCTGCCCAGTTGATATCTGTGTCTGTTGATTTACACAGATATCATTTCCAATGTATTTTTTTTTCTTTTTTATCTTACATCCACATGGGAGTTTATGATTTCCTTTTTACAAGTCCCTCAGATTCAATATATCCATTGTTTGCAGGAAGGACAAGGACACACTTTCTGCTGGATACTTTTGTGCTATTGTGTGTTACTACTTTTAATCTTGTCCCCAGGCTGCTTTACAACAAGCTAACCTTAAGACAAGGCTGTAGCATGGACATTTTATAAGAACTGGGCATTGTACCTGACTATGACCATGTTGCCAATGCCACTAGTTGCTCCTCACTTCCTCAACACAGGTGAGTCTTGATCTTGACAAGACACCTGTGGCCTTCAGGTATTGTTCAGACTATTACTTTTATAAATGGATCATTTGGTGTGGCCGTGGTGAGCCCATTGGCCAGAGATGGAGAGCGGGAGAGCAGATGAAGGGTGGGTTGTGTAGTTTTTGTTGTGTGCCGCAGTTATCTTTTTACTAGTGTATCAACTGTTTACTACCAATTATTTACAGAATGCTACATTAAAAAGAGTAAAATATCATTTTAAGGCACCTATAAGCTACTTGAAAGTAAATCAAAAAGATTTTTGGAGCTTAGGTTAAACTCTGTGTTATACAGCAAATGTACTGTTATCTAAAGTTAGTGTCATCTAACGATATCTAATCTATATTTGTGATTTAAATATTCTAGTGCTGTAATTATTTTAAATAAATAAAAGTTTCCTTGGGTAAAAATATTAATTTCATCGGCCAAATAGATTGACCTAGAAATCATGAATGCCTGGTGCAACAAATGCCAATGTCATTGTTCCCGCTCTCCCCACAGTTCATACTGTCATTGTGTCTTTGGGCAAGACACTTAACCCACCTTGTCTCCAGTGACACAGCACTGGTGTATGAATGTGTGAGAATGTTGGGACAACGGATGGAAATTAGCCTACGGCTACAATCTGGCATGTTAACATTCATGTGGTTGTGTCTCATGTATGTTCATTAACATGCACTGTCCCAATCAAATAAATAAAATTAATTCATTGTTCAAGCAGTTGAAATCACTAATACATTGTGCCGCCTGACTTTTAACCCTATGCATGCTTGCGATTGCTCAAGGAAACTATTGTCCTAATGCCCCCTTTGCGATTGAGGCCCAAAGTGACTTTTTTCGATTTTCTGCTCTAATCTTATCACTTGTAGCGTTCTGTCGACCTGCGTTTTCCTGATGATACGGTGCGATCTGCAGCAGGGCAGACAGGTGTGAAGCATCCTCAGACTTCCCATCAGTCATATTGTAGCTGTGAGCTTGTTTCTGTTGTGTCACTTTAAGAGGCTCACTGAACTGAGGTTTATTCCTTCTTGACATGCATGGGCTTTCTCGAGCACACATGGCTTGCTTGGATTGGAGTGTAGGAGTCTTAGCGTGTCTCCTGACATCAGTGTGTGTTTTCATGTGTCACTGTGTCTATGCAGCTCAGTCTCTGCAGTTCATGGGTTTAAGCAGCTGTGAGACCTTGAGGTGCTTGCTATATCTAAGTTATAATCTGGTACAAGCATCTCTGCTCCGGCTTAATGCATATTATACGTTGTCCTAAAGTAATAAATAAATTCAGTCAATATGAATGTTAACTTACATGGATTTGGACTGTAAACATAACTGCTTTAAAATTTGATATTGTGGGGCGCCTCGATGGCTCAAATGGTAGAGCACATACCACGACCTTTGATTCCGACTCAGGTCATGTGCTTACTGTCATTCTCTCACTCACCCTAATTCCTGTCTATCTACACTGTCTACACTGTCTGACTATCTACACTTCACATCTTTCAAATAAAAGCTAAAGGCCAAAAAATAAAAATAAAAATTGATATTGTCATAACTTTAAAGTGGAATACTTAGTTGTGTAGTTCTAATGAGGACTCTGAAGTCTGCACACACATTTGAACAGAATTGATGTAATTGCTGTTTAAATAAGTTAACATGCATTAAAAGGAATAGAAAACACTTTTCTTTAACAAAATGTGATGACGGTTCCATTAAAGTCTTCTTTTAGTTTGAGAAGTCAGTTTCTACGTAGAATAAATCCCCTACGTTCATTGCTTTCACCAAGGTCAACACTAGTGTCAGGAAAGAGTAAGTTGTCTGCAATGCATTGTTGCCTGCACACATTTCTTCTCTAAGTCAATGTACTGCCTGATCTGGCCTGACTAAAAATACAAGGATAAAAAGATTATAGATAATCTTATGAACACATAACAGTAATTAAATCACACATTTTAATTAATAAAATCCTAGATAAATTATGATCTGCTGTGTTTATTTGTATATTGTTAGTCATTTCATCAGTCCAATCCATTATTTCATTGGTTTTATTCATTCCCCTTCTTACTATTTGCCTTCTCTTAAGCTGTAATGCCAGACTTGCCAATTCTCCTTATACAGCACCATTCTTCCTCCCAAGAGCTGTGAAAGCACAATGCTTGTTATTAACTTTCTGATACCATTTATCTCCCTTTCACCACTTCTATTACCTCCGCCTGCTCTCTGTCATCCACCCCGAGCCTCCCCTTTTCTCTCCGTCTCATACACCATTTGTCTGTGGCGGTCTCATCAGTATTCTGCTTCACTGCAGACAGCAAGTAAGTTCAGCACCCTGAACCCTCCTTCATCCCTCACTATCCCAATACACCATTCATTCTCTTGATCGTTAAGTGCAGCATTGTTCCGCTGAGCCCTGTCACTATGGTCATTTGATCCTGGTGAGGTCACATGACATCACAGCCTTGGAACAAATGGATTTACTGCAGAATGGGAAGACATTGTTATTTAAATGAAGATTGAAATGCTGGGCAGGTTGGTGGTATACTATGTCTCCTCAGAGGTCTGGTCTTTTTCTTGGCTGCAATGTCAATGCTTTATAGCTTTATAGTTCTATTTCAATTTAATGTCTTTTAATACTAATTTGTGATTCAAGAATGTGTACAGATTTACTCTGAAGACACACATGTTGAATGCAATTTTGTAAGCTGCGCTTACCTGATCTGACATTCCCCAAGAGCTGTGGAGGAGGAGAGCAGCATACCCATCTTGGCATGGAACATTTGACCTGAGGGTGTTGGCTACTGCAAGGTATTAGCAATACCTGATTTAAGGTGTGGCTCAGTGGTAGAGCGGTCGTCCTTCAACCGGAAGGTAGGCGGTTTGATTCCTTCTCTCCCCACATTTCAAACTGTTGTTGTGTCCTTGGGCAAGACACTTAACCCACCTTGCCTCCAGTGTTGTTCCAGCTGTAACACTGGTGAATAGAAGCTTCATGAAAGTCGCTTTGGATAAAAGTGTCTGCTAAATGACTAAATGTAAATGTATTTATATTTAAATGTGTTGTGGCATCCACTTTGTCATGTCCATGTACAGTACATACACAACCTTAAAGCGTACACTTAAACGACTTTAGAATATTGGCACCCTTGATATTAATGTGACATAAAGACTCTACCTAAATACCCCTAATGTACTTGTTGTATGTGCACATTGCTGCTGCTCTTCTGCCCTAAGAAATTTCCTGCGGTTCACCATTTCCTAATCACCTGTTATTATCTTCCATCTCATTGCTCGCAGAAACACTGAATCACACACATGATAGAAGCGCTAAACCCATGGCGGAAAGGAAAAGAAGGTCCGATGTGAAACAGATGTGTTCATGTCAAAATGAGATGTGATAAAAGAACTGCTTTCTGACAGCAAGCTTTCCTTAAAGTTTAATGGCACAGCACATATCCCCCAGCAGAACCGTATATCAGTCTTAACAGCTGAGAAAAGCCCCTTGGTGTGTCTGAGTGTGTGCTGTTTTTCCCTACCTCAGCATGTTTGAGTATTCTTCTGAGTATTTGTGCATCTACAGTTCTTTTCCAGCTTCGGTAGGTGTGGGTTTCCTGCTATTGTAACTGGCTTCAGCTTAAATCCAGCAGTCACACTAATGTGTCTTTTTGAGAGCGCCAGACGACCCTGCCCACTTCATGTGCCAAATGTTTCCAAGAGATGGTCAATGTCCAGACGGTTGTTTTTAAAAGCATATTTATTCTTCTTTCTGGCTTTTGTTAAACCTGCAACAATTACAAGGAAAATTATTTTGTGAAGATGGGAAAGTGTACAATTTTGACAATACAGTGGGTTCATTGACGGCAATCAACAAGACCAAAAAACAGTAGGCAAATAACAATGTACTTGTTAAATCAAATGGTTGTATATCATAGAAGGCATGTGGCGTTATCCACTTTAGAAAAGCATTTTGGAATTGCCATAAAAGCTCTGGTTCAGAGACTGGTTTTAAGACACTTTTGTTATGGTCTTGGTCTTGTCCTGTCCTGTCTAACTCATTTTTTACTCTGTCTAAGACATCAAGATCAAGCAAGACAAAGTGTTAAATCGATTTATTCTTGGGATTGTATGAAAACCTCAATCATTTTATATTTAATTGAAAATCTTGTTCCAACTTTGCCTGCTTACTCTGCCTCTTTCACCAAACACTGACCTCCATTAATCTGGGACTGGATTATGGGTTAAAATGTCCGATCTTGACTTGGTCTCGACCTGACATAGCCCTGGACTCTCGATAGCTGAAAGTCTTGGTCTTGTCATGGTCTCAATATGCTCTAGTCTTAGACGTGACGTGTTCTTGACTACAACACTAAAGCTAACCAATGTAATGTAGTGACGATTGCAGCAGCAGATATTACATTTATATAGAGGTCAAAATTTATAGTAAGGTCTAGATTTTTTGGCCCTTATTGCAAAAACAGCAAATTTATTTTGTCAATGTTTTTTTGCATGGATCACTGCCACTTTGTGTTTGGTTTGTTTATAAGAGCTGTCTTCCACTGCCACACACATTCTGTTGACGCTTGTTATCTGAAAGAGCAAATGTCAAAAGGTACCCTTCTATTTTCAGTAATGGTCGGTTTATTTTTCAGGATACATCACGGTAGAGTTAATTGCTGCTGACTTCTCCCGGTGGCCATCTGTGGAACTAATCCCAAGTGGCAGACATAGCACTATGTTAATTAGTCACCGGACGAGAGGACATAGGCATGCAACCGTTAGATCTCAATTTGATCACACAGATCGGCAAAACCCACTTAATGAAATAATCACATTATGATCATTAAAATGTGTGTGATAGATTAAAAAGTATCCCAAGTAAGTATTTTTAGTCATTTATCAACTTTTCCTTGATATGCATGGTCAGATTTGGGGAGGTGGGTGGGGCAAACAAAACAGCACTTTGTATAAGAGGCTTTCAAAGGTTTGTGGTTTTGTTTAAAAGAAATAAGTATTTACTGTAGCATTTTGCATACACTAGTATAATAAATAAATAAATTAAATTAGTCAGATATTTGTAGTATTTTGTGGACTTTAAAATAAAAAATCTTGGGGCTGTATCTTACACCCAACAGAAGGAATACAGTCAAGGACGCATGAGCAATGAAATAAGGAGCGTAGGGTCAACAAACACTGACAGACAAACTTGCAGCCAGCACCAGGCCAGGAAATACGTTGATTTAAGCATTTATTGAAACATAACTGCAAAGGGGACAACAATATTTGTTTTTTATGCCTCAGGTCCTTATTAGAAAGAATAGGTTTCAATAATTAGCAAATTCGCCCTTTTTGCGCCATGTTTACTTAGTCTGGACATGCTTTAATGTGTTTTTATGCCAGTCGTCTCACAGTTTAGATCTAACCCAAAAGTCAACATTATACAGTATTTAGCCACAACCTTGTTAAAAGAGAGCACACTAATAAAGATACAGTTAGTGTAACATTTGCCCCATTGATATAATATGCAGAATTCCCATGAAATACTAAACGGGTCATCATTAAACAATAGAAATCTCTAGAACAAGGTAGAAGTAAATGTATATAAGCTGCCTGTATTATTATGTACACAGAAGGAAAAGCGCAAACCTTTTTACAGGAGACTTTCAGAGTTCATTCGAAAGCCACGGTAAACCTGGATTTGACTTTAATAAGGTTAATAAAGAATAGAGTTTGGGCGTAAGCATGTTTACAAACGTTTGCATTGACATCCTACATATTATGTATTTCTTGCATTTGTTTCTATTTTGTTGGAGACTTGTTCAAAGTCTCTCCAGTTCGGGGAAAGGCTTTCTAAGACGTCATAAAAGTTTTACAAACTGAAAAATCTGCTGGCTGTTTCAAAAATGGATAATTTCATTTTATTCAGCTCTATGAATATTACACACAACAATATAGACACAAATGGGAATGGAAAATGGAAAAAACAGGTTACTATTTGGATACAAGTGCATTTGGCCTCCATTGCTGAGACTAATGCATCTGATATGTCATAATGAATCTCATAATGGTGTGAGTGAGCGCTACAAGGAAGGCTGAGACATCTGAACTGCATGTGGCAGAAGAAATGTCCAAGGTGACAGAAGAAATGCAGTGGAGGATAAAACATTTTTCCACCCAGCGAGGCTAAATATAGGCTCATTAAAAATATAAAGAAACAACCGAAGAGGAAGGGAGTGGGGAAAGAGTTGGTCCGAAACATATCGAGAGAGCGCAATGAAAGGGAGAGTCGGACAGGTAAAAGAGATTTAAGCGGAGGTGGCAGTGACGAGAGACAGAAAATAGTGTTAGATATAATGAAAAATGGAGGGCGCTCGGAGAATGTTTTGTATCACGGTGAGCGGGAGAGAGGTGCATGTCAGTTCCATCACACAGCAGTCACCTGCGAGCCCTCTTCCCCTCTCTTTATTCTCTGCTCTCATCCACTATTCAATTGCCTGCTCTGTTTCGACCGGCAGAAAAAGGGGAAAAGAAATACTTCATTGTCATGTTTCACTTCCATTACTTCTCTAATTGAAAAGTAAGGCGGGGGAGTCGGTGACGGGAGGAGTGAATACGACAATGAGAAAGAGGCACAAGAGACGAGAAGATTGATGGGCTGAAATTAGACAGTTTTGGAAGTACAAATTTAAAGACCAGACTATAAAAATGTAAAATAATACAGCAAAAATGAAATATTGAATCTTTCTATCTCTTGTGCACAGTGTGGTGTTACATGCAACTGGAGAAAATTGTAATGATTGACTTAGTTCAACTATAATCTTACTTTTAAAATGCCTGAAAACTACTTAGTTTGTCTTGAATGACATTAATCTAAACTCCTCTGAGTCAAACTAACACAACTAGATAATGTAAGTGGAACAGTACAGGACATAAAGACATAAAAATATAAATAGGTAAAAGAACGGTTCTATGGTTTTTCTTTTGTTTCTTTTTTTCTTGCGTAAGGAATGTTGTAAAAAAATGATTTTATTTTATGCTATAATTATAACAGTGTCTGGAATAATGTATGTGTGATGACACTACTGTGATTCACTGTTGCATCTTGCCCAGGACACTCTTGCAACAGACATTTTTAGTCTCAGTGTTTTTATCCTGGTTAAATTAAATGAAAGAATGTAAGTGTATGGTATGTTTGTATCATCCACTCAGCTGACTGTAATGTTAACTCCATCTTTTTTATTAACATTTAACCCCGCACATGTCAGATTAGCTTCTTCTCTCTTTAAACAAAGGCTGAACGCAATTAAATGCCAAGCCCACATTAAAGCGATAAAAATAAAAGCTTGTCTACTTAGCATTTACAATGGCATTTTCAACAGACAGTGGACAGAGCCTGATGAAAAGAGATGATGTTGTCAGAGGCAGGCATGCTAATAAGGTCACAACCTCCTTGGACATGATGTTATATTTGTGGTTGGTAATATTCCAAAATAATGCAGCAGTGTTAAACATTCACAATGGTTTAGTTCCAGTTGTATTGAAATGAGCTCATGAGCTGGTTTACCTTTTTGGCATCTGTCCATTTTTTTTTTCATACACTCTGCCACCGTACTTACAGAGCAACTAAGTCAGGGTTCTGTTTAAGCAGTTTAACATTTAAAATGAAAACTAAGTTAAATGTCAGATTGAAGACTAAAATGGTCAATAAATAATACTGCAGTTCTTGAGTGTAAAACTATTCATATATATAAGCATCCCCAACGATGACATCAAATTTTAGCTGGAAAGAGAGAAGCTAAACAGAGACGGTGCACTGGGTGTGCAGAGCAGAGGAAAGGGAGCAGAAGACTGGGGAGCCTTTGAGGAGAGAGCAGCTGTTCAGTGAGACCGCCGCAGGGCCAATTTCAGAACGCATGACAACGGGGAACCTCTGAGGCCTGGCCACATCCACTGACATACACACAAATCCAATCTGAGAGTGCATTTGTACCATGACATGAACATGTAGGCATGCCTGCACACATGCTGACAGAGGCTCTACAGTATACAGTATGTATAGTTAACACCACATGCTGCATTCATCTGCATGTTCTACAAACACACACACCCACTACAGAAGGAGTTAAGTCATCTTCACTACACAGAGAATACTTGCTAGAATTAGTTAAAGAGTACATTTAAAACATAATAAAATATAAATTTGTTAAAAGATGCTGGTGAGACCCCATTTATTGTTACATTGACAGATCTGCACTTTGTTGTATGCCTTTAATAAAAGTGTATGTACTAATGTGTTCTTACCTAACGCACAAGTCATCACACTGAGGTCTTTGATGGATGGAAGTTTCCTCTTCTGAACTGTACTCCTTCAGCAGTGGTGGTATATCTGTGCAAAGATAAAGTAAACAAGACAACAGTACAGCTTGTTATATAACAACATTAAAAAATTAAAATTAACATCTGCAACTGTAGCTCACTAGGTAAAACTAACTGCATGAGCCAAAAGGGTCCTGAAAGCTTTGAAGTCAAAACAATTTAATTACAATGAAGAAATTTGAATATATTAAGAAAATGTCTTGAGAATGTTTGTGTTTATTTTCTTTATTTACAACTGAGCACACTCCAGAAGCCATTCCTCTTTCTTTCTTCCCCTCTGCCCTGTGTTTCCTTCTGTTTCGCAGGGCAATTAGCTTGTTTTACAGCTGCTCTACTTTTACCAGCTCAAGACCAACACTATAAGGCCTAATTAACACTCGCACACAGATAGACATTAGTACAAAGATATGCTCTGTCTTTTACTGTGTACACACCTCTCAACAACACATAATCTCCACTAATATTAATATACAATTATACACCTGACATCTACAGCGTTTGCTCCTGTTTGCCTTCTCTGCCATTACTGAAAGCATTCTAAAAACATCCTCTGCACAAACCATTCCTTTTCTTTTAAAATAGACCCTGACATTCTGGGACAGCAGTAAATGACAAGTGACTGTGAATGTCTGTTTCTTTATAAAATGGTTACCGGGAAGAGAGGCTTTCCCATTGATTTGCCCCGGGGCAGTAAACTGTACAAACACAAGCTCAATAGCTGCTATGAACAATGATACAGTCTAAACAGACTGAATTCTACTATCACCTCAGGACAACATTCAGAAGGCAGTAGTGTTTTAAGACAGGGTCAGACAAGTGCATTTTATTCCAAACAGCCTTTGAAGTTCAGAATTGTGTTTGTGTCCTTAGGGCTTTATAGAATAAGTGGAATAAAAGAAACCGGTAAATAAAGATTCATAGATGTGGGAATTATAGGAAGGATGGTTTATGGTGAAGCAACAGAAATTCATCAACTCAACTGTGTCTCTGTGTTTGTATTAAAGCAGTAGTTCTCGAACAGGGGTATGGGCTCTGTGGCTCTCATCTTTAGGTGTTAGTCCTCTTGTTTTTAACATTCATATTCCTATTCATTTTAATATTGTAGCTCAACTGTTTGGACCCTTATCTTACATACATATGTAAAGCTGATGCATTTTTGTGGTTCCAATCAGAAATATCTTGATGGTTCACCTGCATGTACCACATAAACGGAGGGACCCTGGTTCGATTCCTGGCTGGTCTTTTTTCCCTCAAAGCAATAAAGAAAACAAAAGTTAAAAAAGAAGTACCTCGTTCAACCCATTCAGCGAACAGGGAATGGCCATTTTGTCCCACATAAGCAATTTATGCTCCAAATCCAACTCACAGTGGCTCAATTATACTAAATGGCCATGTTTAATTGTATTGCACAGGACCTTTTGCAAGCAGCAGCGTAAAGCACTGCTTAAAGTGAATAATCAGTACAAGACACATCAGCATGCATGTTATTGCAGCAGCTAATTACCATTAGCTACATCAGCAGTGGAGGACATTGCCACTAGCAATTCAGCACAAGTAGTGAGGAGCGAAAACCACCTGTATCCATGTGTGGGGCGTTTGAGTGACACGTACAGTATTGATCTATCAAGATGTCTGCTAATGATGACTGCAGCACACTGACATAAAGTATAGATGAACAAGTGAACGAGACAGGGGGCTTCAGAGACATTCACAATAAGAGCAAAGACTGAACACACACACACATTCCATTGCAAGAGCTCCTGTCCATCACCAAACACCGTACATCTCCTTGCCTCCACACTGCTCTTCTGTATCAGCAGGGGAATGTGTGAGATGACTAATGTCTCACCGTTTGATAGCGCTAAAGGGTATTTTTAAAGCAAATGGAACACTGGCCTTCCTGTGGTATGGAAGGCTGTGAGACGGGCGTTCACAGACTGCTGAGGTATTTTCATCATTACTGTATTATTATAGCACATTTGGAAAAAAAAGCATACATTATAGACTTAATGAAATGCAACAATTACACTCTTAACCTGTCTTTATGTCAAAGAGGGTTCACATTATGTTCTGGCAAGGTCCAGACAGGTTTCATTTAGAGGCCATTTAAAGGCTCTACAATAGATAGTCTGACAGCTCTCTCCATCATACAGACATAAAAAATGAAAGTACAGCACTTACCGGACTGTAACTGGTCTTTACTGACAACTTCCAAAATGTTCCCAAGTTTGCCTTTAAACCAATAAATCCTTTTTAATCCGACTACCAAAGAGGGCAAGGTGTGGTGTAAACATGTGCTCACATTACATTGATTGGCACTGACCTGACTCCAAGTTATTGTTGCTTAACTCAAAGAGATCCACCGAGTCCTTGCATCTGTTTTCCTCAAAGCGACATAAAAGACTAATCACACATACAGTACACAGTCTGCTTCTCAATGATACAGTGTGAGGCTTCAAGGCTGAGAGATAAATGCAAGAAAGAACAGCCCTGAAGAAAATGACAGCAGTTTGAACATAAGCCAGAGGAGCTGGGTATGTGTGTGTGTGTGTGTGTGTGTGTGTGTGTGTGTGTGTGTGTGTGTGTGTGTGTGTGTGTGTGTGTGTGTGTGTGTGTGTGTGTGTGTGTGTGTGTGTGAGGAGGTGAACCCTGTTATTTTGTAATATATTTGCAGTAAAGGTCATCTCAGCAAGTAGGCATAATATAATATTAGACATACAAACCAAGATGCATTTTGGTGCATGGACCACATATAGAGAGTTGTATATATTCAAGCAGAATCCTCCATCTCACATGCATCATAAGCGTATTATGTTATCAGGAAGAAGACAGAAATCAGAGGAGAAAGGTGAATTTAATATGTGTCCAAGCATGATAAGGAAGTTACAATGTTCTTATAACAAATCAAATAAAGGCCACAGTCACTTAGACGTTATCTTGTCATCGAAATGTTTCTCATTACGTGCTCCAAAAGTGCAGCACAGAGGCCTTGTGATCTGTCTCTGTGTTTATCTCTTTGTATGTTTGCATAGGCCTGATTGTGACTAGAGCAGCTACATCTTTAAGTGTGTGTCAATTTCAACTTGCAGACTTTAAGTTTTTGTTTCCTTTTTTTTCCAAGCCCAAAAGTTGATGCCAATGGTTGTTTCGGACATTAGAGTGTTTTTTCTGTGTTTGCTTGTCTTTACTTTCATTACATAACATTTTCCTTAATATAAAAAAGTTCTAAAAAGTCTAAAAGATGAAAATGAAAAATGAACAAGGGAAGTATAAATCTAAGCAATATACTTTAATGTGCAAAGGTAAATGTGCACCACAACAGCTGTATGTGCTATGTCAGCATCAAATCACAGTGCGATAACAACATGTGTAAGTGTGACAATATGAAGAATTGAGTAAGTACTAAGTTAGTTCAATCCAGTCTAAGACATAGAACATTGATTTGGTGTGGGAGAAGTCTATGAGTACAAAACGGAAAGTAAAATAAACGGTGGCAACAAATAGTTTTATATTTGAAAGTTGGATGATCACATACGACTTTCTACTTGAAAAAACAACCAAACTTGTTCACATCAAGTTGAACTTTGTTGCCCTGCAGCAGAATGAACAGCTGTTGTCGCTGCGTATGATAGCTGCCTGCTAGGCAGAAAACAGCAATGCACAAATTCATGTTTATTCAAGACCCTATTGAGCAGACTAATACACATAAATATTGTGTGTACTGACTGTAGATACACACAGACAGAACCTAATATGGCATACATACTCTCAGCTAGAGATAAAAGAATCCGGAAGGATGGTGAACTCAGGATGTGATAAGTCTGCCTGTACACACATGAAGACACACACACATCTCCTATGTGTGTTTATATTCTCAGTCAGCTGCTGGGAAGAGGCAACACATTTAATCTAAATAAGGTTTTAATCTGGCCTATCTGCAGTGAGAATGCAGAAATAGTTTGGAAAGTGAGTAAACTTTCTTGTCAGCTGTGATTATATCTGTGCTGCAAGTTGGAGAAAATGTGTTGAGTTTTACTTACTTCACCAATATAATATGGATTTTACTAGGCATGTGATTACGAGTAGAATTTTATTTTATTTATAGGTCTGTCATTTTGCTTTGAATCAAGTTAAATGTCAGCATATATTTTTGATCACATACTGTATTTTGTGAGGATTGTGGTAACATTAGTGAGATGCCAGGGAACCTCCAGAGCACTTCACACATGGGCATTAAAGAGGTCTGCACAGTATCTATCTTCTAAAAACAGACATGAATTCACAGCTTTCCTCAAAATACCATTCCCTTTTAGCTACTCAATAAATGTCACTTAAACCTAAATGGAGATGTACTAACAGCTGTGACTGGCCTCACTCGCACAAATTACACACCAATTTACATCAAGCACAATGACTTCTTTTCATTAGTGCCTTCTTACCTGACCGAGCAGTGCAAATAACTCTGCTTTTTGTTTGTGTACAGTATACCACACTGTTAAAATAACTGCTCTACCACGGAGTGGCTCAGTGGTAGAGCAGTTGTCCTATAACCGGAAGGTTGGCGGTTCGATTCCCGCTCTGCCCTGATCATACTTTCGTTGTGTCCTTGGGCAAGAAACTTAACCCACCTTGCCTCCAGTGTCTGTAGCACTGGTGTATGAATGTGTGTGACTGTAGAGGTGTGTTTGGTGGTGGTTGGAGAAGGTTGAGCGCCGTTTGTATGGCAGCCCCCCCCCTCTGTCTGCCCCAGGTGTGAATGTGTGTGAATGGGGTGAGTGGAAGCACGATGTAAAGCGCTTTGGGGGCCCGAGAAGGGTGCGAAAAAGCACTGTATAAATGCCTGACATTTACCATGTTGGGTGTGGGGGAGTACATTAATATTTAATGATCACATTGTATTTGGTTGATGCCAGCAGATATTTATGAACAAAGCAAATGTGCAACTATGAAAATATTGTTTTTATATTTATGTCTGTGCATGTGTGCAGGGTAAAGAATGGCTTTCTGTAATCTGCGTTCTCCTAAATAAAAGCCTATGACTAAATAGACCCACAGTAGAACTGTCTGCCAGGTGAATTAAAAAAGGAGAGATGTTAGAGGACAGGGGAAAGAGAGAAGTGACAAAGCACAGAAGGATGGAAAAAGGAAACGTGAAAGGTGTTGAGGACAAGTGTCACAAAAAGGAAAGGAAGGAGACTATGTCCACCATATAGGTTTGAAATATAGTTTTTTGTTGTGTTTTCAGTGGTGACCAACTTATGTTTTATTTTTTCAAAAACCTGAAAATGAGTTCATTCATGCTTTAACAGTTTTTAAAAAGATGTGCATAAAAATATAAATTCCAGGACAGTAGATGTTATCTAATCCATTTTATTTTATACATTAAAGACACTTTTACGGTTTGGAAACAATATGAACTGTGTGGACATTATGACAGCTGTAAGTGAGTGAATATAGTGACTCAATATTTAGCTTGCTAAAAGCTACACGTCACAGGGACCCTTCAAATAACTACCAAAATCATAACGCCAAATAACTTTTAGCTTTTTGCCATAGTTGTAGATGAGAATAGGCTACATAAGTCTTAACTGTTGCAGTATTTTCATTCTGCAACAGTTGAAATAAGAGATGTGAAGAAGACCAGGGAAAGGGGCAGAAAACGAGGGATAGGGACCAAAGGCACAGAGGTAAGAGGATGAATGGTTAGACTGAATAGGAAAGAAATAGATACAGTGTAAAGAAAGAGAATGAAAGCTGCTGATAACTTTAGACTGATTTAAAGATACTCTCTGTGCATAAACCTTATGAACTGACAACTTTTGCCCTGCAGCACATATATCGAAATTCTGGAGGATGGTGCCCTATATCCCACTAAGCTCTCCATCCACACACACACACACACAAAAAAAAAACAGGAATAAAAGGAGGACTAAAACAAAGAGGGAATTAAAGAGGGAAAAGGGATGGGAGTAGTGAGCTGAAGACAAGATAAAGACGGAGGGAAACTGTGCATGCGAGACAGAGTGTTTGATCATCCTCGCTGAATCAGCAGTGTACTTTGGCTGAATGTAGATGTACTTCATCCTCATACACGTGTGAGTGTGAGTTTGCAATTCATTTATATGTATCGCTTCCTCCTTCTCTCTTTCACTTAGACACAACTTGTCTTTTCCACTCCCCGTTTTGTCTCTATACGCCTGACAGACCCTCCCTTGAGTTTTCTCTCTGCCTCCAACACATGCCCATCTTTTTTCACACAATGAGCCCCCATATCATTTTTTATTCTCACCAGAGGCAAATTTTAGCCCTGCTGCCTCAACTGTATAAAAAATGTTGGGTTACTCATGACTGGATATGATCTTCTTCCAGATTTATTGTTGGATTTTTTTAATAATACCCTCTGTATGTCATTCTTATGAATGGGTTTTAGTTTACAGTAGCCTTAAGAAAATGAGACATAACTTTTCAGGAGTTTTATGAAGGTGTCTAGTATACAGTACTACTTTGTTCTTTCTTTTGCTTTGTGCTTTTCTTATTTAATGCGACCTGGACAGGTAGATGAGTTTATGCTCTTGTTTTAAAATCAGGCCACAAAGTTCACTTCACAGTAGCTAGACCCACAAAATTTCCAGTTTTGTCTTGTTTCTAACGCAGAAATATGTGAATATATGTATATATGAAGAGCAGGGATCGAACCACCAACCTTCCAGTTATAGAAGAACTGCTCCACCACCTGAGCCACTGCACCCCACAGAGCGGCAGCCTTAAAATGAGTGCATTTTAACTTAATCTGTGATGAAAGTGCTCCAAACCCTTAAATGTTGTGCTATGTCTGTCCTTAATCATACTCCGGATAGGAATCCAGGCTAAACTTCCTTAATAGGGTTCCATGGTGACTGAGTTTAACTCCTGATGAGCCCACTGGAACGGAAACTAAATTAGCCAGACTTATCAAAAAGTCTAGTTTACTGGATGTGGTCTTGGCTTAGTCCCAGTGTGGTCTTAGGTCAAGGATACAACAAAAGATGTCAAATCTAAGTAGCATCAAAATTGCCTTAAGGTGCAGTGAGTTAAAGTAGCAGTTGGCTTGAGACTAGAGAGTGGATTGGCAGGCAGTTGGTCTCTTGTATTGTGTGACCACTTGTGAGCAGGAGTTTACCATCTTTATTTACAGTATGTTTTAATTTAGTGCCAATCATGTTGTGGATAAGCCAGAGGGGAATGAATAATTAGCTGCTAAATAACTGCAATAAGAATACACACCAGTGTGTTTGCCAGTGTGTGTCTCTGGAGAGGAATATAACAATGCAATATCAGTTTTTCACTTTCCCTGTTTAGTTTTTGGCCAAATGAAAACCCATTCATTGTGTGGATGAAGAGCTTCAGCATATCTTCCACAGTTACTTCTTAATTTCTGCCAAATTTTCAAATTTTGGATGCTAACTAGCCCCACAGCATTTCAACAATCCAAACATTCCAAATGAATTGGACTAGTGGCCATTACTTTTAGTATTGATACTATGATTCAAACACAGTCTTTTAATATTTAAATCACAAAAAAAATTTCCCCATAGACTAAATTTGAAGTGAGTGTTCCAGATTAACCCTTTATCCACCTCTCTTCTAGTTCAACTATTTGTATATCAACAATTTTCAAAGTTTTCAAACATTCATTTATTTATTCAATACAGTAATCATAACTGCAACCATTGGTTTTCATATTTCCTAAATATGCTGAATGCCTTTGCATACCTGTCCAGAATCAAGCATACAGTGTTTAACGATTGGCACCCTTTTATCCAATTAGAATGAATGACACCATTGTTTGACCATTTAAGGTCAAAGAGCTCCTCTAGTGGCAATATATTGCACTGCATTAAATTTCTTTCAATATTCCAGAGGTTGAAAACACTGTTCTCACTCAATCGCCAATATGTAAAAAATAATAATTTGAAAACCAACAAAATTCCAACATGTTATGAAATTTAGCAATATTGTGCAAATTTAAACACTAGCCTTAGCATCCAAACATCCAAACATAGTACTATGGTGTTCATCAGTGAAATTATTTTGTGTGGCAAACCAGGACAAGGAGGAGAATTATAGTCATGTTTTTGGTCATCAGAACAACAACATGACAATAAACAAAGTTGCAGGATGGGACAAGACAAAATATAAGTGCCACACAAATTTTAAAAGCAAGAAAATCCTACAGTGGTAGAACAAGATTATTTAGTTTATTTGCAATGTTTGAAACCATAAACAGTAAAATCTATTTTACATCAAGGTTGGCTCATGTTTGATGCAATACAGTGAATTTATTTATTTAATTAACAAAGCAAAAGCCAGAAAATGCTGACTTTATCTAAAACTAAAAACCGCTACTAACCTGCTAATAATTACTAATATTTGAAAAAGTTCATTTAGCATTTGTTCTCCATGGCATATGACTGATTACAAGAAATGCTTCATTTATATAAATAATGCCATTTTGTGCTTAATTCTAATTTTAATGATCAATGATTACCTCTTGTTCAATCAATAGTGTAGTGTGTAAACCACCATTTAGAAACCATTCGCCAATGTTAGAGCCACAGAGGAGGAGTGGAGACAGTGATATAGTACACTTATTTGGAATGCTTCCTTTTTGATTGTGGAAACATCCTAAAACCATGCAGGACCGTTCCAGGTGTCTATAGGGCTGTGGAAGGTGATTAAAAAGACATTGTTTTTTTTTTTCTCCTCTGCTAATGTTTGAAGTGCCCTCTTTATTGTGCATAAACAGAATTGCTGCTGAGAAGCTATCTGTAATGCCAAGCAGTGTTGACCTAAATGAGAATGAAGCGGGCCTTTGAGATGTGGTCTGATCTTCTGCATTGGCACAAAAATAACAGAAAGAAAACAAGCCACTGAAACCCTGACTGTTAGAGTGCAGCAACCCAGTGGTCAGAAGCAGCTTTCTGTATTGTCATTCCATCATAGACATGAGGAATGAACTACTGTACGCAAGGTCTTTGTGAAAGCCATCCTAAATAAAATAAAAATATAAAATTGTAATATAAAATACAAAATCCACCCATTAAAAATTAAATTAAATACATTAAAACAATATAAAAATGCATAGTTTAAAAGTAGTGCAATCAACATTTACATCAGTGTTCATGAGAAGAACAGCATCCAGATAGAAACTGTCCTTAAGTCTCTTTGTCCTGAGGGGAGTGGGATGGGTGGGTGGTATCTCTCATTATGCAGAGAGCCTTATCTCTGCATCTGTTGATGTAAATGTCAGAGAGGGGTGAAAAGCAACAACTGATGGTTCCTTGGGCAGACTTGACCAAAGAACCACCCACTGCAGAGCCTGTTTTTCCTCCACTGTGCAGCTAGCAGTCCTGGAGAAAGTTAGTATGCTCTCCACAACACACCGGTATAAGGAGGTGAGGATAGATGTGTTCAGTCCTGCCCTCTTCAGCTTCCTTAAAAAGTAGAGGAGCTGGTGAGCCTTTTTGATGATGCATGTGGTGTTTTTCCGCCAGGTGAGATTGTTGGTAATGTGGAGTGTGGGGCCAGTCCACTAGCATCTCTTTAGTTTTGTAGATGTGGAGGATTAAGCTATTCCATTTGCACCACTTTCCCAGCTCATCCACCTCCTCCCTGTAGTCCGTTGTTGTTTTTAATGAGGCCTACTAATGCTGTGTCATCTGCAAACTTTACTATGAGGTTGCTGGCATAGTGAGCTGTGCAGTTGTATGTCAGCAGTGTGCATAGGAGTGAACTGAGGATACAGCCTTGTGGGGAACCGGTGTTTAGGTGACACAGGAGGATGAGGTGTCATTAATCCTCACAGTCTGAGGCCTGGTGGTTAAGAAATTCTAAATCCAATTGCAAAGAGATGGGGACAGCCCAAGGACTGACAGTTTAGTTACCAGAGTCTGTGGAATAATGGTATTGAAGGCTGAGTTAAAATCCAAAAATAGCAGTCTTACATAGAAGCTCTTGATGGTTTTCTAAATGTTTAAGGGGCTGGTGTACTACATCTGAGAAGGCATCTGCAGTAGAGCGGTTCTTCCAATATGCATACTGGTGGGTATCTGATTGTTCTCTTTATGCGTGTCCTTACCAGTCTTTCCAAGCACTTTATGATTGTAGGGGTTAGTGCAATTGGCCTATTGTTGTTAATACAGGACACTGTTGATGTTTTTGGTACTCGAATAATTGTAGATGTTTTTAAAGGCATTTTGGAACAGTTGCCTGGGACAGTGCACTATTAAAGATATCCATCAGTACCTCTGTCAGCTGGTGGGCACAGTCCCTGAGAAGTTCTAATGGGATTCCATCAGGTCATGCCGCTTTGTGGGGTTCACTTGTTGCATGATGGACCTCACCTCAACTTCTGTCACGCTGCAGATGTGCTCATCCGGTCAGAGGGAAAACCTGGACGGGGCTATAGTGTTGAGGGATTCAAATCGGGCATAGAAGGCATTCAGGGTGTCTGCTAGTGATGGATCTGGAGAGCACTGTGCATCTTTCTTGTTGTAGTCAGTGATGCATTTGATGCCCCTCCACATACTCTGAGGGTTGTTTGAGGAGAAGTGTCCTTGTACCCTGAAGGGCATAGGTGGACTTTGGCTTTTTAATGCCTGCAGGTCCCTTCTTGCTACCCTAAGTGCAAGTGTGTCACCACCCCTAAAGGCAGATGTCCCATGCCTTCAGTAGTGTGTGAACGTAGCGTGTGAAGCTACATTATACATCAGTGATTATCAACTGGCAGCCCAGGGGCCACATCCAGCCCCCCACATCTTTCCATCCGGCCCCCCACCAGGACTCCAAACTAAAGTCGTCCTGGGGACAGTCCATGATGCTCCTCCTGTCACAGTCAGAGTTAGTTCAGAAGTTAAACTTTGCACAATGGAAACAGCAATTTAAATCCACTTTAGCAAAAGGGTTTACTCACTCACCGTCTGTGTCTCTCCTGCTGCACAGACTGGCCCTGGGCCGAGTTGGGTCTGCGCATTTTTCACGAGCGGGACTTAACGAGCACACAATGAAAACAAGTCTGTGTTTGAGGCTGAGCTTTAGTCTCTTCAAAATAGACAAAAAGTCACGTAAATTTCCCGTCACCGATGGAGAACAGAGAGATTTTGAGCAGTAATCTGTGTTAGCAAAGAGGCTTTAAACGAAACCTGCTGTCGTCCCAAGTCTGAACCATAAGTCATTATTTCAAAACACAGTCAGACCTGTCTTAAACTAAGTGTTCACCTGTTTGAGGCCCTTGTGTGCTGCCTTCTGTGAGTCTCTTCTATGAGACTCAGCAGGTTCCTCTCGCCGCCTCCACTGAGGCTGGAGCGTCCTGCTTACTTTCTCCAGTGCTTTTTAACATGCTTATTGTTTAACGTAATATCATTTTAAAAATGAGAGTTATGGTAGCTTAAATGCATATAAGAATGCATTTAAGTTTACAGTAAAAAAACAAGATAAGATGTTTAACAGTGAAGAAATCTAATAAATTGCATGTATTTATTTATATATTTTAGTCTAAAAGTCTGACCACTGCAGCACTGTGAAGAAACAAGCCGGGCCTTGAGCAAATTTTGTTGATGTCCCCTGTTATACATGATACATGCCAGTGTTTGTGTGAGCAGATACCACTGGTGAATGGGGGGATTAATAGGCCATTTGAGGCCACTGACAGTTCACTGTCAATTTTCTTCCTATGAGCTCTGAGTGGCACCCAGGATACCCTTTACCACACTCAAACAACCCACAGAGGCAGGAATGTCAAGTATAAGGGTGTCCATCAGTGCACGTGGCACCAGGACACCCTAGGCCAGAGGTCGATGATTGACTTTGTTGTCGTCAAGCTGGCCTACCAGGCCAGGCTGGCTTGTGGGACTCCTGAGGCAGCTGATGGGTACTGGTAGATGAAGCGGGCGGGTGGTTGTGGTTGAAGGAACTCGGGTCTGGGAGGAGTTTGGTGAGACCATGGATCGGTTGGCCTCGAAAAGATTCTGGCAAACCATCTGGTGCACCAACACTGTTTAAAGTAGAGGTGGTCAGCTGTTGCCCTCAATTGGGGATATTGTCGGACGGTGTAAGGAATACTTCAAGGTCCTCCTCAACCCCACCGACATGTCTTCCACTGAGGAAGCAGAGGCCGTGGGTTTGAAGGTGGACTTGTCCATTACCCAAGCTAAAGTCACTGAAGTAGTTAAGAAGCTCCTCAGGGGAAAGGCACCGGGGTGGGTGAGATCCGCCCTGAGTACCTCAAGTCTCTGGATGTTGTGGGGCTGTCTTGGCTGACACGCCTCTAAAACATTGCATGGCGGTCGGGGACAGTACCTCTGGATTGGCAGACCGGGGTGGTGGACCCTCTTTTCAAGAAGGGGGACTGGAGGATGTGTTCCAACTACAGAGGGTTCACACTCCTCAGCCTCCCAGAGAAAGTCTATGCCAGGGAACTGGAGAGGAGAATGCGGCCGATAGTCGAACCTCGGATTAAGGAGGAATAATATGGTTTTCGTCCCGGTTGTGGAACACTGGACCAGCTCTATACCCTCCTAAGGGTGTTGGAGGGTGCATGGGAGTTTACCCAACCAGTCCACATGTGCTTTGTGGGTCTGGAGAAGGCAATTGACCGTGTCCCTCACAGCATCCTGTGGGGGGTACTCTGGGAGTATGGAGTCTGGGGCCCTGCTTGTTCGGTCACTGTATGACCACAGCAGGAGCTTGGTTTGCAATATCTGATTAGAGAAACAGTGTGGGAAGTGTACATCCTTCTTTTATTAATATATTAACAAAGACATGTTAATCAAAAATTTACAGGACACATACATTTTTCATCATCCATTCCAGGGCTACTGGCTGATTGCCATTTCTGAAACAGGTAGTACTTATACTGCTTTAAACAAAAACTATTTAAGTAATGTCTTTGCCCACTGAAGTAGTTCTCTTATATGAACATCTATCACAGAGAAAGCACTTACATTAGTGTTACATTTCATAATGTTTGGCCACAACTTTAGCCTTTCACTTTGCCAAAAGAACATTTTTATTGCTCCAGCATTATAAATCTGCTCTAGTAATAATATTATTGTTAAGGCTGAATTTATAGTGCTTGGGTTCTTCTGCCTGGAAAACAAGAATTGGTATAAAATCTATTAATTGCAGGAGACAATGACCAAATACATCCAGTACCTTATAAGCATTTAAAAAACATTCAACAGGTTAAATAATAAGACTGCATGGCTGCATTTGGGTAAACAGTATAAAATTTTAGCTTTTAAATGCAATACCTTTAATTTTTATGAGAAGTTAATATATTGGGAAAATTCACTGACTTGCTTTTTAATGACCTGTGTAAAGGGGAGCTGTGGGTTTAGTGTCATTGGCATCAGCCAGAAGGCAAAATCAGAAATAATTATAAAACTGTTTTGTTTGCCTTCTTTATTCTTAGCGTCTTAGAATATAAAGTATGATGTACAAAATAGATGTCTTGTGTGTAATCCTTTCACTAATGCCGTAGGGCCAGTGCCAGGAACTGCGCCTTTCAGTGGCTTTCTGAATGGTCAGACAGCAGCAGGAGGCCAAAAGCACTGTGGAACCACTACCAGAGATTGCCTCCAGATAAACCGAGAGAAGACAGGGTATAGCTGATATCATTGGGTTTATGAATTTGGATTCCAGATTTTCTTTTTTTGCATTAATGCATTATTGATTATGACTTTCTAAAATTCAAATGAGTACAGTTAGAGTCCTGACTAAATTATTTTGCATATTTTAGTGTTGCACCACACCTTTATACAATTACACACTTTCATTATCCTTCCACGCCACTGCCCGCTTCTCCTTAAAGGTGATCAGTGACAAAAGCACTGCTCAGAAGGTTGTGAGAGAAAGCAACAAGGCTTGTTACAGAAAACTGGCAGATCACTGTGTTGACCACAGCTGAGTTAAGATACAATTAACAGCTAATAAAATTTAAGAGGATAACTGCATTAAGCCGTCTTGCCATTATTTGGGGTGTCTGGAGACTCATTCTCATATCGTCAACATCTTAGAAGAACGTTGTTGGTAAAATTGTATTTACTGCTCATTTACTACAATGATTAACTATATATGTTTTAGCCCAGTATTTATTGCTGAGCCACTTAAAAGAGTGTTTTATATTCTTGTAATGGTCGTAAAGGATTTAATTTCACATTTTATGGCTCTGCTGTTTCCTTGTTAATAAGGTGCTGGGGCAATTAAGTCTTATAAGTCCTGTGCTGTTGGCTTTTGTTTGTTCAACTTAGGTGTATGTGAAACAGTGTGAGAATTGGTTTTGCTCATGAGTCTGGTTCTAGTGTTGATTATTTACATGGAAAATATGTCATGTGTTAGGTCCTTGCCTCCTTTTGAGACAAAAGCCTTATATTATAAATCTGTGTATTTTAGTTTTTTTGAAGGTAAGGTTTATCCTGAAGCTGCAAGTAGGTGTTTATAAGACCAAAACACATCTGCTGCTGTGAGACAAGAGAACAGTGTCAGTGGAGCGAAGAGGATGAAAGAACAGATAAGCCATAATAAGCCTTCTTTCATAACCAGTTTAATACACCTCCTCAGAAATAATCTGTCTGACATCTGAACAACAGCCGGAAACAAAAGGACTAAAGCCGCAGAAAGAAAACATTCAAATAAATACATTTTGGAGTTATAGTCTCTAGTCTGCCAAATCTAAACCATCTCACTGAAAATCACAGAAAATGAATAATACATTCCTTATTAATGTTTACTGCATGTCCCAGCACTTAGAATAATCAAACACAAAGTGTTGGATTTTACAATATCTACCGTATATATGTACAGTATATCTATCTATACAAATAACAAAACAAATGTTGTAGTCAGTATCGCACTAAGAAGTCATCAACGCACGTTTTTAGTAGTTTTTGTCCCCATTTTTTTTGCGCTAAACTCAAAGATCTAAGACTTTTTCTATTTCTCTCAAATATTGTTCACAAATCTGTCCAAATCTGTGTTAGTGAGCACATTGATAATCTATCTACCTCACAGGTGTGGCATGTCAAGATACTTATTAGAGAGGACGGTTTGATCCCCGCTCAAAACATCCCAGAACATCATCCAGAACATCCCGTTCTCCCCACAGTTTATACTGTCGTTGTGTCCTTGGGCAAGACACTTAACCCACCTTGCCTCCAGTGGTCAGCTGTAACACTGGTGAAGCGCCTTGAGTGCCTACTAGGTGGAAAAGCGCTATATAAATAATAAAAAAGAAAATGTTCAGTTTATCAAACAGCACAATGCCACAAATGTGGCAAGTTTTTAGTAAGCAATTGTTATGCTGACTATAGTAGTGTCCACCAGAGCTGTTGCTCGTAAATTGAATGTTCATTTCTCTACCATAAGTCGTCTCCAAAGGCATTTCAGAGAATTTGGCAATACATCCAACCGACCTCACAACTGCAGACCACGTGTAACCACACCAGCCCAGGACCTCCACATTCAGCATCTTCACCTCCAAGATCCCCTGAGACCAGCCACCCGACAGCTGCTGCAACAATTGGTTTGCAAAACCAAAGTATTTCTGCACAAACTGTCAGAAAACAGTCTCAGTGAAGCTCATCTGCGCTCGCCGTCCTCATCTGGGTCTCGACCTGACGTGTTTGTCATCCAAACTGACTTGAGTGGGCAAATGCTCACATTTGATGGTGTCTGGCACTTTCTGGAGAAGTGTTCTTTCCCGGATGAATCCGGTTTTCACTGTACAGGGGCAGATGGCAGACAGCGTGTATGGCATTTTGTGGGTGAGCTGATGAGGCTGATGTCAATGTTGTGGATGCAGCATGATAATGCCTCCTTTCTTTTTTTTACTTGTTCTTTGTGTATTCCCCTACCTGCTAGTTACTCAACACCTGTGGTCCATCTCCGGTCAACTCTCTATCTACTTGGACCCTGGCTAAGCTTCCACTCCTCACCAGTTCGCCATACCTGCTTTCATGGTAACTCAGCCATGGCTCCTATAATTGTCTGTGGCCATATAAAATCCATGCTTATTAGTTAATTTGCAAAAACATATTACCACAAATTTTTATATTATGAATCAATAATAAACATAATGCCCCAAGGGAAATGCCTGGTTTGTCTTTCCCCCTGTGACAGAGTCTGTCTCAAGACCATCTCCGGTGTAACTGTGACTGGTCAAATAAATAATGATTCTCTGTGCAATGTACACTGGCTATAACACAGGGTCAGTGCACGCTATAATGTGAGGTTCCATTTGCAGACAGAATTCATCCAGATTCTATGCACAATTCTGGGAGACTGAGAGATTAAAAGTTAATATGAACATATTTTAGTTCAGGATTTTGTAATAAGGCCATGGGAGAGTAAGGAAGTGAGCAGAAAATCACATTTCCACACTGTTACTAAAACATAAAGGCATTTGGCACAGGAAATACTAAAACATGAATATCTAAAATATGAGCTCTATAGAGCTCTACCACTGAGCAGTGGCTCAGTGGTAGAGCGGTCGTCCTTCAGCCAGAAGGTAGGTGGTTCGAATCCTGCTGTCCCCACAGTTCAAACTGTCGTTGTGTCCTTGGGCAAGACACTTAACCCACCTTGCCTCCAGTGGTGTTCCAGCTGTAACACTGGTGAATGGAACCTAAATGTAAGTCGCTTTAAATGAAAGTGTCATCCGTAAATGTAACACTGGTGAATGTAAGTCGCTTTGGATAAAAGCGTCTGCTAAATGACTAAATGTAAATGTAAAGGTGTCATATACTCATTGTGTGATTTTATGATGAATATACATAAGGTATAGTACAGGATGCCATAACACTGCCCGGAGTTACAGACTTCCTAATTACCGTGAGCTGGGAGTTGAGCACAGCTGAATGGAGCATGTCGGAACATACATTTAAACACACACACGTACAATGTAAGCGCCATGGGCAAAGCTCAACGGACACAGTCACCTTTCACCTACACATCGACAATGTGAGCAGAGCAAGGCTTGTTAAACCTCAACGGCTCATTGGCTAGAAAATGACCCGCACACACATATGTGTATGTTCACACAGATGCTGAGCTCATTAGGAGATTCCCAGAGGGCAGCCAAGAAAGATAGGTGACTGCGTGAACCTGGACGAATCAACCTGCCACTCTGACCTGGACTCTAGCTTAACATGGACAGACATCTATTCGAAACAACCGTGTTACTGGGTTTGTCACCAAAATACACATGATATTCTGTCTAAATAGTAAGTCACCTATCAGCAGTTAGCAGCCTTCAACAGCATCCCCAAGGTTACTCATAGATTCTTACTGTACAATAACCCCCAAGTAGTATGTGGGACTGAGCTTCTATCTTCCGGCTCTATTCTCTCCTTTTTCCTCAAACTGCAGTTAATATTTGAAGCATTTGTTACAAGTTCATTGCAATTTACCCTTTGTCCTTCTCTGTCCTTCTCCTTTTTGGAGATGGAAGAGTGATCTTTTTGCAGGTGTTACCAAGAGTTGGAGGTACCAGACAAGAGCTACATTAAACTTGCCTGCACAATTAGACGTCCCAGGGATGATTGGACCATCCGTGCTCCTGACTGGACCCATAGAACTGTTCCCCTCCTGCTGATATTCAATGGACTATATTCATTTTTCATGTATCTGTGTATAACGTGGTCATTTATCCTCCTTCTGGGGTTCTCCCTGAGGTTTCTCTTTTTTCCTCCATTGCTATTGTTTAGTGAACGGTTTACAGAGTTTTTTTTCTGTTGCTGTCAAACACGTGATGCTGCTGTATACATAAACCCCTGTCTTTTTTCATTCAGACATATAATGCTAGTTCTTGGTCAACAAATAAACTTTAAAGGCACTACTTTCTAGTCACTTGAAATTGTAATATCATTACAAAATCATTATATAGTGACTCAGGAGTGGACTCATGGTATCTTCCAACTATAGAACCCCACAGCTTACAGTTTGAGTGTGTTTGTACAATAAAGGCATTACAATAAAGGGTTACACTCCAAACATAAATAGAAGGTAACAAGTTTGTAGAAGATTTTATTCTGAGTCCCTTCTGAATGAATATTGTTTGAATATAGCTTTTTTAATGACAACATGACAACAAAAAATAAAATAAAAAACAAAATGTAAAATATCTTTCACATCTTGGACACAGTATACAATGAGACACAAGTTAAAGAGAAGCAGATTCGAGGCTCCTCTGCAGCTGTACACACAAAGATTTGACCATCCCTTTACTTACTGTCAGTGCATTTAGCAGCTCGTGTTTGACATTTATCATATATTGCAAGAATAGAATGAAGAGGTAATTGCATTATGGATGCTGTAAGTAAATACACTGGTTAGGTCTCTGTCTACCAAAGCTAATTCCTCTTCATCTGACATTAAACCAAACCATGAACGGATGAAGCTCTGTGAGTAAGGGAGGACCAAAAATAGAATACAAAGAGAAAATACAAAAAGAATATTGAAAAAAAAAAAAAAGCTAACTGCTCTTTGGCCTATTCCCCTCTGACTGGTGTCTGGTCTCAGTGTCCGAACACATCTGATGTCAAGTGTCTGCACAAACCTTAGCATTTGGAGCCAGAAATTTCTACCTTAGGAAAACATGACTGGGTTTTTAAAATCTACTTGCCTAGGCATGTACTTTGATTGCATTTGGAAACACCCAATCACTTGTAAATTACTAGTTTATAGTTAGTCCGTTTATTACATAAACACAGCCTTCATGTATGACGAATGTCTTCCTGAATGTACATTGATGCACACTTGATGCGCAAAGTGTAAATACACAGTACAATTTCACAAAGTATGACTTTATTGTTTATGCATCTCTTTTTTCCGCTCTGCATTGTTTTATCCTCGGCCCAAGGACCTTCCCCTGTTTCCTACTTATATTAATACTATAATTCTTTTGCACCCACACAATGCTATTTTATTAGGACAACATCGGTTTTGGGAGCTCTAAACCAAATTTGTAATATACCAACAAAGCCCCGTCAGTGTCACTATAGTTTGAATTTTTAGAACCTGGTTTATAAAATGTGTCAGTGACATTTCTCCATAACAACATGACTTGCTTGGTGCCTCTCACAGTATCACCTTCAACATATTAATTCCCATCACTGGAAAAATCAAATAAAAGAGGAAGTGTATTCCAGTTTTAGTGCATTTATTCATTTACATGAACTGGAGAAATACAGTAAAAATACTTTAGCAGAAAACAAATAAAAAAGACTAGGTCTGGGCCCACTTCTATTCATTGCAGCCTGCCTTGATTACACTGACAGTATTGTGATTGAATACATGCCTTCCATTACATCATCTCTAAAAAATGTTCCCATCAAAAACTGGTTTACAATATACAGAGACAGCATACAAACCAACAGAGCAGAATCTCTTTTGACTCTGTTTGACAATAGCACTGTCACTTGTAGCATTTCACCAGTGTCTACATGCTCTCCTTCGAGGTTCAAGGACACTCAAGAATTGTGACAGGCCTGTCAGTGGTGTGGACCAAACCAGCACCTTTTAAAATGAGTGCTTGACATGTGCGCCTCAAGGCAAACCTGCACCCCCATGAAAACCCATACGTTGAGGTCAGACGGTAGTATGTCTGTGCACTGCCTTAGGGGAGACCGAATTCCATATTCAGGCAGATACAGGCAGTGGATGTACCCTCACAAACTTGTGTCCAAATTTTACTTTTCTCATCATCATTATTACAGACCATGGATCCTTTAGTGCAGCAAAAAGAGGTGTAAGTGTGAGAGGTGTGTGATCTCCAGTATGTGCCTCGTAGCCGTGCATCTTCATGTGTGCTTACTGATTCATTCCCTGGGAGCATATGTCTGTGAAGCTGAGCAGGGTTGTCTAATAGCTTTTCATTTTAATTAATCTCTTCTCTCTAATAACCTATATCATTCCCTAAGTGGTTCTAAGTTTTGGAGGTGCTGCATTGCTCATTAGCCAATTGCTGTTAATGGGAGGGTGCACAGCCAGCAGAAAGTGCAAGTTGGCAAGGTCGTCTAAAGATGTACCGCTGGTTAAAAAAGCCTTATTGTATGTTCTAAAAGACTAACACTAGCCTGCAGAGGGATTCATTTGGGCACAAAAGCAGTTAGTGAATAACTGTTTTGCTGTGGAACTGCTGTGTAGCAACTTGGCATTTTACAATGTTGGGTAAATCACTTTGAAATTTACTGAAATTACTTCAAACATTAAGCCTGTCTAAAGAGTTTGCCTCTGGCTTACACAAAGCAATCTAATGAATCATTTCTGGCAAACCAATTTGAAGATTTACTTATTAAACCCGTTTACAAGTGCAATCATGCAGTGTGTGTTCTGGCAGAAAAGTAACAGTTTATTTAGGTTGGATTTATCTAAGAAAGAGAAATTGGCAGGCAGGAAACAGGGGGCTTTTATGTTGTATTTTTCCACTTTAAATACCTTTATTTATTTCATGCAATTCTAAAGTGAGATGTGTGACATTAACCAACTGCAGACATGCCATCAGCGCACTCTGTCAGCTGTTTCCTCTGTAATAACTGCTCCCACCAGAGCAAACTAAAAAGGATTTTTCCTCCCTCCTGGTGGGTTTCCTCTTATGTGTCTCTCCGCGCGCTAACAGGGCTTTCCTACTAAATGTTTCCTCTCTGGCGCATTTCCTTGTTAAACTGTGTGCCTCTCCCCAGCATCTTGTTCACACACAGAGCAGACGCGGAGCACGTGAGCGCGCACCACACATTTGGGGAAAGTTTGAGGCGCCGACTTTGTAAGCAGTTTCTTAGTGGAGGCGCGACAGAAAGTGGAACAAATATGCGCGATATTTCCCACTGACTGGACAGCATTTGTTTAGTGCACAGTGATAAGAAGCAGGGCGCCTGTAATCTTATATCTGACCATGAACGGAGCTATATTATCTCCCACCTGCGCTTAGTTTGACGGAGCATTACTCTGGATAACCTCAAAAGAAGACAGAGCGTGTTTAGACACAGTGGCGCAACAATCTGGTGGAAAGAAAATAAGGCGCTCTTTGTAATCAATTTAATCAAGCGGTTTAACAAATCGTTCAAGTGGCCTGGAGTTTTGCCGTTACCATGAGTGGACTCGCACAATTCAACATGTGGATGCTTTTACTGTTGGGCACTTCAAGTGAAGTAGCGAGGGCTCAGGTCGCCAACGCAAGAGTGATGAGAGGCAACGTCAGGAGAGACGGTAAGACTTAGGCCACTTTATCTGGATTGCTGGGTTGTCTGCAGTGTGACAGTGTCTGTCTGTGTTCCTACAGCTGAGGTTATTTTTTACTTTATACTTTGGGTTTTTATTAGGAAGAATAAAAATACCAACTTACATAGGTTAAAATGTAATGGGTACAATTACCAAGACATATTTCCACAACTTACCTTAGTATCATTAGCTTTTATACTATTACAGCCCTAACTACAACAAGTCCACAAAATATTGACATTAGCTAAGTAAAAACTTATCTTAACTTTGGTAGACCCTAAATGCAAAGTTCAAATCTAAACTTTAGTTATTTTAGCAGTAATCCAGACCTGGCTGGTTGATGTTAAATTTAACCACAAAAACATATTTGAGCCATCCTTCATGGCTGTGGTTCCCAAACATTGGGTTGGGACCCAAAAGTGGGTCAGCGGTCAATTTTATTTGGGTCACCAAAAAAAACATTTATAATTTGTGAAATTTGATAGGCATTTAATGTAAATATAGTTGCTTTGGTAACTTGGAAATGGGGAGAATAATTGAAAGGACTAATAAAAGGCTCTGCTATGATAAAAAGAACAGCATTAAAATCAATGAAATGGCACTAGAAATGAAGAAAACTAATAGAAAAATAATTAAAACACACAAAATGACACTTTCAACAAACAGTGTAATTTCAAGAGAAAATATGGATCCCTTGAATATTGGGAAAAAAAGTTTGTGAAACACTGCTCTATGGGCATTATTGTATTACCACTGCCAGTACTTCGCAGGGAGAGTTACCATAACTTGTAGTAGTATTGCTCTTACGAACAGCACTGAAATTTAATTCCTGTTATAAATATACTGTGTACAACAAGATGCAACAGTAACAATATTTTCCCAGTTTAACCTCATACAGTTGCCCCATGCTTACATTCCACTGGCCCCGAGGCTAGAGTCATGGCCCTACAATGACACCCACAGACACACACTCTGCTGCTGCAGGGTTTGTTTTGGCAGACACTTAAAAATACCACTGTATTAGGTTCAACCTGGACGGCCGCCCCGAAGCCTTTTCACCTTACCAAACTGCCACAGAAAAACACGCAGGTCTGACACACAGTGAGTAGCCCACATCTCAGTGACCTCTTCAGGTAACGGATCTCAGTTTAGCCATTCATTCACTGGGAAAATATTCAATATGCCAGTTTTACATGTTTGCTCTAGCTGATACAATCCAAAATAATTTCGGGTTCCAAGTACCATTTTACAGGCTGCACAGGCTGGCTGTTCATTCTTTTCTCTGATCAAAAATTCAAGAGCGGTAATGTAATTGTCTAATTGTTGCACATATCCCTGAGCTGTCTTCACTTGCCATCTGGCAGACTTCTCGAAAATGTTGAAACTCCCTGCTACCATTGGCTTTGTGCTCTCCAACTCAGAAGACTGTCATTTGAACAATGCAGTCTTTAATGTTTCTATCAAAGACACTAGACATTACAAGATGGCCTCTTTGAAAAGTTTTTACTCCGGCAGATCAAAAACATTACATTTTTGATCTCTTTATGATCTACCAAAACTAGAAGATGCAGAGAATGATTGTTGAGACTCTTCAAATTCTTGACCCAATAATGTGCATTTTTACTAGGCTTATGTGCAACCTGAGTGCTGACTGTCATCATTTGATTGACTGGTGCTGACTGACTGCGTTTCCAAAGGCAGTAGTGACCCTCCAGCTGAAACGGGCTTAGAAGAGTTCACTTGTCCATTTAGCATTGCTCACGTCTCTGCGTGTCCCTTGGTGTGTACGCCGGTGCGTTACGGCTCTGACAGTTAGGTCTTAACTCATGCCAGGAATTCACCCCAAGGCTTTCCCTCCTGTGTTTGTTCAGCACTTTGCTCCTTCTATTCTCCTTCCATTGAAGTGTGTCAGTGTGTATTAAAAGATTAAGGGGGTCAGACTCTGGGACACTGTGTATGCGCTTATGCAAGTAGGGACATATGTTTGTTCAAGTTTGTTAATATTTTCTGTGTTTTGTAAGCATAGTGCTGGTTATGACATGACAAAGAGGTCTTCACATTGCACATGTCATAGTATGAAAACCAAGTGGGAACATGACTAATGTGAAAATCTTAATTTGGAAAACAGACCCTTCTAGTGATGTGATCAATAACTTTGCACAAATCTTGATGATAGAAGTAGTGTAGCAAAAGAAAAATAGTACTTAAACAACAAAAGTAGTTGTTGTGAACAGTTGTGCTCACAACAACCCTGGCAGAAAATATGTTTTTTTTGGGGGGGCATTTTTCAGAGAATTTGAATGATAACACAAAAACTTTTTTTCACTCATAGTTGGTTGGGTGAAGCCATTTATTGTCAGATAATTGTGTTTACTCTTTTTAAATCATAATGACAACAGAAACTACCCAAATGACCCTGATCAAAAGTTTACATACCCCAAAACATAATCAATCCACCTCCATGTTTCACAGTAAGAATGGTGTACCTTTCATCATTTCAATTTCGATCTCATCATTACAAATGACTTTGTTCCAGAAGTTTTGAGGCTTGTCTCTGTGTTGACAGCCCATTAAAAAAAGTCAATTTGATGGTTCTTAGTCATGAGATCTGTAGAGTCATGCCTGTCTCACTGACACAGTCTTTTCAAACTTTTGTGTGTGGACCACTATTTGTAATCAAAATTTTGCGGACCACCTCATAACACACATAATAAAATGTCGACACACAGTCTTACCTGAATTAATCCGCACCTCTAAATAGGCTTACTAGCACTACTATAACTAGTCATCACATCAGTGTGCAACAGGCTTGTTAAAAGAAAGTTTACTGCACACAACGGCTGCCTCTTTTCTCTTCAGAGAACCTGTTGCTATCCACGACACTGAACTTGAGCGTCACGGCCGAACACCACTGGCCTATTTTGTCGCACAATAACCCGACAATTTAATGCAAATGTTATATCAATATAGGCCTACATATTCTTTTAATTTTTTTTATGGGAATTTCCTGTAAAATGAAGGTTAAATATTTTTTTATTTTGCCTTTCCACGGACCACCTGCAGTACCCTCACGGACCACTAGTGGTCAGCGGACCACAGTTTGGGAATGACTGCTCTAGCACACTATGCATATAATAAAGAATATAGGTCAATACAACCTAGCAGTGTCCTTTTGTACAAATAAAGCTAAAATTACCCTACTGTTTCAGAAGACACGTTCTTTCTTACAAACTTTCCATCTTCCGTCTACTTGTAAACAAAGATGGCTGCCAGCGCACTTGCACAGAGAGGGCCCTCTACTGGCTTAAAGTTACCTAGGGTTGCTTTAAATAAGAGTAAATATCAAGCCACTAAATATTGGCCAACCTATGTATATTTTATATGAACTTATTATTCTAGTAGTTTGTTTCCATTAGCCAAAGTTGATCTATTAAAGTAGGATTCAGGATTTACAAACTGTAACATAACAGCATAATGTAAGAATTTACATGACTTTTAGCATGAAGCAGATAACAATCAACCCTCTCTCTAATGTTCTCTATTCACGCACCGACATTAAACACATGCAGTTTGGCAGTGGTCGTTTGCCCAAATTTTCTTGTTTATTTCTGGTGGCTAATAATAATTTGTTAGCTTAATTTCTGTAACCAAAAAGCACTCGCAGCTTATGTTGTTTCCAAACACTAAAGGGGTCTCGGGAGATGACACATTCTAAATGTAAATATAATAATTCACAGGATAATCAAATATATAAGAGCATACAAACATACAGTTGTCAGTGTGGTTAACTTCTCATCAGAGAGCGCAGTTACCCAGCCAGCACTTCCACATGGGCCCTTTCTGGGCTCAAAAATGTGTCCGCAGTTTCCATGGTGGACCCACCTGTGTTAGCCCATATGGGCTTCGATTGGGTTTAGACGTAAACCAGAAATTTTACATTTAATTGTGATCAGACAACGTGAGTGACATCAACAGGGAGGACAAAGGGTAGATTTCTTTATTTTGATTTTAATTATAATAAATTTTATCCCCAGACTGTACATTCTCCTGAGGCAACATTCAAGACATTTACATTTTAGTTTGAAGCCAGAGGGGTTTATGAGAAAAAATTGTCAATGTGGTTTTATTGAGACTCTTTTCCAACTCTGGATTTAATTGCTTTATGACATTAAAGATTTGTCCTGTATATTGTGAAAAATAATATATTTAAAAGCCTGTTATGTGTCTATAAGCACATATTTTTTTATTGAAACAATTGACATAACATTTAACAAAAGTAATTCTCATAAGTCTGAAACTTGTGGAGCCTCAAACTGAAATGTAAATTTCCTGAATGTTCCCTCAGGAGAAAGTACAGTCTGGGGATACAATAAAGAATCCTTTCCTTTTCTTCTCACTGTTGAAGTCCCTCACAGTCTCTGATTAACAATTACATGTAAGAAAAAACGTGGCATAGTACTGGTTTACTTCTGACTTACTCCAGAACCCGATTGAAGCCCATATAGGCTAACACAAGTGTGGCCACCGTGGAAACTGCGGACAAACCCACTTGGGACCCATATTTGAGGCCAAATGGGGCCCATGTTAAACTGCTGGCTGGGTACCAGCAGCAATAACAGTAACAATGACTCCTTCCACAGTCAGCCACCGGTGATCTGCCTTCAGCAATGAATGGTAGTGTTTAAGGTTTGTCTGCCTGTAAATGTCAGCCTTGCGATTAACTGGCAATTACACGGAGTCACCTCATGCACTAATATCGGCTGGGATAGGCTTCAGCCGCAGTATAAAAGGTAGAAAGAACAAATTAACATATAACAAGACAATAGAAAACGATGAATGATAACTTACCTTTAGTACTAAACTATTGATTGCAGGCCTAATGTTCAAAACAGCCACAATAATTCTTAACAATGTAGGCTGGTCTAACAGTTAAAAATTCATCCATTTCACTGTGATGTCTTATCATTCTGCACCTCACAACAAATCTTTATTTCTTTTCTGTCCCTTTCTCATTTATTAGTTTATCTTCCCATCCTCCACCATCTGTTTTTAATCACCCTGCTGGCTTCCTGAGTAAATGTAATGCGGCAAACAGTGTGACCGACACACTTAATCTTACAGTGCACTTGGAACACAAAGGCAAATGTACAAGGACAAATCATTTAGTCAGTGTTTGAGAAACTCACAGACATTTGATTGTCTTCCGTGCATAAACACAACAATAGCTTGTGCATTTGTGCTTGATGAGAATGCACAAGCTAGTGGTGGCTCAACTCTGATAGAACCAACCCAAGGCTGGTAAGCACTGACAAAACGTCACTGTCAGCTTTGTATTTTGCTAAACACACATTGGCCAGTTTATGATAGACATGGTAGACAGCACTGGTTTAAAAGGAAAGAGTTATAATATTTTGTACATGATAAAGCCTATTTTGTGTATGTGTATGGTGTTTATTGCATAATGGGATGGTTCCTGTTACACTGGTAAAGCTCAAAGTTCTGAAGATTCCTAATAACGAGGCAATCTCAAAAATATAAGATGGATTGATTATTAATTAGTTGTACGTAAGCCTAGGACCAAGCTTACTTTGACTAGTTGGCTATCAACACTCGTGTTGTTGACCTTCTTTGGTTGAACCCTAAAATTTACAGTTATGTTTACAGTGCTTACAGTATTTCTTACATTGGCGTGCTTAATGCCGGTTTTCCCCTGACCATGACACACTAACCCCTGATCTGTTCGGACTGGGTGTCCCTGAGACAAGCTGCAAATGATTTCCAGCCAGCCTTTTCTTCTTTCTTCTCTTCCATATAAGTGTCCCAGCTGAATAAGGGCGAGGAGTGTCAAAGAGGTTATTGGAATTCATGAGTCAGACACACTTACACACACACAGGACAGCCGGCATAGAGCAACACCCACAGACACAATTACAGGATCTCCTTTTTAACAGAGAATCCCCTCTAAACACTTGTCATCACCAGGAATACATGACCCTGTGGTGCCACACCCCAATGTTGACAGTCTTTTCCTCTGCAGCCTGGACACAGGGTGGTAACCACTTTGAGCGTCTGACAACAACCGGACAGAGTCAGATGATAACTTAAAACTCAGAATGGGGTGGATGTAGCAGTGAATGTGTCTGGAATCATGTATTACTCAGACTGTAGGTGGAGAACTGGGCAAATGGTGGAAAAGCAAAGGTTTAGACAGGGACTTAGAAAAGTTTGAGGGCACAAATGGAGGAGGTTTGTAGCAAAGAAATAAGTTCAAAAGAGCCATCACTTTAAATCTTTGCCCTGTCAGCTTAGAAGAAGAGATAGCGGGACGAACAGCAAGCCAAATGGACAGTCTAAAAAGAGATGCAGGACAGACAGGAGTGTAGGACGATAGATAAGATATTTCTCAAGAGGACGAACATGACTGGCCAAAGAGACTGTTTTCTCTTCTCTGTTATTATTTCCATGACTACTGTCTAACTTTCATATTAATTCTTACCTGTCTGAAGACTTAGTTCTAGTCAGCTGACATCCATAAACTGCATCCTGTCTGTGCCAGGTCTTTTAAACTAATAAACTTTCAACACACAGGGAGCTTTCCTGCCATTAAGATGGATTTTGGGAAGTGGAAGTGTGAAGTTTTTGGCAGCATCTGTTTGTAAGCTTGCATATTGTAAATCCGCACTCCTTCATTCCATCTAGACCAGGGGTGCCACAACCGGCCCACCAAGGGGTTTGAATTCCAGGGGTTGTCACATTTAGGTTTATTAAAGAAGAGCCAATGGTTAAACAGCTTAAGTTCACAGGCTTCCAATTAGGTGCTACCCAGTCAGAACAAAATGGAGCAGCATAGGCAAGCGTAGGCCCACACACAAAAGACATCTTCAACAAACCTGGGAGAAAGAGTATTTCTTTTCACTTCCATCGTAGCCCTCTGAGGGAAAAAGTTGTTTATGTCTCGCCACTGAATTACAATCTAATTCTTTTCAAGTTGGGGAGCTAATAATCTTCCATAAGGGAAAGGTTTTCTCTATGAATTGAACATAGTCTTTTTGATAAAGCATGCAAATTGACCCATATGACTATATCTTCATTAATGACGTGCACTGATAAAACTCCCACATGAATTAGATTAAATAAAATAACTTAATTCTCAAACTAATACAACTTTTTAAATTGAGTCAGGCAGAGGACACAGAGGCACTAGAGCCAGATTGATGCCATTGTCTCGTGGCCAGTTGTGAGTGACACTGTTAATGTCTGTAACAGGAGCGGGTAAATGAGGTGGAATGAGCCAACGAAGCAGAGGCTGGGCAAGGTAAGAGTGAGGAAGAAGGATCAGAAAGGAATGTGATTAGGCCAGTGGGGAAAAGTAGGAGATGAAAAAGAGTGAGATAGGGAGGGAAAAGTAGAGAGTTTGGGGTGAGGAGTTAGAACATGTGCAGGAGGAACTCATGAATAGCAAAGAAGAAACTGAGGGAAGAGAAAGGTTGTAATTGAAGTTCAGAAGATGTCATCACAAAAAAAGATCAAGAGCAAAGGCGTTTATAAAGATACATTGGTTCTGTGAAGTAAGGTTTTGTGATTTACTGATAGTCTGGAGAAGCAGACAGGATAATGAAAATGCTATGACTCGGTCTATACTGTAGTCAGGGTTGAGGGTCATACTTTCAAGAAATATTCCACTACAATTATCAATTCCTGTTCTACTAAATGTAAATGTAAATATGGCTATAGTAAAAAAGCACATGTATCAACAAACCTAGTATGTGTAACTAAAAGTGGCAGATGGAGTAAGTCAAAAACCATTGTATCTAACACTATTTATTCTTTGTGACAGTTCAAATATTGTCTTTGAACTTTCTGATCTTTCTTGAATAAAAGTATGGGCTGATATTTGTGCCACTTGAAACTGAATATGTTGTATTTTCTTTTTTTATTTGAAGTGCTCTAAGTGAATCGGAAGAGCTCAAGTTGAATTAATGTTTTTATTTGTACTGAATTTAAAAAGCGTAATCCAAAACAAAATGCATTGGTTTGTAAATTAAAAATTAATTTATATTTTGAAATTGAATTCAATCGCTTTGGAACTGCTTTTCCCAAGTTGAAAATTCCGTTCTACAATACCTGCAATTTCTGTTCAACAACTTTCTGAGCCGGTCTTGGAGAGAGCCTTAGCTGTTGAGCCAAGATTTAGAGAACTGTAGTACTGTGAAGTGTAGCTACCGTTAGCCTACATTAGATGAACTATATCAGGGCAGGTGAATGTGCCCCACCCTCTGTCACTGGAGCTGACTGGAGCGATGGGCAGGTTAGGATATAGTCCTAATGTAGGCTAACGGTAGCTACACATCACAGTACCACAGTTCTCTAGATCTGGGCTCGATATCGAAGACCTTCAAGACCCAGGTGTGCGGCTCAGAAAGTTGAATTGTAGCACTGAAACTGAAGATATTGTAGAACTGAAATTTCAACTCAGGAAAAGCAGTTCCAAAGCAAATGAATTCAATTTCAAAATATAAATTTCAATTTACTGCAATTCATTTACAAATCACTTCAGTTGCGCTTTTTAAATTCGGTTTTAAAAAGCATTCATTCAAATTGAGAGATTCAGTTTGAGCACTTCAGATTCAAATACAACATATTCAGTTTCTGTTTCTAGTAGCACAAATATCAGGCCATATAGCTGTCATCCACAAAATGGGGCTTTGTCTATATTGTGTGCATTTTAATCAGATCATCTATCACCAGTAAATACAAAAAGGAATAATACATGAATGCACTTCTCCTCTAGCAGTGCTATGTTATCTGCTCCAGGAACTAGAAGTAATGAAATTACTGGCTCCTTCAACAAGGTTCTATAAAGCTTAATGACTATTTTATTTAAATTTTTTATTCAGTCATATTTTATTTTATTTTATTGACGGCAGAAATGTAATTTTGAATGCAAATGTAAATTAACATACCTAACAAGTGTTATCTGTATAGGCACATTTTCTTTTTAATCCCCGGTGTCAGAAATGAGAAATGAGTATTAGAGCTATGAGTATTAGAGAATTTTAAAAACATAATTTCTGTAAAAAATAAAAGCCACCTGGTAATCAGATAGTTCCTGTATGATTCAAACTTGAGCTCCAGACAAGTAAAGGTGCTGTGCTGCTGCATTGTAGGTGAGACTAAGAACATAACACCTGTGAGCCCACCACACTGGTCCCTGCTGAAGAAGCCAGATAAACACTGTGTTTATATGTGTGATGTGTGTGGAGCCAGTTTGACAAATCCTCCAGTGCACTGTGCGAGCGATGTCTTTGTTACTCACACAATACTGCCCTGACACAAATGAAAAAGATTCTTTTTTTCCTCCTCTGTCAAACACTTTTATCTTTGCCTCTCCAACTGTCAGCATTTCTCCCTGTACTTCTCCTCATTTGCTCTGATTCTCCATTTGTGTACCTCAGCATTTCTCCATCTGTCTTGTTCCCTTTTCCCTGTATCATCTTGTCTTCATTAGCTTTTCTCTTCCCTGTTTTCATTCCATCATTAACTCTGTGAGCATATAGTATCTTAGAGCAACAAGGGTGCTACTGTCAAGAGAAAAAGGTGCACTATATAAATATGGAGCAGGAGGGAGAAATAAGGTTAGGGACAGAGAAGTAAAAGGGAATGCATTGTTAGGGTAATATCTTAGGGGAAACGGGTGACAGAAAAAGATCAAATACATAAAAGAAGAAGTGAAAAGAAATGGCAAGAGAATGGTCTTCTTTTCTACTGTGAAGCCAGCAGCAGGATAAGTGATCCCAGTGGTGGATATAAGGTCAGCTCATACTGACAGTCAGACCACTGCTTAACCCTGCTCTGTAACACATGCACGCATGGCCACAAGTGCGCAAAAACAAATGCACACTTGTAGACACACAGGCAGCTGATGCGAGGCAGACAGACTGAGAGCAGGATGGCTGTCAAAACATCAGCATCTGCTCAGCATCACATACACACCACTGTACAGCGAGCAAACAGCCCAACAGCCTCCGAGGGATCAGGGCTCATATTTGATAAACTCTGCTACTTCAGCTCAGGCTTATCTTAAACACACACACTCCCACTCATAACAGCCAGTTTTGGCTGTTTTTGCTGGAGTTGTTGGCTTAAGGGTATATTTCTATGCAGTTTTGATATTAATGTTTGCCTTTTAGATAAGACATTTCCGTTAAAGTTATATTACGAACTGTTTAAAGTGGGGATGTATAAGGAACATTGTAGTCTGGGCAGAGATGTACACAAGTCTTTTTGTCACATGTCTCTTTGCAGACGTAGCTTAATGTGAGTACTTGAAGCATAATACTGCTGTCTTAATAATAACCCTATTGAACTCTATATGAATGTATCAATCGGTATGTGGCTTGTCTTTGTGGAATAGGCTTTTCTTCTTCTTTCTTCTCCATCTTTCTGCATAGATATCATCTGGGCACTACAGTTTTCCCCTGGGGTTTCCCTTGGATCTGGGCTGCCCACTGCTCCTTATGGTTGCCCCATGAGGCACATGATGATGGATGGGTCAAATGCAGGGAATGAATTTCCCTACATGTTTAATAAAGTGTCCCTGTCCATTTATTATAGATTTTTTTCTATGTCCCTGTTCTGACCTGGTTTTTACCACATTTCTTGAGTGATTGGATCACAAACTGCCAACTTTAATGTCAGGAGTGAAGCACTCTGAGAATGCACCCTGAGATCCAATCTCTCAGGCCAAATGTGGAGGTGACCTGGCTGGCTTTTTCTTATCAGACAGATCAGATCACACTGACGCACCATCTACTCTCTGACATCATATTTGTCAGTGAAATTACTACCAAGATTAATTGTTAAAGAGAGTTGGTAACTGAAAAAGCAATAAATGTTTTTAGCCAATTAGAAAACTGTGTTTAGTCGATCTTTCAGGAAGCAGTGAACACAACACCTAAAGCTGGCCACTGCAGATCATTAAAAACGCCTATCTTTTATCTCAACGTTGGCACAAGGCAAATACCATTCACGCTAGTTAATTTCAATTCTGCTTATGAAGTAACTTATATAAAGCCACTTTACGCAAATATTAACTAAACCTTTTATTTTACCAGCTGTACACAGCAGTAACAAACTGGCTTCTCGTGTTCCATGTGTCATGTTGAATTGTGATGCTTAAAGCAAGTATATGGTGCATGGTCCTAGCTTTGTGCTTTACTCTCCAGGCATCCTTACGTGAATATCAATGTGCAGGGTGTGTGTGAGATGCAAGGCTAATTGATTGTCCTCGTCAGACCTGCTGTTCAGACTGCAGTATCTGTCAGCAGAAGCCAACTGCCAGTCTAACAAGCCTCACACAGGCATTTCAACACTCCATCCTCTCACAAGCACACGCATTATCACATCAGACGTTATCCTACAAGCACTTTAATGCGGAGATAACTGACCAGAAATGCACACACATGGACGGAGATGCAGCTTAGAGATTCACAAAACATGCTGTGAGCTGCATTCTTGACATTTGCGGCCATGAATGACAGGCGTTAGAAATATGTGAAGAATTCCTTGGCATTTCTTGAATACAAGTACAAGTATAACAAAAGCCGGCCTCTAATCTAGCCTTGAGCCTCACTTCTATATAACATGGCAACAGCAATTCAATCTGTATTGTCAATCTGTATTGTTGTCTAAAAACAGAGCTGTGATTATATGCAGAGTGTCTGATATGTGACACATACAGTCACTGCTGCTGACGGAACAAAGAGATAACATGAAACATAATGAACATGGTGCACAACTCTCTGCACCAAGCCACACAGACAGAGGGAGGATTCTGCTGGTGGAGTGTTGGTAAATACACTCCATCACAGTGTAGGAGGTTACAGTGAGACAAACCCATCAGATCACTCATTGTTTGCTTCCACCCCTCCCCCAAAACCTCCTTACAATCTGTCCTTAGTAAAGACAATTCTCTTTTTTCTATATATATTTTCTTTCATTTCCTTATTTCCTTTCTTTCCATCTGTTCTCACACTTTTTTGGGGGGGAGGGGGTTTGTTTTAGGAATTTGCTTCTGATATAGCAAAATGAATATTTCTTGTCCACAACACAGCATGTGGACTTGTCCGCTACATGACCGTGTGACCACTAACTTAATGTGTGACACTGTGACGAAGTGAAGGATGTGTCCATTTGGCTAAATTTGTGTCCTTTCAATAAAAATGTATGTCATACATATATTGTCACCTGTAACAAAATCCATGCAAGGGTCTCTCAACTTGCATCCATATAAAATAATATTCATCCATTTTCTTTTATTTTGTCAAGTACATTTAATTTAGAATTAGATGCAAACACCAAGTAGTTTAAATATGATTATTGATGTTACCTACGCTGCCAATGGATATCACACACTACCTGCAAATATGTAACTATTAAAGTGCTCTGTGCACTAATACGGTAAAATAGGCATAAACATATCACAGATTTACATAAATTAGAGACCTGCACTATTTTTGAAGGGCTGAGTTTGTTGATGGATGGTGTCAGCTGCAAGTCGAAGCAACAGTCAAATATCACACATTTCAAGAAAGATTCACTTCTGTGGCTGTGTGTTGTGCGTGCTTGGGTCTGCTGTTCTAATTTTGTGTCATTTTTTACAATCATTAATCATTGCCCAAGAAAGCATACAGTATAAGAGCTTAGTTTTCTTTATACTGAAATTAAAACTTCAGTTCGACACAGCAACCTGCATTAGGTCTGAGTTAGACTGATGTGAACCCACAATTATCTCCATCTTGTAAATCAATTCACAAATGCATTGCCACTTGTTTTGTGGCTTTCACTTGCCTGTTTAGTATTTATGTTTCTTTTTTTCCTTCTGTTTTGCTGGTGTTAAGCAGACATTGCCAAATCTGGCCACTTTTCCAGTCATTAATTTCTGTCACCACTGATTCAATATTGACAAGTGAAAATAGGCACTTCCAATATTCAGAGCCGACCACTTGTATAAGAGCATGTGACGGGCCAACACTTGCCATCACAGGTTATCTATTCTACACTGCATTCGAAAAGTATTCACAGCTCTTCCCTTTTCCACATTTGTTATTAGAGCCTTATTACAAAATAAATTTAAATTCATTAAACTCATGCCTCAAATTTTACAAACAATACCCCATAAAGACAATGTGGAAGAAGGTTGTATGAAATCTTTGCAAATTTATTAAAACTAAAAAACTAAAAAGTCACATAAGTATTTACAGCCTTTTCCGTGACACTCAATATTGACCTCAGGTACATCCTTTTTCCACTGATCATTCTTGAGATGCTTCTACAACTTGATGAGAGTCCACCTGTGGTAGATTCAGTCAATTGGACATGATTTGGAAAGGCACACACCTGTTTATATAAGGTCCCACAGTTAACAGTGCATGTTAGAAACAAACCAAGCCATGAAGTCCAAGGAATTGTCTGTAGACATCCGAGACAGGAATGTATCGAGGCACAGATTTGGGGAAGGATACAAAAACATTTCTGCAGCATTGAAGGTTCTTATGAGCACACTGGCCTCCATCATCCATAAATGGAAAAAAGACTCTTCCTACAGCTGTTCGCCCGGCGATACTGAGCAATCGGGAGAAAAGGGCCTTAGTCAGGGAGGTGACCAGGAACCCGATGGTCAGTCTGACAGAGGTCCAGCGTGTCTCTGTGGAGAGAGAAGAACCTTCCAGAAGAACAACCATCTCTGCATTCCACCAACCAGGCCTGTATGGTCGAGTGGTGGACAGAAGCCACTCCTCAGTAAAAGGCACATGACCCACCTGGGGTTTGCAAAAAGGACTCTAAGACCATAACAAAATTCTCTGGTCTGATGAAACAAAGATTGAACTCTTTGGCGGAAACCAGGCATCGCCGCTCATCACCTGGACAACACCATCTCTACAGTAAAGCATGGTGGGGGCAGTATCATGCTGGGGGGATGATTTTCAGCGGTAGGAACTGGGAGACTAGTCAGGATCAACAGAAAGATGAATGCAGGTTCCATCAAGGATGTACAGAGACATCCTTGATGGAACCTGCTCCAGAGCGCTCCGGACCTCAGACCTTAAGCACACAACCAAGATAACAAAGAGTGGCTACAGGACAACTCTGTGAATATCCTTGAGTGGCCCAGCCAGAGCCCAGACTTGTCCCCAATTGAACATCTGTGGAGAGATCTGAAAATGGTTGTGCACCAACGCACTCACACCTGATGGAACCTGAGAGGTTCTGCAAAAAAGAATTGGAGAAACTGCCCAAAAATAGGTGTAGCAAGCTTGTAGCATTATACTCAAAAAGACTTGAGGCTGTAAATAGTGACGAAGGTGCTTCAAGAAATTATTGACCAAAGGCTGTGAATACTTATGTACATATGCTTTTTTTGTGTTTTTATTTTTATGTCTTGTTTTTGTCATTTTTAACATATTATCAACTCATTCAGTATTAAATGCCAATGATGCTATTTAAGATGTAGATATATTTAAACAAAATCTTTAACCCATATAAAGGTTGTTGTTTTGATAAAGTCTCTTGAAAAAGGAATGTCAAAATAATTTCCAGATGCCTTCTTCTTCTCTGACAATCATCTCCACAAACAAAATCTTAAAGAGTAAATGCAACTTCTAAAAACTTTGCGAGAATTCTACTCTGCATATTTTAGTAAATCAGACAGTGACTGATTATGCCCCATTACACTGCTGCTAATCAGGGTGCCCTTGTGCTTTATAGGCAGATGTGTGGACTATGAAACATGCTTTAATGTTCATTGATTATGCATTGTAAATGCCTATCTCTCCTGCGCAGAGCCTGTGCCATCTTGCACACACCCCTCTCTTTATTTGTGCATCCTCAGCTGTGTGTGTATGTACAGTTTAACGTCTACACTCTCATGCATCTGCTTGTGTGCACCTCTGCATTTCTGTGTCGTGGCTGCCAGAGCCATTCAGCCACAGCATCTCTACCGACCTGTTCCCAGAGCTGACTCAGCGAGTGCTCCTCTCCCTCTGCCTTATTCAGCAAGCTTAGGCTAGGTGTTAACCAGGCGCACGTCACAGCAGAGGACAGGGGCATGCTAAGTGGACTGGCAGAAGACTGGCAGAAGACTGGCAGAAGGGAAAGGTGTTCACTTAGTGTCAATGATAAGCTTGTGAAAATGAGACCTAACTGTTTTGCATTTTCATGTACACAGCTTTGGAGAGTATGCTAACACGAGTAAATGTGCTGTATGATTTTTAATAAAACTCTGCCATCTTAGGTGGAAAAAAGCTAATAGAGTAGTGTATATATATGAGTCTGTAACAAATAGCACTAACACAGAACTGGCTGCAGGTGTTGAAAATATGAATAGTGTCAATAAGTGTATAGTGGAGGGCTATATACTGTATGGCCAAATGGCAGGGTTGCTGTGAATAAACTTTTCCTGTTGTTACTTTAGCATTTAAATGTAAACCAAATACCTAAAACTTAAAAAGAAATGAAAGAATATTTATTCTTTATTTTGATCTTTATTTAACTTGGCCACTATAAACTCCTCTACCTTGTTTTCCTTTTCCTTTTTCTCTTTTATTAAAAAAAAATATCAATTTGCCTCCACAAGTACAAGTACATAGCTAGTTCAGCGTCAGACTGTTGCGATCCAGACTCATGAATGAATTGGCAATATTTATACTTGTTTCAATTTGCTTTCCTTTTATCCTTGTACATTTTTCTGTTTTGCGCTTTTTCTCTGAGTAAAAAGACAAAGCTAGCAAAAGAATACACACTTTTTCTGTATTTGGAGCATATGATTGGCCACACACCTGGTACCAACATCATCTTTTAAAATCCTTGGTAATAAATAAGATAAAGTTTTATGCGCTTTCCCCATTTCTATTACAAAATGCTATTAGGTGATTAATGTGTTTTCCCGTTTCCATCCACAGCACTTGGTTCACATTTACATTTAGTCATTTAGCAGATGCTTTGATCAAAGCGACTTCCATTAACTAGTGTTATATTTACATTTTCAGTTGAAGCTTTCATTCAAAGCAACTTATTAAGGTTCCATTCACCAGTGTTACAGCTGGAACACCACTGGAGGCAAGGTGGGTTAAGTGTCTTGCCCAAGGACACAACGACAGTGTGAATTGTGGGGAGGACGGGATTCGAACCACCTACCTTCTAGTTGAAGGACGACCGCTCTTACCACTGAGCCACTGCGGTTTAGCGAGGCTTACCGGGGAAACGCAGACACAGACAAACATCTTCTGCATTTTAATCCTTTACCTGTGGTATAACAGTGAACTACCAAGGGGTGCAATAGATGTAGTATTACAGGCAACAGACCTTCTTTAGGTACCATATCAACCTTTTATTCAGGATATTTGTGACACAAAATTCTAATATTGTCCCATGCCTATTACACACATGGGGTGGACACATACAGTATGTATGGAGGACTGACTATGAGATTGTTATAATATCTTTTCTTGAGACTATACATAATGTAATATAATGTCTGAAATAAAAAGCTCTTTTTACCCCAAACTGGCAGAGTGGTAGTTCATCCCTCTTCTTTTTAGGCATTAGAGTAATTGAGCCCCATCAACAGGTGCTGAGTCACAGAGGCCTGAGAGGCACTCACAAAAGCAAAGTGGATGCTAATACTAATCGCATGCACACAGGGACCATTGAGACTCACAAAAAAAAAAAAAAGATTTGAGGACTGGATAAAAAGCTCCAGCAGAAAGATGGAAAAAAAAAGTTGAATTCATTGTGAGTCGCAGCGTTTCGGTGATGTCTCTTTGTTTATGCCTTTGAACAAGATGACAGATAGAAGATGGCCTTAATGGTGCTGTTGCACAAATTGTCACAGAATATAAAAAAAAAGCACACAAATACGCACATAACTTCACAGATGCACACAAAGCTGTTAAATGGTGACTTATTTATGAGTCTAGTTTTGACATGCTCTTTGGTGAGGCCTATACAGCGTTTGATGTGCTGAGGTGTCTAGGGGCTTTGTGGACTTTTTTCTTGTTCTTTTTCGCTACACTGGCTGTGGCCCTCTTTTCATTTCTCTGACTCAATGCCATTTTTTCTTTCTCAATCAGTCAGTTCTTTCTTGTTGTAACCAGGATAGACCTCATTACCTCTCATCTATTCATGATCCTCCTTTAATGTCACCCATGTTAGTTCAGGTCACACCAGTGCGTTTTATCAAGTTTATTTAATTTCACATACATTTTTACCTCATCTAGTTTTATCAGTTTATTTTTGTTACTTCTGGCCCTCATGATGTCTGCTTTTTCCATTTGTGAATTTGATCAGCTACTTAGAAAAAAACAGATTTGAATTAGATTAGGGTTATTAAGGGCGCATTAAAAGTCTGCAATACCATCCCACCTACAACATAAGTGCCCCCCCCAAAAAAGCTAACTCTTTAAATGTGCTCATTCATTTACCAGCTGTAGGTTCAGAGATCCTTGGTTTATCCGCTTCTTTAAATAAAATGGCTTTACTGCAACGCATTGACATTTTTCAAATTCACTTTTCGCAGTATCTTCACTACACACGGAGAGACAAAGTCAGTTGAGGATGGGGTGTTTTGCTCATGTCTGTAGTTGTTTTTCTAACCTTCACTGTCCGTGTCACAGGACATGCCTATGTGTCTGCTTCAAAAGGGACACACACACACATGCACGCACACACACAAACTGAGGGCGTAACCTCTTGTATGAACAGAGAGCGGAGCGAGCGCAACACCCTACAGTGTTTTGGATTGCGTTGAAGTGATCCTCATGCAGGGGGTCACAGAGACAGTGAAGGTCATGACAAGGTTTGTAATGTGGGAGAATGTCATGCCTATCATGTAAAGCGGTTAAAGCAGGGGTATTTCATTATTAAATGTGTGAGTGAAGGTGTTTGCGTAGGATCTCGGGCAGGTTATGAGTCATCAATGTGTGTCACTCTCCAGTTTTCAAAAGTTTTCAAATGAAAAAAAATCACATTGATAACGTTACCAAGCAACCAAGAAGCTGCAGTCAAACGCTATTACAATTACACGAGATGTAAGATATAACACAAGGGCTCAGTGGAAGAGTGGGTGTCATATAAGCGGAAGGTTGGTGGTTTGATTCCTGCTCTCCTCACAGTTCATACTGTTGTTGTGTCCTTGGGCAAGACACCTAACCCTCCTTTCCTCCAGTGTCTGTGGCTCTGGTGTATGAATGTGTGAGTATGTTCGGTGGTTGGATAGTCTGTAGGTGCAATATGGCTGCCACGTCTCCACCACCAGTGTGTGACTGTGGAGTGAATGAATAATGAATGCATACGTTAGCACGTTCCTGTACATAATTGTAAAGAGAACATATTCTACAGTTCACTGCTGTTTTCTAAAATTCATGCTTTGTACACCCCAGCAACTAAAGCATGTATGCAATTGCCTCATGCACTGGACACACAGCCTTTCTTGAAATCTTTTCCATCTTGTTCTTCAAAGGTTCTGACACTTACCACTTGCTGTATTCTGCTCTCACACAATCCGTTTGCAATATCTCAAGTCCCCACACTTTTGTGGCCACGTCATAGGAACTGTTTGATGCAAATAGGGATATAATAAGTACAGTATGTTCACATGGAGGTGCACTCAATTAAATGTCCCATCTAGGAAAAGTCTTTCATCAGTTGCATTAAAATGGAAGATGGCGCAGGATGGAGGGAACAGAAAAAGGATAAAAAGAAGTGAACGCAGGGGGAGGAGAGTTGGGGCCAGGGCCGATGCTGACCAAAGCTGACACCCCCGGCATGCACTGTTCAACCCCAGGCTGTGGAAGTATGTGTGTGTGTCTTTTTCATGCCTCTCTGCTTGTGTGAGCGTGACTGAGAAACAAGGGAGAATATTTAAAGCTGATTTGTCATGAGAGAGTGGCTAAAGAGTGGAGCCAGCATAGGCTTTGATAAGCAGCACACATCTCCCAACACCCACAGGCCTTGAGCTAACATTTAGCCAGATGGAAAAGTCTTTGGTTATTTCTCATGGGTGCGTATACGCCGAGGGTGAATGTATGGATTCCCACAAAACAACTAATGCTGCCAAATGCACAGCTACAAACAGCTTTTTACCACCAAACATGATGGATAAACCGATGACTTGAACACACACAGTGAAATGTGCCCAGTGTTTGAATGTGCTTGTGCTGCTAATGGCCAGTGTTTTACATCAGGCAAATACAGATGAGTAAACAACTAAGCAGATAACCGGGACTAGAGGTCGACCGATACATCGGTCGGCCGATGTATCGGGCCGATATTTGTCATTTTTTTATATATCGGCATCGGCCGATATCCGTGTTTAGTAGCGCCGATTTAAAGTCAGGCATGTCCGCGGGCAGCCCCGAAAGTGCTGCTGCTGCATCTGAAGGACCCCATGCCAAAACTTTTGGACGACTCTACAACTGTCCTTGTTGATAAAGGTAAGGCTTAAATTCTGATATTTCCTTATGGACATATATTTACTATATATTACTAAACTATGAAGTGTTGCTTTACTTAGTGAAAGAAAAACTAATAGCATAGAACCGTCGGAAACTGGCATAATGCTACAGCTGGTTTAAGGTTCGCTTTAAGGACTATAAGTTAGTCCAAAACTATCAGCAACTTGCTTTCTAACATATTAGCCCCAATGTTATAAGTTCAGTTTTATTTTTCCTGTGTTGGAGTCGGAGAATTTCACTCTGTGTGTGGCGTGGAGAAGTTGGCAGAGCTCTCACAAACACTGCAGCGTGTTACGTTACTCCGCCCGCTCACAAACAGCAGCGTGCTCGGGAGACAGCTGTCCTCGAGCTGCGCAGAACGGTGACATTTGCTCGGAAGCATGGATTGATGCAGACAATAGCCAGGTTTCTTAAAGTGACGTGTTACGACCAATATACACGTCATACAGTTATTAACCTCATTAAACCTGTCTAACGTAACCGTCAAGAATGTCAGAAACCACTAAGGGTTTAGCGCCGTTTTTGTTTTTTTGTGTGTGACAACTAGATTATGGTAATTTGGTTTGTAACTTGTATCTGTTATCCAATCTGTTAACAACAAAAACAACACATTAGTGAATTGTTTTGGTTATTTTAAACTTTATCAATTAGAGTGCAATTGTTTTAATGTGTATTGGCATTATAGACTGAATTGAAAATGAAGACACTACTTAAATGCTAACCATGAATATTTATTTTGTTAGTAATTGCTGTCTGATGGCTGAACAAAAATCAAATCCAGTGTGGCAGCCATTTCACAGAGCCAACTCCAGGGAAAGCCAGGTGCAATATCTGCAATGGATTGGTGAGCTTGGGAGCTGAAAAAGGTAAAAAAGAAAAAACACCACAAATTTGTGGAGTCATCTGCGGTGTCACCACCTCCAGGCTTGATGATTGCACTAAAACTTTAATGTAAATGATTGACAGTTTTATGATGGTTCAAGTCAGTGTTCAATAAATGATTGTTAAGTTTAGAAATGTTGTGGATCGACTTATTATTAGTGTGACATTTTAGCATGCAAATGAAGGGGAAAACTTCCAAGATATCGGCCCTAAAAATCGGCAGCACATATCGGCCATCGGCTGACCCTGACCTCTAAACATCGGCATCGGCATCGGCTATAGAAAAACCCATATCGGTCGATCTCTAACCGGGACAACAGACTGATTCAGAACGAGAACAAGCCGGAGCACTGATAGTAAATAAGAGTAGACCTTTATTGTAGAACATTTTTCCACTTATGATTTAATTCTTGTCTGTATTTGAATGTTGTTATAATATTCTGCCTCCCTTTCTGTTTTTAGAATAGGTATTAGTTACAGAGCAAGTAACACCATACCTTTACTTACATACAGTAATTAATAAGTAATTTGCTGGACTACATTTTAAAAACATTTATTTGCGAAAATATTAGAGGAAAACATGCCACTTTTACTCAAACAAAATTTCTAATTTGTTAGTCAGAAGATCTTGAGTTCAGTCCTGTACTTGGGAATAGTGTTACATGTAGTAGTAATACCTTTTGCTGTATATTTGCAATACAAAAAAGTACAAAAAAATGTGTTGAGTATTCTGTTGTATAGCCTGGGCAGCCAGACCCATTCACTTTCTTGGCAAAGAAGGTGGGTCTGGATTACCTCCCATTTCTAACATAATCAATAAGACCTGACTAATCATAACCATTAAACTAAAACAGCACTGGCTTTATGAGATGCTCTGCTTTTCTCTGATTGGTTGTAAGTTTTTCAAATTGCATCAGTTGAGAGGCAGGCTATTCTGTGTATACATTTTGATTGGTTGTATGTCTATCCACTTACATTCAGAGGTCTACAGAAATTGACAGGGACCAGAAAGGAAAGTAAAATAATTGGGATGACTGGCCAGCACTTTTCAATTTGAAATACTTTTTCTGTGTCTTGGGTAGTAACCAGACATTATTTCAAAGTTTGTTTTCTGAAGCAATGAGGACACACTGCTCCACCATGGCTCCAATGTTTGGCCAAGATTTTAGTTTTTAGGGTGTGTTAAATAGTTTCACAGTCTTACAACACATCTACAATATGCAACATTGTAAACTGAAGTGTCTTATTGAAGCTGGGAATCCCACCAGGAACAAGAGCGACACTGTTGCATTTCCCTGGGGAGTGTGTCTCAGCTAAAATTGAAAGTAATATATGTTTCCTGTTAGCTAGTGTTGAAACTTATAAGAAATAAATTTGAGAAGATGAAAGTCAGACAGTCAGTCTAGTGGGAAGAAAGAATGCAGGGTTACCTTGTTACAGGCTACGTCCTGTGGGAGTGAGTGAGAAGGCATCATATTCAAACTGTCACTCAGAAGCGACAGGCTGCTTTGCTCTGCGCTGAGACGTAGAGTATGAAGTGAACATTAAGTTCTTTATTAGTGTTTGCACAACTGTGACATCACTAACAGCAACTTTTAATGATGACAAACAAAATATAAAGTTTAATATTATGTGTTAGTCACGAGTTTTCTCTACACAGAGCTATTTTTTGGTCTCTGATGCACGCTGGTTGCCGGGCGATTAGCGTGTGACTGGCACTTGGATCAGAAATAGATTTCAGAGACATGAAGAACATCACACTCTGGCACTGGAGGTGATAGAGCCAAGTTTAATTAAGCAGAACTTACCCACATACTTCACTGCATCGGTTCATTTTCACACAAATACAATAATAAAGTTAAATTTTTTATTTTTTTTATTTTGTAATTTAACATGTATTTTACCAGACTCCACACACACATCACACACAGCCAGGCAGCATCATTGTCACGGTTATTTAACTGTCAGATCAGGAGACTGAGAGCTTAATTGCCGGTGTCAGACATAGCGTTGGTGTGTGTTTAAGTGAGTTTAAATGTAGGAGCATGAGTCACACCGTCTGTGATATCACCAGTATTGACATCATTTTAGCTAACATTCACATCTTTCACTGTTCTTAACGTTTGCATGCTTGCTCTGAGAGCTGTATGACTGAAAGATTATTATTATTATAATTATTATTATTATTATTATTATTATTAAAAAGATGCTTTTGAGTAGATCTTTTAAGGCTGTTCTGTCTTGCTTGTTTTTGGAGTGTTTTCTCATATGATCATTATTCTATCTTTTGTTATAAAATGGAGTTCTCTTTCTTATTATGGCTGTCTCGTTTGCATTTTCACAATAGTCCCAGTGACATTACTGCATGATTTATGGTAAGGTCAATTGTGTGACTGAAAAACTACCCAAAAGAGTTCAGCTCTCTGTAGGAGATTTGCACTTACATTATTTAAAATGCATGTCATTTTATCAGCTTAGAGCTGGCATAAATATACATTAATTTACACTTTTCCCCTGCCCTGTATTTATCCCAAAATAGCCCCAAACATGTACATGCAAATGTGGAAAAGGCAGAGCCAGGAGAGAAGGAATCATGATGAACTTACACTGATCTTGCAGTGTAAATGTCACACAAAATATGATTTCAATTAGATCTTATAATCTTAACATCTAATCTTATCATAATTAGATTGGTAAACATTCACTGAATAAAGTTATATCCATGTATATATAACATACAGGGGTACACAAGGAGTGGTTTGGACTCCTTCCTCACAGTAGAGAAGTTGTGGGTTCAATACCCTTTTGATCCCTTTCTTTAGACATACATGTATAGGCACAGGGGTTTAGTTTAGTTTATTTCAGTCAGCAAAAAAACAACAACAAGAAAGAAAGAATACAATATTTTCATTTAAAAACTAACACTAAATTGTCCAAGGTGAACAGTGTCTGTTTCTAAGTGTCAGCCTTGTGATTGACTCGCAATCATCCAGTGTGTTCTCTGCCTCATGCCCAGCACAGCAAGCATACACTCTCAAGTAGAAAAAGATTGGCTGTGACATGCTTCCTCAGAGGTAGCTACATATTGTATTATTCACGTTTCAAACTGGCTTACTGTTAATGCAAATTGTTTTTTATAATGGGCTCCTGTTGAGACTGAAACGTCTGTGGTTACGTTCTTATAGCCACTTATTAAATTTCTGCTGTAAAGAAGGCTAACACAGCAAACAGGGCCATTTGACCAATCAGAGAGGGTGGAGGGTTGCCGTACAAAAGGTGTAGGCAAAATAAATAAGTACACATACCGTATCTTGCCCATGCACAGACTGGATGTTCCCCTGTGTTTGTGAGTGAAAGTTCCTGACTCTGACGTAAGCACTTTCATGAGTGAATAGACCTACACAGTCAGACCTCTGATCAACAGAGTGGAAGACAAACTCAACCACTGCTCACACACATAACACCTACCCACCGTGACAAACACGTTTAAATTCCCATAAGCACAAATTGCTCTACCAAGTGTCGTATATATGTGAACATAACTGGCAATGCTGAGGCCAGAAAAAGCAGAAGGTGTGACAGTAGAAAAACACGAAATGAGCACTGACTAAAGGCTAAATAGGTAAAGAGAGGGATGGGATAGGATGGGCTGGCAGTAGGAGGAGTGAGAGGCTTTGCAGTAAAGAGATGGAGGAAAAGGCCAAAGCTTCATCATCATCTCCCAGGGGTGCAGGCTGTGGGGCCTTGATTATGCATTCAGCTTTCTTGCTAAAAAAAAAAATACACATTCCTTCAGAAAATACAGCGCTGTCAGCCTACTGCAGCACACAGCCTGACCTTCACTGGGTTTACATCAGAATTTAGACACTAAACTATAGGAGTTTGAGCAATTATGAATACAGCCACAAATCTTAAACATTAACAAAAGTATGATGAAAGCATTTCCAAGCCTTTAAAGGATAGTTTATATGAATGGCATTTTAGTCCGACATTCTTCTATGCCTGCTACACACTGTCATCTACATGGGGGCAATTAATTGCTATAATCATACTCTGTGACCTTTTTCCTTTTCCTACACTAATCACTTCCGCAGCATCACAGACCTACTGCCATCACTAAGTGCCATCACAGTCTATTGGTTAAATGGTTCTGCTACAATTACTGTCTTTGCCAAAACAAAGAATTTACTGTTCTTACTGTGAACTGTTATAGGGATTTTGTTTGCTTGTTGCTCAATGTTGTCAATAAAGTAGTGCACTGATCAATACACCACAAATGTCAGCACGACAACTTTGACCATTCTATTTGTTTTATTGACTCTGTAGTGATGTGTGGATCTTCAACATCTGACAGAAATATCTATGAATTTGCAGCATAATTAGAAGTGGATCCAAAAAAACAATCTTGATTATGTGCTTTTCTTCAGCCTTGTTCTAATCCTGTCTGGGATTGCTTTGCTACTATGTCAGGGCCTCAGAAGATGGAGGAATGGCCTCTAACAGAGAACTGTTAAAATTCTCATAGAAGATTAATGTTGACCTTCCTCACCTTCTGTCTAGAGCCACTATCAAGTAAATCCAACTTAAGTACAAATAGTGTGTAAATATATTTTCTAAAAGAAGTCGAGCACTTGACTTAAGCACACCAAACACATTTATCACCATCCCTAAAAACATAATGTTCGACAATGTAGAAAACAGTTTTTTTATAAAGTCATTTTTACACTACTTCCTTCTTGTGTAATAGCCAACAAAGTAAACACAAGTCATTTCAATAAAAGTAAACCTTTGTGAAAGTTCACAACAGAAGATTACTGTAGAAACAGACACTGTGTCATTAAACTGGGGGTTTCATTTTGAGCAGTATCAGTTCAAAGTTGTGAGCTGCAGCAAAATAAGTAACTTTGCTAAAGTTACCTAACCTGACTCGTACAGACCTGCTTCAGAGAACATGGTTTGTTCCACAGTACCGTCTGGGAGGACTCCTGTTGAAAGCAATTGCAAAAGGGCAGGTACTTTAAATGAACACCTGGCCGGTGATTGTATTTATCAACCAATCCAATCAGAGCAGCTCCATGTTGTTTACGTTTGTAACAGTAAAACGGTTTGCTACATCTATAAACCTAAAAGACGCCTAAAACACACCTGTTAGTACTGCCACATTATTGGACACAACGAGCCGGTAGGGCCAGGGTTCAGACTGTGAATACTTTGCTTGGAGCAGTTCAAGACTGACTTTTGTGAGTTTGTAAACTCACAAATCTCACGAGAATCAAGCTGCAGTGCAAGGTTAAAAGCAAACTGCTAAAGTGAACATTTGTTATTGCTTCAGTTGAGCATCTGTTGTCTGTCTTTTTGGTTGTAGCTTCCACTTTTGGCTCATGCAGCTGCAGAGAAGGAAAAGACAAGACAGCTCTGGCTTTCCAGGGAGTTGAAGCATTTACTACAAACTCTGTAAACTTATCTAGCTTTTCACCAGATCTCTCAGTTGGCGTCCAAATAAGCCATCCCCTCATCCTAACTCTCACAGCAGAGCTTACTACTTTTACTACAAATCTAATAATCAAACTTTAAATACCCATCACGGAACATAACGTTCCAACATTATACATTTTATTCATTTTAAGACTATAGTGCACTGTGTGGTTCAATATCTTATTTGCTTAAATGTGTAAAATCTACTAGTATACAACTGAATCAAAATAAAACATAATCAATTTGACTTCTCTCTCTCTAAAATAAACATCTAGAGTTTCACAGATCCCATTCTATAAAACCTGAGCTCCAGTCAGAGGTTTTACTGGCCTGCTATTTTTGTGTTTGGGAGTTCTGGCCACAAGCGTTAAATGTCGGTCATACCAATAAGAAACCAAATCTTAATAATAGACAGAATATAACATTAAACATTTAGCCTTAAACGTTTTTATGTGATCAGTGCTTTAGGAAATTGCAATTAGACGTGGTCCTGCATTCAACTTTTAATTTAAACTGCTCCATGTCATGTCCAAACTGCACAGCACTTGGAGCAGTTTTATGTTTAATTAATTAGATTCCCCTTGCTTAGGTCCATGTCATAAAATATAATAATTTCATTACAAAAGCGATTGAATTCATACAATCCTAACTCATCTCTGTCACATACATTATCTTCTGAAAGGTGTTAAATGGTTCTTTGTCTATTCCTGTTGCTTGTGTTTGCAGTGTTTAAGTAACATCTTGATACAGTTTATTAGCTTTTTGTTTATTAGCACATGCACCTGGTATCCTCATCCTACCACTGAACTGAGGTACAGGCTTAGGTGTAGGTCTTATCATATTTATTTATATGAGGTAAAGTCTGCATCTACAAAAAATAGGCTGCATGGTTTGATAAAGATGGGAAGAAGAATAGCCAAGTGAGGCATGCATTTATTGCATGTGCATGTGTGCCATTAAATGCCCCACGTTGTGAAAGATTTGTTTAAAGACCAAGGCATTAGATAAATTATTATGGCAACGTCGCAATTTTATTGGTGAATTATTATTATTTGTTATATTTTTTATTTTTATTTAACTGGCCAATAACAAATCAATCCAGTCAAAAGCCAACATACACCGGCTGACGGAAACTGGTCCCAATACTTCGAATTGTTGTTCCTTTACAACAGTGACGTAAACCCACCTATTTCCACTGGGTTTATTTATTGACAATGGCATGTCCCTGCAGGGCTACCGTAGGTGTTCACAAGTGTGCAGCACCTTTAATTTCTCTAACATTTACCAGTCAGTGCCATTTGCTGTATTTGATTGTGTGTATTGTGTGTTGGTAAATGGACTTAATAACTGATCAGTTGTAACCACTAACAGACAATCACCTCACCACAGACTTGTACCGCAAAGAGGAGAACATCAATGTGACGCAGTTGGTTGGAGCGATCTACAGCCCACGCTACCCCAACGCTTACCCTCGCAACCTGCTGTTGTCATGGAAACTGCTATCTCCCTTGGGAAGCCGTATTCACCTGGAGTTTGACGGACAGTTCGGTTTGGAGGAGGCGGAAAATGGTGTTTGCAGGTAAAAGAAAGTGATGAAAGCACAATAAAAAGTCGAGAGAGTGATTAAAGATTTGGGGAAGGGAGAAGGATTGATGGGGGGGGGAAGAAGTGACAAAAAAAATAGAAAACCCACACCAGCAATAGCATAGACCATTAGTCCTCCAATGTTACAGCATGATTATAAGGAACTTGAGAGAAAGGAACATGAAAAGGCCATAGCAGGAATCACTTCCAGAGAGATGGATGCCTTAAGTTTGCTTTCTTGGCAAGACGCATGAGAAGTTTGTCCTTGAGGGTTGAGGGGAAGAAAATAGACTTTTTAATCCTTGTATAGAACTCAGTGTCTTTGTAAGCACTTTGTTGGAAAGACAAGGGAAAGCAGCGGGAGGGAGCGGGGTAAGGGATTTTAAAAAGGTACGAGTGGGAGAGCACTGGACAGTTTTTTTCAAATAGTGGTCTTTGACTTTTGTGTTTACAACAAACTTTTGTTTTATTAGATGTAGTAATGGAAGTGGCTCTTCAGGAGACACTGTAGCGCCAGCAATTCCAATAAAAGGCATTAAGTATATTCTAATGATTTGCCTAAATGTTTTGATATGTACGTGGAATCTATGACATTATAAATATCAGTATAAAATGTGTAAACCACAGATGTGGCTGTGGGTGTACCTAGTATCCAATTAAAACAAATAATTCAGTTCTTCAGATTTAACAGTGGTCAAAGGTGCCAATACTGCAAAGAAAAGCATCATTAACTACAGTCTAGTGATGTTGTACTGATATAATGATGTGCTCTGTTAGACATAATGGCTTATTTGTGCAGTTTTTGAAATTGGATCAATCACAAGTTGTTTTAAGTAATGTCTGAGACCACGAAAAACACAAGGAGCTCTCTCAAGCTGCGAGATCATTATTATACAGTCACCAGGTATGATTCAAATACATGTAAACCATAGAGTTATATGGACAAAGAAACACAGCCTCTAACCAGTAGGCTAGAATGTGCTTATTTCCATTATTTCTACACCAGTGTTGTAGTGTTAAACAATCACTACACAGGGGGTATGGGACATTCTAGATATTTGAGTTCTTCCTCTCCTTCAATTAATGTCGAAGCAAATGTTGAATAAAATAATAAAATAAAGTCTGATAAAAGCTTTTTAATTGCCTCGTGGAAAAAAAACAAGGAACAAGTCAGAGCAGACATCTATAATCTCAAAATATATCACTGTTTCTACAAAGACAACTTAAACTGCAGTAATGTTAGGGTCATTGGTGTGCCTGGAATTCAAACCTTGAATGTAAAAAGAACTGGCCAATCACAGGTAGAATTTTATTAAAGTTAATCTACATTGTAAAAAATAAATTGTCAAATTATGGGGGCACCATGTGGTTTACCCAGTTGAGCGCATACCACATACTCGGGAGACCTGGGTTTGATCCCGGCTCGGTCATTGGCACCAGTGTCACTGCCCTGATGATAAAGACAAAAAGGCCCCAAAAAATAAAAAATAAATGTAAATATGATGGGGACATTATAAAAGACAATATAGTGTAACTGTTGTACTGTACTTAATACATAATATTTATATTTGTACATAATATTTGTGATAAAGTAATTTCATCAATCACTGGTGTGTGATATTATAGTAATTTCCAGTAAAATAAATATAAAGTTTTTAACATGTAACACAATGGAGCTATTCAATGTACAGCGATATGGTTGCTTAATATTGCCTTTAGCAGGTACATACTGATTACATTTGAAGTATTTCACTGAAAATATTTTTGTTTTTAATGTGTTTATACATCTAATACAAAACAGAATCTTTTGCTCCTTCACTTTCCAAGGTAGTTTAAGTCATATTAATATTCAATATTCCACAACTGCATCAGCTCTTTGTTGCAAATTCTATAAACTTTACCAATACAAATTGTGGCATGTCTAATGTCTAAATGAAACTTAAACTACCTTTAAAGATGGTCAACTGTAGCTGAAATAGTTTGCAATATTCCACTTAGACATAGTCAAATAAAAATTCTGTATTGATGGGGTGTGGTCTCTGTTGTCCACGCTTATGACGGACAAATTGACAGTGGTTGTTCTAACAGCCCTGTGTTACCCCAGGTATGACTTTGTTGAAGTGGAGGACCAGATACAGACTACAACGATCATCTGGGGTCGCTGGTGTGGACAGAAGGCCCCACCGAGTCTCAACTCCCAAGGCAGCACGCTCCGAATCACCTTCAAGTCGGACGATTACTTTGTGGCAAAGCCTGGATTTAAAGTTTACTACTCCCTGCTGGTAAGAGCTTACACTCCACTTACACCTGAGATCATTAAAAAAGTGTTTTTTAGGACAGAGTTAGGGGTTTTAATATCTCATTCCTATTGGCTTTGAGCACAACAAAGTGAGCCAGGTGATAGATAGATTGGACAGGAGTATGGGAAAGAGGGCGGATCTAAGTAACACTGTCAGTAAAATGCCAAAATGTATTAGCCAACTGTGTTTTTCTCATACGTCCACTTGACAGTAGAGGAGAGATGGGGGGGAGGAGGGAGGGAGGAAGCATGCAAAAGTGTTCTCCTAAAGGCTGTCAAAGGAACGGATAAGAAGATAGGCTTTGTCATTCTGTCAGGAAGTGCAAAGAAGAAAGAGAGTGGCTCTGATTTGAAGATGTTTCCTCTAACCAATAATCACAAGGGAAGAGGGCAGATTCTTAACACACAGTATTGCAGTCTGGTTTGGACCAGCACTGTTGCTAATTATCTGTGAAGAAGAGAAAACAATAGGGCTAGGACAGATCCTGGAGTTCAGGGTGGGACATGTGCCTCAAGAAGCATGACTTCAAAATTTATGTAAGACAGGATCAAAGCACAAATGCATAAACCTATTGACGGTACATGTAAGAAAACCTTTGCTTATGGTGATGTTGGTAGCCACTACCTGAACTACAGCTGTAATTCTGCTTTAAAGGCACAGAAAACACATTGAATTGTATAACAGCCTTCTGAAAGAAATCTGACCTAAACCTTGCATTTAATGGATTTCAGACAGAGACAGACAGAGAATAGTAGGAAAGGTGATTCACTCTTAGCTCTTGAATGGCCAATTACCCTGTGGCCTCTGTTCAGCCCGAGCTTCTTCTGCAACTACTATTCATCTATTAGCTGATTTATTCAATCATACCTGAAGAGTTTTTTAGATTATGTAAATGAAAACCACTACAGAAGGTGATGTGACATCATGTGATGAAACAGGTTCTTGTGATTTGTTGTATGTAACACCCCACATCCATGTTGAACTCCCACTAAAAAATTAAAAAGTACACTTATAAACCAGTTGTGACTCACACTGCAGACTGTAAAGAAACATGACAAGAAATGTTAAATGTCAAATCACATTTAAACAAAGCAGCAACATGTCACTTTAGAACTGCAGATGGGATTTAGTCAATTTAACCAACTATTTTGACTGACATTGCCTGACCTGAGGCTTACCAAGAAAGCACTCCGAGAACTCATATTCTCATGTTGATAAAGTCACCTTGAAAACTGAGTCCAGATGCTTTTATAGTGCAACTTGTGAGTGTGCATTATGTATGAATGGCATCTTCAAGGTTGTGTAAATAAATAACAGAAAGTCTGTGTAAATGTGATGTTGGTGACAGGTATGTGGTTTGTTCTGTAAACCAGGTGTGCAAAGAAGGAAGGAAACAAGTAGTATTACTATTATGGGTAGCTGCTGTGGCTGTGATTGAACGCACAGGTTAGAAAATGTCTGCGGCGGTCTGGTGACATGCTATGAGTATAGACCCTAGCTCTTTTTGTGATTTGCCTTTTCCTTATCAAGTGCTATAACAAAATATACAAATAAAAACTATGCAAATGTACAGTATAAGGATATGTAAAAATAGTAATACTGAAGTTGCACATTGAAAAAACAAAACAAAAAAAAACAGAGAATGCAATTTAGTTAATGACACAATGTATAACAATGATTGCATTGGATAGTGGAATTTTTTTATCCATGCAGGTACCAGAAGAGAGCCTTTCCATTAAAGAAGATCTTCAAGATCTTCCACAATGCTCGGTTAAGTACAGTCCTTGATTGCTTTTGCTCATTGGTTTCTATCACTGGTTAAACCACAAACAGCTGCTCCTTATCTCTTGTTCTCAGATGTCTCCTCAGTGCTTAGTATTTCTCCCTTGGTCGAATAATCACTTCTCTGTACATTCACAACACAATCCAACTCTAAGGCTTATCATTTTATTTAATCACTTTTTTTTTAAAGCACTCTGTGTGTTTTTGTGTGCCCAGACGCAGATACACACAGTGCTTCCCTTCATCTGCACCAGAGCTGTGTGTGTGGCTTAATTTAGCAGGTCTAATTTGTTCTCTCCAGACCTGGCGGACTGATAAGAGGCAGAAGAAGAGGAGGCAGCAAGAGGAAGAGAGACGGAGAGAGGCAGGGAGGAATGAGCAGAAGCAGTATGGGAGGGAGAGAACAGGTGTCTGCGATCTTATCAGCTTGTCAGCTAATGACTAAAACAACCTTAACGGAGAGAGGCGCTCACAGACAGCCAGGCAGGAGCTACTGCCAGATCTGTGCTGGACTGGAGTGCACCAGATAAAAGAATCCACTAAGGAACACAAGAGAGAGAGATTGGGGTCAAAGGAGCGGGGAAGACCAAAAACAAACTGCACCTTTGTCATTTTGAATTAGTTTCTTTTGCCAAAACAGGATTTCCTCCCAAAAAACACAGTGAAGCTACGAATGCCACTTTCTGTTTTAGAGGTATCTTGTTTAATAATATCAGCACCTTGAATCATCTTTCTCAAAAATGATCAAGAGTGACCAGGCTTAGGTGCTTTGGAATGATTTCAACAAACTTGCATTATAATGCTCCTAGTAAGGAAGTGTTTTTTTTTTTTAAATCTTGTTAATTTTCCGACTCAGAAATTTGGAAAATTAATGTTACTGTTCACAAACTGACAAAATGATTAGATAGTATATTCATTTTAGCGTTTAACATAGCATACATCATCTTTCTTTTTGATTAAAAACTAAAGGCTAATACTCAAATATAGCCTAGTTGTTTCAACAAGGTTAAATTCAATCTTTTTTTTAGACACAAAGTTGGTCCATATCAAACAATAGATTAAACAAAATACATTAAGAGTTAAAATACTTTTTTTTTATTAGTTCAAATAGTTTGATTTTCAGTGTAGTTTTCCTTTGAAACTGAGATTAAATTTAATCTTGCTGCACCAAAAGCCTAAACTCAATTTTAACAACATTTAATAATTTACCAAGCTCCTAAATAACTCTTTAGACCAGTGGCAGGAAAACTAAGGCCCGGGGACCACATGTGGCCTATTGGGCAGTTTAATCTGGCCCGCCAAGCATTTACTAACATTTTATTGTTAATCAAACACTGCTTGTATTTTTCCTTTTCCTTCAATATTCTGCAGTGATCATTTGATTCCACTATACAACATGCTCCAATAGCTAAAGGTATTAACAACGGCAGTTAGCATAACATTGCTTTCAAATAAAGTTTGTTTTGAAAAAATGGTACAACACAACTGCGCTTTACTTAAAAGTCATTTGAAACTGTATCCTGGTTGCACCATCAAGGTTTAATTTAATCTCAGGTGAGTGCTAATCAGATAAAAATGAATCAACATTCTCTAGTTGTTGTTTGTTGGGATATTAACTGGTTCCAACAAGGCGACTTCATTAACTGTGGTTTGTTGAATAAATGAGTCAGGATTTTATTTCACGCTCTGAATAATGATGTGGAGCAACACTAGGAGACCTTGATGTTTTAAGTGACTTGGTATTGTGTTCCATTTGTATCTACTGAGCCACAAGAGCTTGGTTCATCGAGTGAGCTCATTATCATAGGCTTTTCCTTGTTGCTATGATAACGTTGTATGTGTGTTTTCTTTTCCACTTACTGACCCCACCATCCGACTGGGACTAAATGAGACGGAGTTGATTCAGTGCCTGATGTCTGCACAGAAAGTTTCTGTTCCTTAATTGACTCCTTTGGCTCTCCAGGCTGTGTTCATGTCAGACACTAGGCTGTCTCATTATTTATGTCAATGCTCTCCCCAAAATATCATTTCTTTGATCCAAATGTTGTTTTTAGCAAGAATGATGCTGCAGTGGAGGCTCTTAGAGTAATGAGCACTTTCATCAAAATGAAACCACAAAGCAGCCTTGCAAAGTGGATCATCACTACCTTATATCATTTTCATGTGCAATAGTTGGCAATCCTATACAAGTCATATTGTTTAATGGTGTAAGAATATTGATCAGTAATACAGTCCACGTTAGTTCCCACAATTCAATCTTCTAAGTCATCCTATGCTTTTCATAGAACAGGCTCAAGGACTTTCCTAGAAACCTGAGGCCCTGTGAAACCAGACACCAGCTCATGCTATGTTTCATCAGTAAATGCTAAATGAAGCATAATGCTACATTTATGTGCCAGTCATTTGCCTCATTTTGCATACACTATAAGAATTTAAGACCAGGAGCCAGATATTCTGGCCCCGCATGACAAAAAGAAGAATTACCTCGGATGAGACAGCATAAATGTGGCTGAAGTGATTTATCTGCTAACTTCCATGTCCTTGGGCAGTGAGTGAGATAAGCGGTCATGCACGGTGAAAGTGGACAGGGAAATGTGCTCACTTTCCCTGCCATCTCGCTCACACTTAATCCTCAGCTGCTCCACTGTCCAGCGCTACAAAATAGAGGTTGAGGGCAGCCCCCTTGTGTCCCCTCCACTAGACTGCTACTGTAAATAAGAGTGTGTTCCCTCAGCCCTGCTAAATATAGTGGCACAAAACTAGACTAAATCAAATATGGTGTTTTTTAAGTGACGAGGAGCATATGATCAAACTCATTTCATCAAATGCAACCATTTCATCCAGTCCATAAGAGCGAGTTTTTATTGTCAAATGGCATTTCCTTATAGAATCAGCTAGAATCTTCTCCACAAAAACAAAGCACAACCATATTTCAGCTTTATTGAAATGTGCTGTCATCATTTTAGCAACACTCATTCAGTCATGAAGATATCTGAAATGTGTTTTAATTCTCCCATACAGTTCTAAAATGAGAACATAATCAATAACTGTGCCAGTAAACTCTACAACAACTTTTTTGTGACAATATTAACACAAATACAGTCATATATTTATGTAGCCTTGAAAAGTAAAGGGGATCTGTTTTTGTGGATGAAAACAAACATATTTTTATCATGTGGAAACCATGGTAACGTGTTGAAAACCTTCACTAATGCCCCCTCACACAAATGACTGCATTTATTTGTCATGCGTCTAAAAAGAATCACACACACCTGAACTCTAAGATGTATTATTTTAAACAAGTGGCCTTAAAAGGCAAGGATAGCAGTCAGTAAACATGTCTGTAAGCTCTTATACAGACACACACCCACACAGGAGGCCTTGTGACCTTATGCTTGAGTAGAAATGTGTGTGTTGGTGTTTATCCAAGGGCCAGAAGCAAGGGCCCATTAAACAAAAACCTTCTCACACTGACAGGCTTTGATGTCAAATCTATTACATCAACAGACTCACACACCCAGACAAAGCGTCTTTGAAGTATTCAAGACTGATTTACTTTTCCACATTGACCGGAGAAGGTACTTTTCTAGGAGAGCCATTGGATAGTCTGAGAGATTTTGTGTGTCAGTTTCAGAAGTCGAACAATGGCAGAGGTGGGTGAGGTTGTTTACTGACAGTCTCAGGATAGTTTTATTTATTTTGTGGTGGGTTTTAGTGGTAAACTCTAACTGTCATTTCTATTCTGCCTGTTCAAAAGAAAAACACATCCTGGATTTACACAAACAGGTAGGAGTTATTCCCCCGACAATACATTTTTATGAGGTCAGCCAATGACCTTGATTGACCAACTCATTTTCTTCTTCCCAAATGGGCAGATATTACAATAGCTAAATTGAACAGGCTGAGAGTTACAGAGTTACATAAACAGAATTTTAAAAACATAAATTTGACCAAAAGTATAGTGTTTTATTGCAGCTATAAATACAAATATGCACTTTTGACAAACATCTGTTTATGGGGTCACTGAATGTCTGCTTTGTATTCTCTGCCAACAAACGCCAGGCAAAAAGTAGCCTATGCATGTACTTCAGCCCTCGTGGAGTAAGTCCTACAGTGGGGCATCTAAAAACCCCATTCATAATTTCTGTGGTGAACAGAAAAAGACTAACATCAATACAACATCTTGGGGAAAAGAACACAACTCTGGACAGAAATAAGCTCATGAAACTGATCTCACAACAAATGTGCATTGTAATCAAAGCTAAAGGTCCAACAGAAAATAACATTTGCTGAGTATTTTGGGACAGGCAGCATATGATGGAGAACCTCATCTACTGTAGGGTAATTTCTTCTGTTATCTCTCCACAGTATGACCCTCCTGCTTCCAACTCAAACTGGGAGGCTGCCATGCTCATGTCGGTGAGTCACATACACATGCACACTGCATTATCGAATACATAATTGATTTAACTCTGACCTTACCATAGGTTGCTCATCAGGAAACCCTACCAAATAAAAGTATAGAGTATTGGGATTTCTTTACCTGTTTTCCAAATCTTTAAAGACTGCAATCACACGCCCACGCAGAGCCCATTAATGCATGTGCATACTATATCTATATTATTCATGAAGCCTGAGATGTAAAATGACATGCTTCCTTAGACTAATGTTTTTATAAGCTGGGTAATCAGTGTAATCTGCGGGCATCTGTGTAAGGCGCGCTGGCTTCAGTGACGTTTGGGATGATAATAATAAGCGCATTGGACTATGTGGCAGGTTTTCTACATCAATTGATGATGCTTGTGTGGGAGTGTGGGTTTTTTGTATTCTTAGATACTGTGTTGATGTACAACATGTGATATTATCTATATCTAAAATTATTTGACTAAAGGGGCATGAAATGTTTTGCTAGATACAGCAGACAGGACCCTAACATCCAGCAGATCAAAATATAGAGAAAAGGTTGACTGAGTTTTGCTGTTGAATTGAGTCCAGCACTTAAACATGTCCACATTAACATTACTTACAATAATGTATGTTACGTAAACAGAAAACTGGTTGCTCTAAGTAAGGTTTGAGGGTGCTCATGGTAAAAAGAGAAAAATAAAGCAGCAAATCAACAAGATTACCCAGGCACTCCAACTTATCAACAGAGCATGATGAATTGTATTTAAAAAGCCTTTATTCTGATGGCTAAATCATTATTATAAAAGCCTAAAAAGGCTGCATGTTTCGAACCACACTAGGTCTTTTTCAGGGTCTCTGTCTGTACAATGTATGTTACATTTTTAAATCAAATAAACAGACTATGCCCTCAATAGTGTACCTACAGTATAACCATCATTATTAAAAAATATGTGAAGTTTTAAATTCCACTCCACAAGTCAGTTCAGTGTTTCAAAAGAAATAGCGCAGACCCCACTTTCATGTCACATAATAGAAATCTAGATTGAAATAAAAAATAAATGTGATGTTTTCAAAGACACCAAGAACATTGTCAAGGTTTGCAAAACAGCTGTGCAGCAGACGACGAAGCAGAACATCCTGTCAGAAATACAAAAAAGAAAGGCAATGCCACTGGATTCAGTTAACCTTTTCAACAGAACCCATGATAATATTCATCGAACAAGTGTTTAATCAAGTGTTTCTGGCTTTACGTAGCGTTAACAAGAAGTGAAACTTGAATAAAACATCGTGATATGTCATTGTTCTCTCTGCCCCCTGCTCGAATAGGACGGTGGAGTGGGCCAGATGCCAGTGGTCACTCAGGTCCCGTTCACTCTGGAGGACTTGGACCGTACCATCGCTGCCTTCGACACCATCGAGGAGCTCCTTAAGTCTCTCAACCCAGACACGTGGAAACAAGACCTGGACACCATCTACACAGCAGAGACACAGATCCAGTACAGATCCAGAGCCTATCACCTGGCAAGCAGGCACAACAAAGGTGAGAGGTTCAGGAATCACGACACATTGTATACAGAGGGTAGATTTTCACAATAAGAGGAATTTTTTTCACTACGAACATAATTTTAGAAGTAATTAGTAAGTCTCAATACTACATGTTATAAATGAAGAAAACACCACCAGTAACAGAAAGATGTGTTGTGTCCAGAACAAAGGTGCATGTTTTATTTCAGTGCAGATGGTGAGTTCCAACACCTTTGCTGCTTTTACAGTTCCTTTGCAAAAACTGTGAAGATGTTGAATAAGAATCAGAATTCCTTTATTTATTTCCGAGGAAAAAATATGACAAAAATATGATAAATATCACAATACAATATAAAATATCACAGATTAATCTTGAAGGCATCTCAGTAAATGTACAATTAAATTTTAAATATATATTATAAAGTAAAACATAGACTGTATGTGTACCTACTTTAAAAGTGTGTGAAGGTGTAGTGTTCAATGTTTGTATGTCCCTTAGAGTGCAGAGTTCAGAGTTAACGGGGACAAGCAGGAATGATTTCCTGTGTCTCTCTGTGATGCAGCGTGGGAGCAAGTGTCTGTTCCTGAACGAGCTTTTGTAGCTGGTCAGCACATTGGTGAGAGGTGGAAGGGAAAGTCTGACATCCTCCTCTCAGACACCACAGTCAGAGAGTCCAGTTCCTCTCCCACAACATGGCTGGCCTTTTTAATGATCCTGTTGAGTCTGTTCATGTCTCTCACCCTCAGACTGCTGCCCCAGCATAATGGAAAGGTGGAGGGGGCGAGAACTCACACTGCAGGAGCACAATTAATATAATACAGTATAATTCAGTGTTGCACTGTAATGGACAAACTCTAGAGCTTCCCAATGTTCGAAATTCAACAATTGAAATTCTGCTTGAGGACAACAGCTTTGCCTAATTTGACTAATTTCACCATGAGCTCCAGAATATGAACACAAGATTCTGTGAAATTCAATATTTAGAAAACGATTTTGTATTCAATACTTAATGATGCCTCGGGCCAAAGAAATCACAGCTTGCTCTGCAATTTTCAGTTCCTGCAATTTTATTACAAATTGACATTATGAATAGCAGTTTTTCATAGAGCCTGCCATGAAGATATTTTTAAACATAACCCTGCCATGGACGTCAGCAAAGTGTTAGAAGCTACATTGTTGCCCAATATTATAGTTGTATTTGATGTGTAGTTTCAATTGTTGCATCTTCAAAATAACCATTTCTTGTCCTGTGACAGATTTGAGGTGTTCTTTACAGTGAAGTCAGCACAAGCGACCTGGATTCACTAAGGCAAGAGACATGTCCTTAAGATGCAGCAATAATAAATATACTACTTATTACACACATGCTGCACAATGATGGGAGATTGGGTCAAAGCAACAGACCAGAAAGCTCTCATGCTCTACACTTCCTATTTGCACTTGACCACACATCCATCCATCTCTACTTGCCAGTGCCTATGTGTGCATGACTCGTACATTGAAGGATAAGATGCACTGGCACAGAGGGCTCATAGGTGCCGCTGCTCTTCGATACGCTCCACAGTGCACTTCTCTCTAATTGGAAATTCAACCTGTGCAGCCAAGCAGAAATATACCACAGTCAGCAGCTTAGCTTTGTTTTCATTTACACACTCAAGGAGCAACTCCCCCTACCCACCTTTGTTTCGTCAAGGACACTGGGCCTTATCGTAATATTAATTGGAACTCTGAAAGTTAGCAAAATCTGAGCCCTATAGATGCTAACTCACACATACTGTAAATTAAAGCTACAAAAAAATGAGAAGCTGGAAGGTAACAACATTTTTTTCAGAGTGCCCCACACTCTCTGTGTTGGTGACTGAGTGACACAGGTATTCTCTAGTCTTACAGTGGTTTTGTCTGTTCCCCCGCCAGGTTCCACACCGCTGCCTTTGTGAGATTACATTTATTCCCCTTTAACAGATACAAGCTCAGCCCTGCAGGCACGTGCTCACACATACACCGCGCACGGGAGAATCACATGCCCACACAGCAGCAGCAGTCGAAGGGCCATACCATATTGTTTGTCCGGGGATATTGCATATTCTCTCAAATGCACAAAAACTCACCCTTTTGTGTCCTGGCGTTTGAGGCAGAACTCATTGTGTTCCTCCAAGACAAAGAGTAGCTTCTGCAGCAACTCATTTACAGCAGGCAGTGCAACACTGGGAAAATTTAGGAAGATTTTTTTAAAAACACTGATTATCATTTTTGGCATCCTCGCAGATCTGTCAACTTTGAATTCTGTTGAAACCTCAGCTTCTGAAACATACCTGCACAAACAAAGAGAATAAGGATTAAAGATTTATGAGAAAGGTACAATACATTTAATATAAAAACGCTTTTTATATTAAAATTAATTGTTTAATCACCAAATAGCATATTGTAATAGAAATGATATGTGAAAAAGCAAGACCTTGACACCTAGGCTCTATTAAAAAGTAGGGATGCACAATAGTTATTGGAACACTAAATCGGCTGATAATGGAAAAAATGTATATATTATTATAATGTCAGTGGCATTGACAACAACAAAGAGCGAGTCTATTCAGTCGTGGGTATGACGTCATTTCACTTCACCGCTGTCTCAACACCATCCTTCCTCGTGTAGCCTGTCCTGTATATTTACAATCATTGGTAGGAACTTGCAAAAAGAGCTATGTCTTCGCCTGTTTCCTCATTTGTCACTGTGGCAGCGGACAACAACACATTTAGTTTTAGTTTTTTGACTAAAATAATTTTTAGTTTGTCTCATTTTAGTCATCTTATTCGTTTTAGTTTTAGTCTAGTTATAGTCGAATAAAATGTCATGCAATTTTAGTCAATTAAAATTAAAATCCCCCAAAAATTCATGAGGTAATAATTTTGACCTTCTGTATCAGACATAAAACTATCTTTGTGCAAACATATATTAACACAACTGCCTTTATTGAAAACAGTTTTAATCAATGAAAAAAAATACTAATAGAAAAAAACACCTTGCTGTCTATTGTAATATAAACAAAAATACATCAATGTGTATCAAAGAAATGCAAAATACACATTCACAGCTTATTTTAAATTAAATTAAATAAATGTGCATATCTCAAAAGGCCCTAACAGTCCAAGAAAATTAAATAATAATAAACGTACCATCTAAACATCTTTGAACTTAAAGTGCATTGAACAGGAGGATATACAAAAGCAGCTGAAGACACTTTTATTTAAACAAGCTTTTAGTTGATTGGGCTTTTATGTTTTTAATATTTTGTGGTTTTAATTTTTATTCTCATAGTTTTATTGTTCTTTTATTGCACTTTGTAAAGCACTTTGTGATTTATATCTGTGAAAGGTGCTATATAAATAAAATTTACTTACTTACTTACTTACTTATTCCTTATGCTACATAAACACTGGCATCATTAACATCAAATGCAAATATTTATTTACTTCGATTCATTTTCAGGAAAGCGCTTCGTGCTAATGAACACTTTCCTCTGATGAGGTCACCTGTGACACTTTCTGCAAAAGCTTGAGAAGCTGATATTGCTAAAAGATCTAATGCTAACAGTTTGTTGCTCTGTTGTCTCTTTGCGTCTCCGGTTAGCTTCTTGGCACCGCCGCGCTCTGATTGGCTTTCTTGCCTCATCCCGCCCGTTCAACTTAATCTTCCCTTCTCCTGACTGGTTTTCGTTTGTTTTTTCGTCTCGTTTTTTTTTTTTTTTGTGGCCATTGCCACAAAGCTGGATTTTAAAAGATGAGAATGTTCAGCTGGTGACTGCAAGCTTTGGCCAATCACATTCTCGCATAGAAGGTTAGGTTAGGTGCTCTACACAGCCTGCCAATGTTGAATTATTTTTAAAATCTTTTGTTGTTGTTGTCGTCTCAGTGTCTGTACTCTTGACATCATTGAAAATGATGGTCACCCTAAATGATTTCTTGAGTTTTAAATAAAGGTTGAATAAATGAATAAAATAAAATAGATAATGTGAAACATTGGCAATCCACCTTTAAATGGTTTGTACATGAACCAGGCATTGGAAATGTCCTCATTTAACCTGAAAATACTGAGTGAAACACAACTCTTCTGGTGTTCACACACTCCAACACTGGAATAATCCTCTTTTTATGTTCCAACTGAAGCTATGCACGTTGTAGTATGCAGGGATTTTGTACAAGTAGCTCCAATTCACTGCATTTCTTGCCCTAATCTGTAATCACATTGCAACTGAAAGACAGAATGCTCTTTTAGTTAAATGTTGTGTATGTTGGGATCAAATGGCAGCTGCTGTATCTCTTCATTGCTCGTCTTGTTCAGTGGGTTCCCGCATGATTAGTGGCGTGAATGCACAACAAAGATTTTCTTTTTGCAAACAATTGCTTATTGATTTTCAATATCACTCGGTTTTCCTTGACCGTTGCTTCAAAATGGCTCCACTGTCTTACGCACACACTATATTGCATGACAGGCATATTCTTACAATAACACAGAGCCCACGTAGAGTACATTTCCAAGACAGTTTGTATTGCATGACTGATCTCTTGTTACCTTTTGCGGCGAGGCTGGAGAAATAATCATTTTCATACACTGCGATCAATAGCATTCTCACAGAGCCACACTGTTGCAGTTCATAGGAACACAGCTAATATTGACTCTAACAAATATTTCACTCCTGTATTTAAACGACTGTTCCAGGAAAATGGAGCAAAGCAAATGAAAAAGTAAATAAAATTTCAATGCTAAAAAACTGAGTGTATTTGTAGTAAATTTCACCACTACTTCCTTATTAGCATCTTAAATCATTGTCCTCTTCTTTTTCGGCCTACAGAGCAGCTGTCCACAGCCTTGAATGTTCACAATAACTAAGCACTACCTCTGCATTTGTCAATTCCATTGTTTCCCTTGTTGTCCATACCACGTAGGTTTAAAAATGGGACCGGCTTTAGGTGATCATGTGATTGTTAGCCACCATGCTCAGTCTAGCAGTTTGTGGGGGTTATTAGACAAAGTACCATTCATCCATGAAGAAAAATGCATCAGCACTTTCTTCTTCTGTCTCAGTCATTTGTGCTCACGGCTGTTCACCTTAAGAGACCATTAACACATCCACCTTTTACACCCTTTATTAATTAAATGTTGCATCATCAGCACATGACAAGCTCCAGACTAAAAATGTAAGATCTTCACTGTTTAAAATGTAATGGACCGAATTAGAGTATACTGCATAGTGTATGAAGGCTGTGGGTTTTTCTCGGGGGCTGCTCCGAGCACAAGTCAATTCTGTCTATTTACAGAATAAAAATGCAGTATAAATGGATGTTTTTTCCATTTCTATAAAAACAGTAGGATCCTGGTCAAAGCTGTATTTGTGCAGAATGAAATGATAAATGCATTTTATTCATATGATCTGTGCAGTTGTACAGCATTACTACTTTGCACATGTAACACAACTTGTGTCTTGATGCCTGTCACACTGTGCGATAAAAAACACTGCCTTATAGACGACCGTGCAACTATGGTCAAAAACATGCAGCATCAGCAAGTGTCAACTTGTGTGGAACAGAGTTTGTAAAAAGATCAACTGTAGAGTGGCAGAGTGGTTAGCAAGAAGGTCCTCGGTTCGATTCCCAACCATGGCAGGGCCTTTCTATGTGGAGTTGTATGTTCTCCCTGTGTCTGCGTATGTTTCCTCCGGGTACTCCGGTTTCCCCCCCCCCTCACACATGGGGCCAGGACTCCCCTGCAAAAGAGATTTGTAATCTCAGTGGGACTATCCTGGATAAATAAAGGTTAAAAACAAACTTAACACTATCCTCAATTTCTTACATTGCCAAATTTGTTTTGAGAATGTTTGTTTGTACAGCTGTTAGATTTTTCTGCTAAAAAATGCTAGAAATGTGACACCCCTCAGTCACTATCCTGGACTCCACTTTATATACAGTATATTGTGAAAGATATAGTACACTTTGTAATATAATGATTGGGCCACAAAATATTTCACTGTTCAATCACAAGATGATTTTTTTTAAGTCAGTTGGACTATGATAATAAACTTGTATAGATTCTAATTGTGACTAGATTGTTGCTACTCTTTTCTTTGTTAAAACAAGTCGCAACATAGACACAAAGCACAAGAACAAGATTGGTTTGTAAATTTCTATTATTATATTTATATTACAAAACTATATTGCACCCTTCAATCCGGTGGGCTACATCTCAAATCTATTTTTCCATGCAGTGTTGAGCCCCAAGTGTGCCAATGATTGAAGTGAGGCTAAATCAATTCCAAACCAGTCACAAAAAGGCCTGTGGTAATTGGCACCCATGGTATGGACACTGTGGCTATGATTACTTCACTGATCACCTCAAAGAGCAGATGATTGTTCCTCTGGAGTCTCCTTCCCTAATGACTGTGATTTGAGGTGTTATTCATCCTTCGAAGCACATTTCAATTGATTATGGCTAAAGTATACTCACTGCACATTCTTATACTATGTCAGACATTACAGATTGGCTTTTAATACATCTGTGGTGCAAACAAATTGCCTTTAAAATTTGTAGAAGTCAGTCCTGAGATGCCTCTTTATATATTTGATTTCAGTTCAGCTTTTTCTATGCCGATGGGGACATTCAAATATTACAAATCCTTTTGCACTCCTTATCGCAATTATTATTCAACATTTCATTCATTCATCTTCTTCCGTTTGTTCCGTTAGTGGATGTGGGTAACTAGAGCCTATCCCAGCACCTTTGGGCCTAAGGCAGGATAGGCTGACAGACACTGACAGACCATTCTTACACTGATAGACTAGGGGCAATGTAGCGTCACCAACATGCCAACATACACATACATGCCTTCGGGCGGCGGGAGGAAGCCGGAGAACAGACCGTTTCATCAGGTCAGGAGGTCAAACCCACGTCCTTCTTGCTGTGAGACAGGATTGATAACCACTCTGCATGCTCCGTGCACCTCTAACATTCAACATACTTATTGAAATATCTGATGTTTTCATAATATCCTGCTGTCCTAGTGGTTACTGTAAGCACCACTTTCTGCATCCAGCCCTGGGTTGCTTCATATTGGTAGCTGTGGGTTTGTCCTATTTTAGGCATCCCTTAAAGCCAATTAAATGTGGTTCAGGGAGGATTTGATAGAGTGTATTATTGCTGTCAACAATACCCCAATTTATTTAGTTTACTCCTCAATCCTCTTAATGCTTCTGAAATCCTTTTTGAACTCTCGGCTCCCATTCATAAATAAGATACTAAGTGCCCCAATGAGGACGTTTTTCCCACAGAGAAACACCGTAGCTATTAAGTTCTTCAATCGATGCTGCTTCCTTCCCATCCTTTGTGTCTATTTCTCATCTACATCTCAGTATCACTTTTTGTTCCCCCACTTATCTATGCATCTACCATCAATTTTCGCTACACAATGGTCTTTCCCCATCGCCAAGTCATTTAGTCAATCAATAAGATGTATATTTTGGATGTGAATCCCATCCATCACCATTTTGTTTGGTTTGCCTCTTTCCCTTGTGTTAAACGATATCTGCGCCCCCGTATGCCACCTTTTCATGCTGACGTTGTAAGTTTAAAAGAAATAATAACTATGCAAATTGTCCTTTGTCATCATTTCTACATTCTTCAATACAGTATATAGTTTCTGGGGTGGCTGCGGCAGCATAAATCCTCACCATTTTTTCTGTCTTTTCCATGTAAAGTTGATCTGAACCGTCTCTATGATGATGTCAAGCGCTACAGCTGCACACCTCGGAACTACTCAGTAAATCTTCGGGAGGAGCTTCGCATCACCAGCGCCGTCTTCTTCCCTCGATGTCTGCTCGTCAAGCGCTGTGGCGGCAACTGCGGCTGCGGAACGGACAACTGGAACACTGGCTGTACATGCCAGGCCGCCAAGACCACGCAAAAACTACATGAGGTGGGTCTTAGGAGCCATGTAAAAGATTGTTGAGTTAATAGCTGTTGTTCTGTCAGTATTACCTCAACAGATGTCCTGGCCTCTTTTAGCGACCAGGCTCATACAATAGAGGAATGCTCAACCAATAAATTATGTCACTCCTATAAAACACAAGCAGACCTTTAATGTCACAGAGTTTATAGAGCCAGAAAACTTGGAAAAGGGTTTGGAAAGCACAAGGCATGATGGTATGGCTAATAAAGTAGCCACTGTCATCTTTTATATCCCAGAGTTTCATAAAAAGAAGGCAGCATGGTGGCTCTCGTGTTGGATTATATAGACAGCATGAAAGGGTTTTACACAATGTAACAAAACAATAAACAATCAGGATATGCAAACGTGCTATTTACAAACAAAAACAAAACGCACATAGCTATTTTGCATAAAAATACACATTATTACTTTTTTGTGGATTAAAGATGACAACTTCACACATGCCAGCAACTTACCTTTAAGATACGATAACCTAAAATAAGGAGAAGACCCCTCTTCACCAGAATCAGTAAACCTGGCTCATCACCAGATACTCCAATATCTCCAAAATCTGACTTCATCTTGTCAGATCAACACAAATCTCCTCATATAGGCATAATAGTATGACCACAGATGGGTACAGTGAAAAACAGGCCAACAAAAAAGCTACTGTCGCTCAGATTGCTGAAGAAGTCCATGCTGGTTCTGAAAGGTGTAACACAGTGCATCAAAAGTCCCAACAATGGGATCTCAATCTAATCGAGCATCTGTGGGATGTGCTGGGCAAACAAGTCAGATCTATGGAGTCCCCGCCTCGTGGAGTCCATGCCTCGACGAGTCAGGGCTGTTTGTGCAACAAAAGGGGGGCCAACACAATATTAGGGTGATCATAATCTTATGACTGATCGGTGTATATTATATCCATAAAGGTACCATGTCTGTTTACATCAGTGCAGTCCTTTAGAGGGTTCATTCATGTATTTTCTTCTGCTTAGTCCTGTTAGGGGTTGCAGGTGACTGGAGCAGGTTCGGGCCTTAGGCGGAGTTGGACAATGGCCAGTTAGTCGCAGGGCTGACATTTAGAGACAGACAACCATTCACTCTCACTTTAATTCACTAAGAATACTTTTAGATTTGCCAACTGACCTATACATGCATAAGTGTGAGCAGTGGGATGTTTGAGTCAGCCGGGGTTTGAACAGGCTAACCCCTCCTTTTAGAGGGTGCAAATCCTAAATGTTACATAGTGTTACTTTAAAGCCTGTGATCAGACGATCCAAACTAAAGGACCTTCTAGCTTTTTGCAACTGATAACTTAGCTTCCAAATAAATCTTAGTAATGATGTTAGATTGAAGTGCTTGGAACCAAATCAACTGTTCCAATGACAGAAAACATTATGTGCAAAAATACTGTCTGGTTTGAGAAAAGTTAATAATGTTGAGCCCCTTCAATAATCTTCAATAATCTCCACTGCATTGGACCAAAATGAACTCGAAGAGGGGAGAAATTGGGCATGCAGAAACAGCTCCTGCATCAGCAGTGAAGTAGCAATGCACCAGCAGCATCCCTCCTCATCCTCTCTGCTCCTGTCCTCCATTGTTAATGTTCTATCACTCTTTCCCCCATCTCTCTCCATGGACTTCCATCATCCTTTCATTCTTCCCAATTCCCATTTTCAATTTACCCCTTTGCAATGCACCATTTTTGTCATTTAAGCCTGTCATTAAATCTTTTTCCCCTCTTCCTTGCATCTCATTGTGTCTTTGTTCTTGCACGCCTTCATTATTGAAACATGGTCCGTGGGGCTCCGTCTTTTTCTCATTGTTGAAAAGTCATACAATGGGACTGGAGACAAAAGTGGGATTTAGGTTGTAATTCTGCTGTGTGTATCTGCTCTCTGTGTGTAAATACATACACAGTATGTTTGTGTCGATGTTAGCTCTAAATGCTGATTGCATTCTCTTGAGTCATTGCCTGTAGAAATGGGGCTGCAGTATGGAGACTGGAATGTGTTTGCATGTTGTAGTACTCAGGCCTTTGAAGGAGTTTCCATCCTGGTCTCCCCTTACAGACAGGCAGTCATAGACTTTAACTGCTCCCTTTCTCAAGGAGCACATTCTTTTCCAGAGTATTGTTTCAGTGCTGGGACTCTCCTGTCATAAATCATGTGCAGGCCGAGAGGAACGAGTGCACTGCATCAATTTTACAACAATTCATACTTGTGTAGCCATTTGCAAAGGAGCAAGTTTGAGTACTTCTGTGGTAAAGTGAATAAAAGTTGTGGATATTGATAAAGGGTTGCATGCTGGGTGGGTGGTTAGCACTTCTGGCTTACAGCAAGAAGTCAGTAGAATCTTCCTTGTGGTTTCCTGTCACCATTCAAAAAAATGCATCCAATCTTTTTAGCCGGAAAGCTGTGGGGATAATGCAGCATGGGTGTTTTTGATACTAATCATTTTATTTTAACAGTGTCTTTAATGTTCTTTGAAACTGACTTAGAGCACACGGTCTCTCTATCCTTGTGTTGTCCAGGTGCTGAAGTATGCTCCGGACATGTCCCTGTCCCAGCGCCATCACCGGTCGAGGGTTCGCTGGGTCATTGGCGAAATCTTCCTCACGCACCACGAAAAGTGTGAGTGTGCGTGTCCCTTCCAGCCTCCACGCTGAGAAGCTGTTAGAGCTCTTCTTACATCTATCTTGCAACTGACTCTGTAACATAACAGCAATGCAAGCAACTCAACAGCGAAGAAGACCAACAGAAGCATCAAGTCTGACAGACAAGCCACAACTTTCAAACTGTATGTAATGCCGTCTTGGCATCAACTTTTCTTTTTAACTTGGAACCAAACATCTTAGTAGAAACAAAATATATTGTCAGGCAGGTTGATTCTGAGATGGATGGGAGATAGAAGGAAACAAAGTTCTAGGTTGTGTAAGTGCACATATATCATTAAAGAACAGTGAGAACACCCATCAACATTCCCACTTTCCACATCTTTGTTTTGCTCACATTCCTGTCTGTCCCATTGCAGTTACGCTTCCCTTTTCCTCTAACCTTTGTCTTTCCACTCCTCTGTTAGTCTTTGACTCCTGTCATCGCCCTCCAGCTCACTCTCTAATACATCAAAGCAGATGGCAGATAAGACCCGCCGTGCTCTGCCCAGTTCTCTCAGTGTTACAGGCATTCCTGGCTAGTGGGAATTCTGCTAACACAGAACAGCCAACAGAGGTGGGAAATTTCCAGTTGTAGACTACATCTTGTTTTGAAAGGGATAGTTTGGGTGTACTGACGTCGGATTATATGTGGTAAGCAGATTAAAGTAGATGATGTTTAGTAGATGGCAGTGAGAGTGGTTGCCACAGTAGTTTAGCATTTAACTTGTTATCAAAGAATCCCAGCTCCAAGACTGAACCGACCTTCTTCCTGTAAGGCTGACAATAAGTACTCTGCCACCAATGCCCTGCAATAACGACACTTCTCTTTGGATTAATATCTAAAAATGTTGCATAGACAAATCGCCACACTGTCTCATCTACCAACATAAAAACATGCTATAGTCTCCAGTTAGTGGCATGACTGGGGTACCTGGGGGTTCCCTGGTGGTGGCTGCTGAAAATGAACTTACGATGGGGATAATAAAGGGGTAATAATACATTTTTAAACTTCCTTGGTCGTATATTCACAAAATGCCTTTAAAACAGAAATTGGGGGTGAGTGCACCCAAAGAGTCAACCGACAGTCACCGACTAAAGTATACATTCACTTCCAAAACTTGAATAAGTGGGTTTCGACTCAGTCTTAATCGTTGCTCATTTTACCACAGGCCAGCATTTGTCCAAAGGTGTAGGGTCAGTCAGTTTGAGCTGGCAGCACTAAACAACCTGCATGTGATCTGATGAGTGAACCTGCAGGTAAGGCTCAGGTATCAAAACTATAAAGCACAGACTCTTTAAACGTAATATCTTGCACATGACCAGGCAACAAAAAAAATAAAAGCTGTCCCCTTCCATCTATGTTCCCCACGTCTCTGCTTAAAAGGCTGAACTTTCTCTGGGAAAAACGGGATCCATTTGTTCTTAAGACAGACGAGGGAACAAAACTGGACACTGAGATGATTCTTTGGTCACAGTGAAATCCGATCGTGTGGGTACTGTAAGTCATGGAGATTATCTGGCAGCTGTGGTTGACAAAGCACCTTTGAATATGTATCAGGTTCCTAACCATTTATGCCACCTCTTCAAACGACGATCTCAAAAACTGCATTTGAAAAGATAAGCAGATCACCTGTGTGATTTGTTCCAAAGATAAATGACCCTCTATGTTCAGGAGCTAAGGAGCTGCATGGTGATTATGTAGTGTGTCACAATGTTTTCTACAGAATGTTGACTTTATTGTTGCTGTAAACTGAATGAACTGTGTCTATCCTGTGTCGCCAGTCTTATCAGCACATTCCATTGTTGTGTGCCCCAAAGTGACATTCCTCTTCTTCCTCATAACTGTTATGTTTTTTTATGTCCATATATCCCATCACTCTGTTAAACCTGTCGTCGGCCCGTAAAAGAAAAGTTGCAGAAGACCTTCAAAGTCCTCTATGTTGAGACGAAGAGTTGTGATGTTTGTTAGAGCAAATGTTCTAGCTGCTTTTGCTGTATTCAGGAGAAAAATAATCATGACAAAACTGTATGCTTTCCTTTAATAATTTATTGTCTGTTTCTGTTGTTTTATTCAAAATAACAGCTGGTTGGTTTTGATAAATAAAGTATTTCCAGCACTTCTGCCTCTGATGTTTTGATTTTTTTTTTTTTGTATGAACAATGTTTGGTGTGGTTACCTGTAGTACATAGTGCTTTCTGTGCTATGAGCTGAGAAGGGTCATCTGCCGGTTGCTATGGAAAACATTGATGTGCCTTTTGAGAGCAATGTATCAGTAATCAGGTGAGGAGAGGTCATGCAATTTTAGCTCTTCACAGTCACTATGTTTGTGCTTCAGAGCGTTGTGTCTGAGTCAGTGCTGGTCACTGATGAGCACCGAGATACAATCACAATGCAATCTGCCAGGCCCACTCACAAGTCATGTTGAGTCAGATGTTGTGTTCAAAATGTACCATCCATTCAAACATTTTCTTCAGTTTTCATAGTTTGTTCCTATCCCGCAGCAGTGTTCATCTAAGAGAAACTAAGCTCCACCCCTTGCTCAAACAGCCAGCCGGTCATCCATGTCCAGTCCGACATCAGTCCATCTTAGACTATATTTGAATGACTCCACAAAGGAATGAGGCCTTCAAAGACAAGGAAGATGGAGAAGAACAAACAGTGGTTACAATGAGCAGGATTAATAATAGGGTTTTTAAGTAGACTAAATGGACAGGGACTGGAATGATGGAAGAAATCAAAAGAGAGTTTTTTGAAACCATGATTGGTACAAGACTGTTTTTGTGTCAGTCGGCAGCGTTTTATCTATGTCTTGTGGGAAAACATATTAACACACACAAAGCAGAAAGAACAAAATGTCAGCTCGCTTTTTTTTTTTTTTTTTACAGATGAGGCTGCCCACAGGATTGTTTTGTGTTCTTAAACATGCATTTAGTTAAATGACACAGTGGGACAGCAGCTGACCTCGTTCTGTGTTAAACACTGTTCATCCCGTCTCTATTCTATTCTTTACATTTGGTTTTGTGTTGGATTTTTTTCACTCTGCACTCTTCCCAGGATGCTTTCTTTGTCTGTCTTATCAGGAAAAATCACCGCCCTTCTGTTCCAGAGGAAACCAGGAAATGAAACCATAAAAGATGGAGGGAAACATCTGAGGACCTTTATTCAAAACTCAAATATCTCCCACCTGTCTCCATCTATCTGTCAATTTTTCATGCCCCATTTGTCAGTGTTAACATCATTCCCCTGATGGTGTTACTTTAAAGTGCAAATGTGAAAGTGGTGTCAAAAGAACTGTCAATCTTATCATGCATTAGTCATAGGGCAGGCATCCAACCTACAATATACCCTCCATTGGAATAAACCACTTTAATGCCTGATATTTTGAGAAGTTAGACAGCTCAAGCTTAGTTTAACTCAATTATATGTAATCAAAATGAACACCACCGATGGGGAAGAGCAAGTAAACCCTTCATACTAGTTCACTCTGAATTCTCATACACTCAGTTGGTACATTCCACCAAAAGGAAGGTTGGACCTAATAAAAAGAGTCCAGTATCTGGTAAATAAAAAAAAAAGGGACTATGATAATCTTTGGAATAGTTGCTACTGTGCTGCTGTAAATGGAGCCAGTCAAAAACCACATACTGTATGCGGTTGTGAAATGGCCCGTGTTCTGGCTTAGATGCACAGACAAAATGGTAAATGGCTTTTTTTTTTTGTTCCCTCTTGCCACCCAAAGCACTTTACTTTACTTTACTATCATGTTTCCAATCACCCATTCACACACATTCACACTGTGGTGGTGGTAAGCTACCGCAGTAGCCACAGCTGCCCTGGGGCAGACTGACTGAGACGTGCCTGTTACAGTATACACCTCACTGCTAAACACATACATTCATACACTGGTAGCACAAATACTGGAGGAAAGGTGGGTGTAGTGTCTTGCCTGAGGACTCAACAGCAGTATAAACTACCTCCAGAGCCACTGTACCCACGGAAGTGTTTAAACAAATGAAATGCAAGTACAAATATAATAAAAAAGCAAACATGCAAATATCAGAATCAGAATTGACTATATTCTCCCAGAATGAACTTTGTCTTGGGCTAAAATGCAGTGCAGCTGCAAAACATTACAAAATAAATACAACAGACATGAGAAAATCACATGAAACACGCACAATTCCATAATAAATACAGTGCTATACCTCTTTTTTTTTAACTTTTATTTAACCAGGATATTCCCACTGAGGTTACAAATCTCTTTTGCAGGGGAGTCCTGGCCCCATGTGTGAGGGGGATGGGAATCAAACCCAGGACCTTCTTGCTGTGAGGCAGGAGTGCAAACCACTTTGCCACTGTGCCACCAAAACCATGGAGGTTTTAAGAGGTTCATAAACCTCTTAAAATCATAATGTGTGCAAATTAAAATAAAGTGCGCTTAAAGTTTTTGTTTGTTCATAAAAATAATGAACATTTAAATAAACAAGTTTTTAAATTTATTGGTTCTGTATTTGGTGGTTCTGTAGCGCCTACCAGAGGATTACCATATATATATATATTTTTTTTTAAGATATTAAAGCCTTGTTAGTTGTTGAGTGTTCTTAAGTCTTATTAACAGTTAAAAAATAAAAGAAGTGTGTTAATAGTTTATTACACTAAACTCAGACCTTAGTTTAAGGTACTCTGGTTTGATGTTATGTATTCTGCAGAGGCAATTTGGTCCAGTTTTTCCTTTCCTAATTAAAAAAAAGCAAGAAAGGTCCCTAGACTGCTGTTGGGGGTGGGTGGTAATGTTGAGACTAGGATGGAAAGAATAAGATAGTGGACAAGTTTAAAAAGTACTAAGAATAAGGTTAGCCAATCAAGAAGTGAACTTGATTCTCACTCTCCATCACCTTAAGGCAGGCGACTGGTGAAGTGGTTATATTTTAACTGAACCTTATTTGCAAAAGTCTATTCAGCCACAGACTGTACTCAGTGCATGGTATGATCTAATTTAGGGTGGAGTGACATCATACTCAAATCCTGCACATAAATTCCATGACAAAGGGTGTTTCTTCAAAACATTTGGAAGAAGGTTATACAGAAAAAACAGAAATGAGACAGGGGACTTTAAAAGGGGGTTTACAAAGACAGACGGACTTCGGGAAGGAGACGACGGGACAGCTGATGAGGAGGTGGAGGAGAGCTGATGAAGTCATTGAGGCGTGTAGGGAAGAATGGTGAGAAAATGACCCATAACTGAGACACGATGTAGGGAGACAGGGCTGCCCTACATCACAGGCGTTGAGCAGAAATGAGCAGGAGAGGCGCTGTCAATCTGGCCTTTCTTAAAAAACATGGCCTTGTCTTGCTTTTGCTAGCCAATTTTATATACAAGGAAAAACATGCTGCAGGACGACAGCCCACTGGTGCATCCTATTCTGCCACTCACTCATTTGAATTGAATGTTTTTGGGATACTGAGCTAAAACATTGAACTACTTATGAGTTTGTTAAGAAATGCGTGGGCAGAGAACAGACTTAAATTTTAAACACAATTTTTCCTCTGTTTTCTGTGTATTCTTCCCCTTTAATTCACTTAAGTGACCGAGGTATGCACCCACATTTGCACACAGACCAGCACTTGTCCGTCCCTCCTGACCTCCAGTCCCATCACTTCCTCCTTGTCCCTCGCTCCCATCTTTCTCCTCTTTCACACTACATAATAGAACAGCTTTCATTTAGGTATGAATATTAGATATTTCTTTTGAATAATAGAGCAAGACAGTATGTGAGGAATCTGCAGACATAAGGAGAAAAAGGGACAGACGTTCGAGCCACTCCTCACACATTTAAAATAGTCCAATAAAAATGACATTCTCTGATCCAAACTGTTCCATTAAATAAATGATTGCTTTAAAGTGCTGGTTGAAGTGTGTCTTCCATCTTGGTTCTTTTTATGCCGAGATGTGGTGGAGCCTTGTACGTCCTGTGGCTACTTTCACAGAAGTGCTTCTAATTGAAGTTAAAATGCTTTACAAAAATAATCCCAATGTTTAAGCCTTAAGGTTAGTCATCTTTCCCCAGGCTAACTCTGAACTTTAGCATCACCAACCAAACAGGTTCTGTCTAGATTAATGTCTTCATTTTGAGCACAACTCTTACTGTGTTTATTAAATTCAAAATACAGTGCCTTTGAGAGCCTGCATATTTTTTCAAACAAAAATAAACTTTGTACAAACATAGGTCATGTCAAGGCAGACAAAAATATATACAGCCCTGACCAAAACTCAAAAGGAAGCCTTTGGGTGAAAGGGTTTTTTTCATACAATATGCAAATAAAAGTTACCTTTTTTTTAAAGCTTTTTCTTTTTTACCTTTTGCCTTTATTTGACGTACATACATACTGTAAGTTTTCTCTGAAAGTCTTTTCAATAGCTGACTTAGTAATTAACAGGCCATTTTTTCTCTCTCTAATTTTGTCCTTGTCATCAAAGAGCATTAGCAGCTTATTTAGAGGTTTTCAATGTGACTTTGCCTTTCGAAAAACAAATGATAGTCTAATGGTCTGTGTGGCAGACTCATGAGATGTTTTTGTCCTAATGAGAAAACATGCTTCAGGGGAATCTTGATGATCACAACCTAACCATAACCATCATGCAGGTGATAGATGTCACATTACGTCGCTGTCTGAAAAGCGTCTCATTTTTCTGGTTTATTTTTATGGATGTCACAGCCGCACAGAGCAGATGAGATGAAGAGGAAGTCAACACTTAAACAGTTTATCTGGTTTATACAGTAGAGTAGACAGTATGTCGAGGGTGAGAGAGAGGTGAGTGACACTGGGCAAATGACTCAAGCAGGATTTGAACCCAGGTCTCCCGCACATTTGGCATGTGTTCTGCAGCTGCCTGTTCGCTTCAGATTCCACCTGTTCCTCAACTCTGCACACGCTCTGTTCCTAGAAACCATCTAGCACTCCACCTACTCTTCTGCCTTTAAAAAACGTACCTTTGCCAGCCTTGTGTCAACTTTTTGGGTCCAGAACTTTGAGCCATAACACCTCTTTCAAGCTCTGTTTACAGTCTCTATATCTCTGTAGCTCTGTCCCCGTTTAGTTAAGAAGTCATGATTATAATCCTGTGTGGCTTTTTTCCCCACTGCTCAAAACAGGCTTTCAAATATTTGGGCTAATATTAAACTCTGGGTTTGTTTCAAGATATTATCCACTGTTTATTACATAATCAGTTATATCATATTTGCTGTATTAACATTCAATGACTAATATTTCTAAACCTTAGCCAATATCTGTCTGTGTCGATTCTGCCCCTAAAGCTTCTGGATGTTCCATATTGATTACAAACAAGAAAAAGAAATCAATTTTTATGAATTACAGATTACATCCAGCGTCAACAGTGGAAAGGAATCACAAGGAAAACTGAATGGGAAGAGAAGGAGAAACAAATAAGACGAGGCCCAGGGCAGTGGAGTCACTTTAATATGATGGAAGTGATTCAGTGCTGGCTCTGGGCGCCACTGGTGGAGGCCAGGATTAGTTATTAAAAGAGTTTGTTCACATCACACAAGCTTGGTCACAATTCTTACTAATTACCCGAGTTACCTGCTGCAAGGATTTAGGAGCTTACCAACGCACACTCATCCGCACTGACTCTGGTGCCACAGACAAAACATCCAATAATACCTCACAACCTGCAAAAAGAAAACTGCCAGCGTCAACAAGACAGTGAACACAGATTTGAGTTGCATTTAAATGAGATTAAGGCTTTACCTCAAAGTGGCACATTCTAATAGAGTTTGTGAAACAAATGGATCTTTTCTAGTATGCACGTACCCATTCAGTAAACTGTATACCGCAGATATATCGATGACTCAGATCCATGAGTGAGACTACACTATGATTTCTCATCATTCACTTCACAACATAGCCTCATTCAACCCGATCTGTGGGCTCTTTTCTCAACAACACTGGAGACAATAGTCCCATTATCAATCGGTTTGACAGTTGAAATGGAAAAAAAAACAATTGAATCTAAGTGTGCATGTTGACTTATTAGATGAGAACGGACACTAACAAGCCAGAGCACAAACTGAGTTTATCAATGATGCAGCAAAAAACAGATGTAAGCAGAAACTGATGTTATCAAAGGCAGGTAGAGAGGAAAGAGAGCATGTTAGCCAGGTAGTTTATATTCCACAGACTTTAGTTATACCTGGAATGATGAACAGATGGCAATAACTTTGCATTGCACAAAAAAAAAGGAAAACGTAGTTGACAACTTGCAGGTTTTTACTCTTCATAATTCAGGTATTGTAGTTTGACATCACGTTTACACTTCATTACTTATGGAAAAAAATCTACATTTCATTTTCATTTTGACAGCAAATGCTGATGTACTGTCGGCAGTATACATCTGCTTTGGTCGGATCCAACAGAGCTGGCACTTTACCAAAGAGCTCTGCCAGTCCCGCCCCATAAAAGCAGCACTCTGTTGGACCAGCGTGAACAATACTGCTGACCTTAAGGAAAAAGCCACATGCTCCATATTAAAGGTGAAAACAGTGGAAATGCAAATTCTGGGAATACAAATGGGGTAGTCATTTATTTGAAACAGGAAGCAGCTAACACAAACGGCAGTAGCTGTATGGAAGTAACCTAATAACATCAGACGCTCAAACATCACTCTACATTTCCTCAGATTTGTCATAATCTTCAGAACTATTTACACAATGTGTACCTTCACAAGCATGCTGCCTTTAAACTTTCCAAATGCTTTTCTTTCATTTCTGTACCAGCGATCCTCTGTGATTAATAAGCAGTTGCTTCCATGTGTCGCTTTGGAAAACATTTAAAATACAGAAAATAAAAACACAAGAACGCTACACCAAAGAGTTCTCTCTAAGCGTTCTCTAAATCTCTCAAAATAGATGGAGGGAGCACAATGAACCTAAAAGACAACACGAACGAAAGCAGCTGGTGAGAAACATCACACACTGACATATTTCACCTTGCAACTGCTTTAAGCAAGAAAGTGTGGCCTGGGCTGTGTTTATGAATTATAAATGATTGTCTGCTACTGTGTCGGTCTGGGCATGTGAGTGACCCATCTGGGAGATTTAAATTTGTCGGACCAAAAAGGGGCAAAAAAACAGGAAACACGTGGAGACTACAGCTCACCTCGAAGATTAGACACACACTGACAAGGGTGTGTGTGTAAAAGATGTTTTTGCCAAAGCATGTTGTAAAATACAAATACATGTTTAAGAAAGCTAAACATCTTCACAGGTCAGCATTTAAAAAAAGGAAATACAGCAACTTACCCATTTCAAAAAAATGTACAAAGCTGACTTGGTAGCAGCTAGTGACAATTATCCAAATCAGTTGTAAGCTAAAAGAGGGACACCAGACCTATAGTTGTGCTTTGTAGCTAATTTGGAGTTAATTCTATTGTTGTTTAACAGTTTGTTACAAAACCTTGTGGTATATTATTGTCTGTAAACCCCATGATACATAATTTAGAGGCTCGTCCACGATTAAAACTTTCACCTGATTTGTAAAAGGGTGCCGTTGCAAAACTGCAGGGAAGGTTTTTACGTTGCCTTCGTCCAAACGTGAAAAGTCAATGCAAAGGAGTGCATGAATGTTGATGCATAGAAATGAGCCCACTGATCAATGACTTTACAGTGAATCATGGCTAAGAGCCCCAAGAGGAAGTATTTAGTGTGGAGCATTATGTGACAGGGAAGTGCAGGGAAGAGGCACTAGCATTGCTGGTCTTCAGACTGTTTGAGCAAGTCTTGATTTGTTATTGATCTAATAAAAGACACATTCTACATTTTTACAGAAACATTGTAAATGTCGATATCACTTAACCTTCACTGATTGGACTGCTTCATGTTCATAGATGCCCCTAAATCCAAGCTTCTGCTCAGAACCACTCAAATGCTTTTTCATGCCTCAACTTTACAGCCCTATGAGAATAGTTAAACATTTAAGTAAATAAATAATGACAAAATAGAAACTCTAAATATGTTTCAACAAGAATTATTCCTTATAAAGTCAGTCTTTAAAATCTTATTTTCTGTCTTTTTACTGCAGTAAATCAATTGACAATGACCCTAGATTGTGTGTGTGGCACAATACTTGGAGCTTCTTTTCGTTACAAGCATCAGCTCACACTAAAAGTATTGTAAGGCAGTACCTGACCTCCCAACTCTAATAGTATTCATGCGTTTCCATTCCTGGAAATGTAGTCTGATGTGTTTAAGTACTCCTACATTCAAACAGTTTGTAGGTGTTTATAGTATAATATTTAAACTGACTGTGCACTTATTTAGAAATTTCACCAGATATACTATTTTTGCATTGACTTCCTCTTCATCTCATCTGCTCTGTGACATCCATTAAAAATAGACCAGAAAAATGAGACGCGTAATGTGACATCTATCACCTGCATGATGGTTATGGTTACGTTGTGATCATCAAGATTCCCCTGAGGCATGTTTTGTCATTAGGACAAAAACATCTCATGAGTCTGCCACACAGGCCATTAGACTATCATTTGTTTTTCGAAAGGCAAAGTCACATTGAAAACTTCTAAATAAGCTGCTAATGCTCTTTGATGACAAGGACAAAATTAGAGAGAGAAAAAATTATCTGTTAATTCCTGGGTCAGCTATTGAAAAGACTTTCAGAGAAAAGCTGTGAAAACTTATGCAATCATGACAGATTCCTGGAATGCACCATTGAAATGCACCATTAAAAAGACCCACACATTTCTGTAGCAGCGGGAACCATCATTGGCACTGATCAAATAAGAGTGTGTTTGTGCGGTGATCAGCAAACTAAAGCACCAACACATAAACATTCAGTTGTGTGATCGAGGCAGACGTCCACAGAAAGGTGATTTAAATTATGAAAGCTGTCAGCTGTGTGACATTAGAGTCTGGCTGCTGCGGTACAGCTCACAGCTTATGAAGACTATATGCACATACCCACACAAAAACAAAAGGCTATTGGAGTGTTTAATGGTGCGTTCCAAGATGGTGCCACGTACCGAAAATGCAATCAACGCAGATGGGCACACACTGTCGTCTGATACAGTGATGTTGAATAAGGTCCAGTGTGTCTGTCCTGGACGTACACCGTCTTCATAATTTACAGTGTCTGGGAGCGCTTGACCTGTTTTGCGATGGCTTTGATGGAAACTTCCACACCATTATTCATGACTGCTGGGTGGGTGTTTGCTGTTGAGTGGAAAGGACAACATTAAGAGCCAGCTCTGATTAAAATTGAAGTCACATACTCTATATTTAAATTACATTAATGAAGCAAATATAACTATAGACTGCAAAGAAAGTCAATGACAAGATACATCATTCCATCATCAAAACAGGACTGGGAGCTGGATGAAATTTCAGATTTACTGTTCTCTGTAACTAACACCTGTCGGTTTTATATGCTCTGGCGTCCAAATCTGTCAACCCACATGCATATTTTAAAATTTTAATCGTTCACTGGTCAGAAAATTGAGGGATATATGATCGATCTCACAGCTGCTAATTATCACACACTACATTTGTCATAGTCATAATTTTGTTCAAATAGACATTAAAGCTGCTGTTTTAGACCACAGAATGGTTGCTAAAAGGCAGTTTTGTATGTTTTGTATGTTATGTTGTATGTTTTGTATTTTACATACATGATTGTAAAATGATGCAATAATGATGATCTAAAAATGTTTAATTCAATTTGATTGAGAAAATATAAAGAAAAACAAGGCTCTGGATTAACTCCACTAAATCAATATTAAAGACTGAACTAGGACTAATTTAGGACTTTTTTTTATTCAGACGCATCACCGTTTGATTTAGTCATTGTTTGGATGATGATTTCGAGGCAAAAGATAAATGCCCATCCCATAGAAGACCATAACATTATTGAGATACAAGTCAGTCTTCATATCATTGTGATCAATAATATAGAAATAACAATACATTTGCTAACTAAACTACATTATACTTTAAATTAAATTAAATAAAACTTTATTGATTCCTAAAAGGAAATGCAAGATTATTTCTCCCATTCACGCTGCCACAAACTCATCGTGAGAATAAATGCATTAACTATAACTTAATAACGTAATGCCAGTTCCAAATAATAGATTTCTAGATTCACAAAAAGTCAAGCATTACAGCCCACAGCATGTTTCCCTTTGATTACCAAGTTTTAGTTGACCAGTCCTTCCCAGTGGCCATCATCATCAAGGCTAATGATTATTAGTCATTACAATCTCAAGTGCTCTCCGCCATGCTGCGTCAGGCAGTAGAATAAAAAGCTTTGGTCACATTGACGATGAAGCAGTAAGTTGGAGAAAATTACCATTGACTGTTTGACATTATTCCGGGCGGTTTGTGTAATTCATTTAACAAGCATGTCCCTGGAAATAAATAGCATGCAATGTATTTGACAGTGGTTGAATTATGTATTTCTGCAACTGAATGGAAAGTACAAGAGCTACTACCAGGCATCCTTTGTTAACCGCTGCTGTGCCATGTCACATTCAATTTATCCTCCATTAGACTACATGTAATGGCAGCACCGTTTGCGTTAACCAAATGCATTCTAGCTTGGTCGTTTCTCTTTATTTTCCCACTTTCGATGGCACATTGTGTGTCATCCCAAATTTCCTACAGGCTTCTGAAAAGTACCAGTGAGAGCAATTCGGAGAAGGAGTCTCACTTGCGAGTGGGTAGGAGTGTTAAAAGGATTTTTGGAGCCATTAGCACCATTTTCTCTCTCTTCATGCTCCCTTTAAAAGCAATGCAGACTGACACCGTTTGCCATGTATCTCTCTAATAGAAGGAGTGAAATCATGGCAGACGGGAGATGAGTCAAGCACGCACTCCTCCCTTCAATAAAAGTCACTATATTTCTCCGTTTTTCCCTCTGTTTTTCCACCTCCACATTTATTTCTCTTATGGTGAAGCATTGCCATCTTTGTTCAATTCTTTTTTTTTTTACACTAACAGTTACTCCTTTATTTGTTGCAGGCTTAAATATCACTGGAAATGGACTATCTCCTTCTGATCACACCCTTAATGTTATTATCTTTACCGTGTCAGTTTTCTTCTTGGGGCTGTATTTTCACACAATCCATCTTTCTGTTACAGGAAGTGCAGCTTTGTTAAAATTTGCCAAAAGAGATCTCCCAGCTCCTTATCACGTTTAACACACTTAGTGCCCCATATTCTCCTCTCTCCTTTTCTTCATCTCGACTTAAGTCTTTTTCTGTGCTTTGCTAAAATAACTTTCTCTTTCTTAGTGTTCCGAAGACCGAAAGCTTAGCCGCTGCTTTGATTTCTTTATTCAGCTGCTGAACATTTCATTTATAATGATGACTTTTGCACACATGCAGCATACAAAACTGTTACCATAGACAAGCAGGCGAGGAATAGTGGACCGTGTAATCAGTTGCTGACTTAGCTAAAGTTAAAGTGAGGTTAGGCCCAAACAATTCAAAAATGAATACAGGATTTCTTCACAGCTGTAATTTGAGGGTCTTTTTTGGATGACCATAAGTCCCAGGGTGCCCTGTTTTAAAAGGTCCTTGTCCAATGGCTTGGAGTAGTCCTGGAGCTCTTTTGTAAATCGCATGCTTTCTTTTCAGCTGATCAAACTGTGACCACTGGAGAAGGATAGCTCAGCAAAATCAAGATTGCTAAATCAAGATCAACAGTGTGCCTCATGTCTGTAGCTCAATAATGATTGGCATTATTGAGCTACAGACATGAGGCACACTGTTGATCTTGATCCAATTGGCTAATATTGCCATTGCCATGGTAACTCTGTGATTGACACACAAGGGTTTGGGTTTATTATTGGGTAAAAAATAGAAACATTTGGGACAGGAAGAAGTCATATTTGGGACATTTAAGTGTTTGTGCAGATATCCGCCGGTGTTAGTACTGGCTCGGGTGGCACTGCTTAATGATGACGTTGTAGAATATGATTGGTTGGAGCGTTGAGGGAAAACACGTGATCCGCTGTACGTCATACGGACACAAAGGTTTTATCCCAAGCTCATTTAAACCATTTAGCACAAACTAATTTGAGTTGTTTTAACAGACGGCGTTTGTTCTTCCCTCGTACAATCTAGAGAACGTATATACACAGTTATTTAAAGCCTGCATTGTTATTTGTTATCAAAATAAACATAAACATTCAGTATTTATTGCAGGAAGTTAGCCAGTTAAGGCTTTAGCAGCCTGTTTGGAGCTACTGATTGTCTTTCAATGAGAAAGTTGATGTTGTTCAAAACATTAAGTTTGAAAACGAAATTGACTTTGTATTCTGTCTTGCATTTCCAGTAACTCTTGAACAAAGCCCCTATTAAATATAATGGGATAACATCATCAACGTTCCACTTTAACAAACAGATGATCGGACTACCCGAGCCAATCTGGTACCTACACCTGGACACAGGATTTAAAGTGATGACTGTCCCGGTTAAATCAGGACATAAGGTCACTCTAGAAAATTACCGTAACAGTAACATTGATCTTATTTTGCAAATATGGTAACTAGATAGGGCCTAATAATGTTAAGGTACATGCTCCTCAGCAGTCTATATTGAAAATGAATAAGCTTTCGTGTAAAAATCAGTAAAAATGTCATGACTACAACCGACCCAGAGTTCAACACCTGTCTCCATTTTCCAGACTGCATTTGTTCATCTGTTTTGTCAGACTGTGTCCGTCTGCCTGTTTGGCCGGCTTGGTCTTTACTAATGAAGCATGTTAGAGACGGAAACACCGAGCTCATTTTGCCCTGGCTACAGTGCTTAGGAGAATTACACACACATACACACAAGTGAACAGACAGACAGATTGTCCAACAGGCTGACAGACGCATAAACAATACACATGCATCTACCCAGTCGCACAAACGGGCTCTGGCTTTTAAAATGTTTGCCCATCATCGCCAACACATTTTGTATTTGCTTTCATCTGGACCATACAAAACACAAATTGTCTCTTCATCATTAAGACAATCTGTTGTCATAAAAAAAGTCAAAAACTGGCAACACTGGAGAAAACAGTGCTCATCATTGGGTTAGGTTGGGTTATGGATTAGGTTTGGTTTTTTACATGATTCTTAAACAGTACTAGCACTTGGACATAAAAGATTGAGAATTTCACACACAGTGTCAGTGTAAACCATCTTTGAATTGAATACAGTTGAATACGTTGCCTGGCAGAATTTGTGATTTTCTGGCCATTTTTCAGAGAATATGAATCTTCTTCTTTTCATTTCGGCTATTCCCTTCAGGGGTCTCCACAGCAAATTATCTGCCTCCATCCAACCCTATCCCTTGGATCCTCTTCTCCCAGACCACCTACCTTCATGTCCTTCACTCCATCCATAAACCTCCTCTTTGGTCTTTCTCGCAGCCTCCTGCCTGGAAGCTCTAACCTCCACCTCTCTAGACTTTCCTCCACCCGCTTCCAGCTCTCACTACAGATTACAATGTCATCCACAGATACCATAGTCCATGGAGATTCCCGTCTGACCTCATTTGTCAGCCTGTTCATCACCACCGCAAACAGGGCTCAGAGCCGATCCTTGATGCAGTCCCACATTCACCGTAAACTCCTCTGTCACACCTACCGCACACCTTACCACTGTCCTACTGCATACATGTACATGTACACAAACATGTCCTGCACCACTCTAACATACAGTACTTCTCTGCCACTCCAGACCTCCTCAAACAGTACCACAGCTCCTCTGTTGGCACAATGCAGCTCTTTCTGACTCTCACTTCTCCCCTTAGCCTAGCTTCCTCTACTCTTTCCCACAACTTCATTGTATGACTCATCAGCTTAATACCTCTGTAGTTTCCACAACTCTGCACATCTCCCTTGTTCTTACAAATCGGCACCAAAACACTTCTCTTCCATTCTTCAGGCATCCTCTCACTCTTTAAGACCTTGTTGAACAACCTAGTTAAAAACTCTACTGCCATCTCTCCTAGACACTTCCATACCTCCACTGGTCTGTCATCAGGACCAACTGCTTTTCCTTTCTTTATCCTCTTCAAAGCCCGCCTAACTTTACCCTTACTAATCCTTTCAACTTCCTGCCAGGGCTGGACTGGTAATCTGGCATACCGGGCAAATGCCCGGTGGGCCGACGCACTTGGGGGCCGGTCCATATAATATGATTTTATTTTTATTTTTTTTTATTGGCCAATGACCGGCCCATAAAGCAGGGACAGCGGCCCATTGGTTCATTTTTCATACTGACACTGGGCTGGCCCAATCATCTCTTAACAGGCTCCACCCCTCCTCCTCTGTTTCTTGTGTCAGAGGCAGTTAGTGGCTCAGAGCCAGAAATCTGTGGATTTAGGATGGAGAAACAAATGTGCAAGGGGGGTGCGGAGAAGTTGCGGGCCAAAAAAATAAAAATGCTAGAGGTTGATGCCTCAACATGTTCAAAAATAACAGACATGTTTAGTGCTGTAGCTTCAGTATCCAAGCCTACAGTACCTGACGACATTTTGCAGAAACATGAAGGAGAGGTGACTAGCCATGGCAGCGCCGGCGGGACCCAGGCAGAGGAGCAGGTGTCTGATAGTAAAGTCAAGGAGGGACAGAGTGAGCAGGAGAGTGTAATTGAAACGGTAAGCATGTTAGCTACATGATTAACAGGGAGGGAGTGTTAATCAGGGCGGGTGCAGGAGGAAAGTGTGTGTGTGGGCCTGGTTGGGCCACGACGAAGATGATGATTTACCTAAATTAATGAATATTATAATAAGACAACTTAATCATTGTTGCCATTATATAGTCTGTCAGATTGTCACCCACTGCACTAGCCACTCAGTCAGCTAAAGTCAAATAACACAGCATAAGCTATTTTGCATTGTTTTTGTAGATAGGTTAGCAGAGTTAACTTATTCAATTGCAACTTTGGCTGACTATTTTAATGTTAACCCTTTAATACCCATAATGCCCGTACGGCCCTTCTCTAGAAAAACTTAAATGATGCCATTTGATTATTTTAATTATTACTCAGAATGGCTGCGTCAAAGCGCCCAGGACGAGTAATGCATGCTATTTGGGGATTAAAACCTGCCTTGCATTTTGAAAGCTGTATATTTTTGTTTAGCTGTATATTCCTCAAAGTAGATATTTGCTCATGTTTCTAATGAATTTCCAACATCATTAATATGCAATATTTACGGTGAGTGAATAATATGAATATCATATATTTTTAGGACGTTTTGTGTGAGTAATTTGGTAGTATAGGTAGGTTTTCTTTTTTTTTTTTAAGGGGAGTATCTCAACAATGAGAGGTAAATCTTGTTTGGTGTCATATTAAAGAGGGGTTTGTGCTCTTTAAAACAAAGTAGCCTATACTTGCAATTGTAAACTAGTTTTTCTGCTGTCCGGTGCATTGGAAAAAAAAAAAAAAACATTTCTTTTTAGAATTAGCAGTATTCTACATCCACATTATATTGGGTTCTAAAGGGTTAACTAGCTTTTATAACATGGAGCACTTTGTCCATCTAGAAATCCTGCTCTTCAAGAATACAGGACTATATAACCAAAATGGATCCTTACTAAGTGTACTTTTAATAACTCTTCCAAATAATTGTAATCCTCTCTCTCTCTGTCCTTAGGTATAGTCAAGCCAGGTTGAGTTAGCAGTGGAGGAGAGAGACAGGGAGGAACCTTTGATCACCAGGGAGTCTGTCAAGAGAGAGTGAGTACACTGGTCCACTTGCACTGGTACACTGGTCCATGGCACTTAGTTCTCAGCTTTGTAAGGGTTTTTGGAATGGAACAGTAGATATGCATATCTACAGGGACCACAAGGATGGTGTACTAGTTGGTTGCGTCTGACCGATTGTGGTGGGCGGTCTGAGCAAAAATGACAGGGCCTTTTTTTTGTCCCAGTCCAGCCCTGCTTCCTGCTCAACAATATTTGCCTCTACTAATCTCTCACTCTGCGTTCTCTGTAATTTTCCTCATTTATCAGTTCCTTAAAGTACTCCTTTCCATCTGCATACTTTTAGCAAAGTCTACCAACCTCTGTCTTACTGGGTTCCTTACCTGAAGACTAAACCTGCCCATTACTTCCTCTCACCTCTGGGAACACTCTGCATCACTTCCTCAAACTCGCTCCTGAATCTGTCTTTCTCTTCTTGTTCACAACCTACTTGTGGAGCATAACCACTAACAATGTTCAGCATCACACCTTCAATTTCCAGCTTTAGACTTATCAACCTATCACCTTCACAAACTCCTCCTTTAGGATAGGGATGGGTACCGTTAAGATTTTAACGGTATTACTACTCTTACCGATACTGCTTAACGGTCCGGTACTTTAACAGTATTCTTATCGGTACTTTGTGTTGTGTGTGTGTTTTTTTTGGCTAAGTGGCAGTCTTTCACCCTCTCCTCAGGCATCCTCCCACTAGCTGCCAGGGTGAAGGGGTTTTGGGCTTGTCTTGGACCAGAGGTGTTAGGAGGAGTTGGTTGGTTCATAGTAGCTGCAGCTTTAAAAAAAAAAATTATATATATATATATATATATATTATACACACGTGGACAAAAATGTTGGTACCCTTCGGTCAATGAAAGAAAAACTCACAATGGTCACAGAAAAAACTTTATTCTGACAAAAGTAATAATAAATAAAAATTCTATGACTGTTAACTAATAAAAGTCAGAAATTGCTTTTTAACCATGCTTCAACAGAATTATTTACATTTACATTTATTCATTTAGCAGACGCTTTTATCCAAAGCGACTTACATTACATTACATTACCAGTGTTACAGTCACTGGAGGCAAGGTGGGTTAAGTGTCTTGCCCAAGGACACAACGACAGTATGAACTGTGGGGCGAGCGGGAATCGATCCTACTACCTTCCGATTGAAGGACAGCCGCTCTACCCACTGAGCTACTGCCTCTCATTATTAACTCATGGAACAGTTCTAGACAAAATTGTTGGTACCCCTAACTTGCACAACCTTTTGAGGCTATCACTGCAATCAGACGACTCCTGTAACTGTCAATGAGACTTCTGCACCTCTCAGCAGGTATTTTGGCCCACTCCTCATGAGCAAACTGCTCCAGTTGTTTCCGGTTTGAAGGGTGTCTTTTCCAGACGGCATGTTTCAGCTCCTTCCAAAGATGCTCAATAGGATTGAGGTCAGGGCTCATAGAAGGCCACTTTAGAATAGTTCAATGTTTTCCTCTTAACCATTCTTGGGTGTTTTTAGCTGTGTTTTGGGTCATTGTCCTGTTGCAAGACCCATGACCTGCGACTGAGACCAAGCTGTCTGACACTGGCCAGCACATTTCTCTCAAGAATCCCTTGATAGTCTTCAGATTTCATTGTACCCTGCACAGATTCAAGATAACCTGTGCCAGATGCACCAAAGCAGCCCCAAAACATAACAGAGCCTCCTCCATGTTTGACAGTAGGGACAGTGTTCTTTTCTTGATATGCTTCATTTTTCTGTCTGTGAACTGATGTGCCTTGGCAAAAAGTTCCATTTTTGTCTCATCTGTCCATAGGACATTCTCCCAGAAGCTTTGTGGCTTGTCAACATGTAGTTTGGCATATTCCAGTCTAGCTTTTTTATGATTTGTTTTCAACAATGGTGTCCTCCTTGTTCGTCTCCCATGTAGTCCACTTTGGCTCAAACAACGACGGATGGTGCGATCTGACACTGATGTTCCTTGAGCATGGAGTTCACCTTGGATCTCTTTAGAAGTCTTTCTGAGCTCTTTTGTTACCATTCGGATTATCCGTCTCTTTGATTTGTCATCAATTTTCCTCCTGCGGCCACGTCCAGGGAGGTTTGCTACAGTCCCATGGATCTTAAATTTCTGAATATGTGCAACTGTAGTCACAGGAACATCTAGCTGCTTGGAGATGGTCTTATAGCCTTTACCTTTATCATGCTTGTCTATAATTTTCTTTCTATTCTCCTGCGACAACTCTTTCCTTTGTTTCCTCTGGTCCATGTTGAGTGTGGTACACACCATGTCACCAGACAACACAGTGACTACCTGAAGCCCTATAAATAGGCCCACTGACTGATTACAAGATTGTACACACCTGTGATGCTAATTAGTGCACACACCTTGAATTAATTTTTTAAATAATTCTGTTGAAGCATGGTTAAAAAGCAATGTCTGACTTTCATTGGTTAACATTTATATAATTTTTATTTATTATTACTTTTGTCAGAATAAAGTTTTTTCTGTGACCATTATATATATATATATATATATATATATATATATATATATATATATATATATATATATATATATATTATATGTGTCCTGTAGATTAACGGCACCGATGGCAGTCGTTGTTAACCTGGGCCCCGACCGATCCGGTATGGAAGTCATGTTAGTTATTTGCGTTTTGGATTTGGCAAAAGTTTTACTTCGTATGCCCTTCCTGACACAACCCTATCTATTTATCCGGGCTTGGGGCCGGCACAAAAAGTACACTTGCTTGTGACTTCCTGTGGCTAGTTTTTTTTTTTCCAGAGAATATGAATGATAACACAGAAACTGGGCTGTCTTACATGAACTGCATGTTTGAGATCTCCTCAGAGTGGCTCAATGATATTGAGGTCAGGAGACTGAGATGGCCAGTCCAGAACCTTCACTTTATGCTGCTGTAGCCAATGACAGGTCGACTTGGCCTTGTGCTTTGGATTGTTGTCGTGTTGGAACGTCCAAGTACGTCCCAGGGCTGCATTCATCAGCTTCAGGGCTGATGAGTGCAAATTTTTCTCCAGTACTTTCTGATAACATGCTGCATTAATTTTGTCAATACATTTTGACCAAGTTTCCTTTGCCTTTGTAGCTCATACATCTCCAAAACATCAGTGATCCACCTCCATGTTTTACAGTAAGAATGGTGTACCTTTCATTATAGGCCTTGTTGACTCCTCTCCAAATGTAACGTTTAGGGTTGTGGCCAAAAAGTTACATTTTGGTCTCATCACTCCAAATCAAGACGTTTTGAGGCTTGTCTCTGTGTTGTTTATACATCCAACTGACCTCACAACTGCAGACCACGTGTAACCACACCAGCCCAGGACCTCCACATCCAGCATCTTCACCTCCAAGATCCCCTGAGACCAGCCACCAGCATAACCAAAGAATTTCTGCTCAAACTGTCAGAAACCATTTTATGCTCGTCGTCCTCATCGGGGTCTCGACCTGACTGCAGTTCGTCATAGTAACTGACTTGAGTCGGCAAAAGCTCACATTCGATGGAGTCTGGCACTTTGGAGAAGTGTTCTTTCACGGATGAATCACGGTTTTCACTGTACAGGGCAGATGGCAGACAGTGTGTAGGGCGTTGTGTGGGTGAGCAGTTTGCTTATGTCAACGTTGTGGATGGACTGGCCCATGGTGGCGGTGGGGTTATGGTATGGGCAGGTGTATGTTATGGAAACACAGGTGCATTTTGAATGCACAGAGATAGTGTGACGAGAGGCCCAATCAACAACCGGATTACCTCGATGTGTTGCACTGCGTGACGAAAATGGTGGTCCACCCCAGACCGTCCCAATACAGTGAAACTGCACATTTTACAGGGGCATTTTGTTGTGGCCAGCCTAAAGTACACCTGTTCAATATTCATGCTCTCTCATCAGCATCTTGATATGCCACACCTGTGAGGTGGATAGATTATCTCGGCAAAGGAGAAGTGCTCACTAACACAGATTTGGACAATATTTGAGAGAAATGGGCCATTTGTGTACATAGAAAAATGAGGTGTTAAGTTTAGATTTTGTTTAGTATATAAATAAATATATATACTGCCAATGCATTAAGATGCATCTCCATATCTTAGAAGAAGCTGCAAAGAACAATGTGGACGTTCCTTGACCTCCTGTTCCTGTACAATGGCCAGGAAAGATGTCACTCCCCAGTTTGAGTCAGTACCTATTTACATCAAACTTTTCTAGCATGATTGACAGAAAGCAAGCAACTGACCCAAATGAAGGAGTGTCAGTGGTCAAACTGAACACTGCTGGAGGGGAAGTTGCACATGGTGCCATTAAAAATATTAGGTAAGCTGGTTTACAAAATGAGTCTGCACAATATTATAAATACCTTGGTAAGCTAACGTAGACTTTCTATGAATATTTTCGATTGTTTCTATGTTATTTTAATAAGAATGATGCAACGTGAAGGCCTGTGTGAGCCATGGAGATTGGTTAGTGATTAGGTGTTCTTCCTGAAAAGGTGGTGAATGAGAAGCAGCTCTGGGATGGGTCTTGATACGACTACAGTGCTGCGCTGATGCAATGCTGACGCTACACACGAAAGGCAGAGCACTCCAAATCAGATCTGAGTATGTGGAGACCAGTGTTGTAGTCGAGTCCCCAGTTTTCGAGTCCAGGTCACTTTCAAGTCCTCAGTGTTCAAGTCCGAGTCCTAGTCCAAGTCCCTAAAGACTAGTCCGAGTCAAGTCCGAGTTGAGTCATTATCACTTAAAGTCCAAGACCAAGTCCAAGTCCAAGTCATCCAAACAATTACAAGTCGGGTCCGAGTCAAGTCATCATTAGTTGAATTGCATGTTCGAGTCACTAAAGAAAGGTCTAAGTAGAGTCCAAGTCAAACCAAAGTGAGTTACAAATCTGAAAACTGTGGGAGCCAAACTGACACATTTATTGTGATTTTAGTTTTGAATAAGCCATTTAAAACACATTTAATGGAGTTTTGATTAAGGCATATCAATTAAGGCTGTGGCCTTAATTATTTTTAAATATATTTATTTAGGCTTAACTTCTGGGTTACATTTAGGGGCTGGGAGTTAAATGAGAGCAGCTTGTCCCGCTCTGAACAGACAGAGGTTGTGTGATGTTGTCACTGAGCGTGATTTGCAAGTCCTTTGTGCTCAAGTCCGAGTCTAAGCCTGAGTCAAGTCACAAGTCCGTGTGTCTGAGAATAAACGAGTTCAAGTCCGAGTCCGAGCCATAAAACAGCAAACCCGAGTCGAGTCATTGAGGCTTATCCTCGAGGCGAGTCACAAGTCACAAAAATGAGCCTGATGACTCGAGTCCGAGTCCAGTACTCGAGTACTCCATCTCTTGAGGACACCCCATGATAACACAACACATAAGGCACTTAAGCCTCAGTTGTGGCACCATATTTTCAAGAGGTATCATACACAGACAGTATGTTAATTATCATCACAAAATAATACAGTAAGACATAAATCCTGCTTTAATATGTGCTCAGATAATGTTCTAAAAAGAATCTCAGATTTCACAAACTCTGCTGTAGTTAAGATTCAAATGCTTTCTAATTATATACAGTATTCAAAAGCAAGATGCCAATTGGATTAAAGCGAGTGCTTCTGTCTGCAAAAGTGAAAGGCCCAGCTCTAAATACATCCAATTACAAGTTTGTGTGCTTTCCCCCCAAAAAACTATCCTCCACACAGCACAGTATCAGCTGTAATGAAAGCAAAAGGAAGTCTGGGATGTGTCTACACCTTAAATAATTTCACAGAAGCTTATATTATATTCAATACAAGTGAATAAAGGAAGGAAGAGAGACAGAATGGACACACATTTCTACAAAGCAGTAATATAGAATTAAAATTCAAAATAACTTAATTAATCCTCAAGGGGAAATTTGGTTGTTAGTTCTCTTCAAAATTAGATGAGTCAGACTTCTTGTGCCTTATACAGATTGATTGTAGAGTCTTGTTGCATTAGAAAATAAGGCCAGCTTTGACCTTTCCTATAAAGTACACTTGTATTTATGGACCAGTCCAGCTTGTTGTCCAGATGCTCTGGACCTTGAGAGTCTTATGACCGACCGGTGCTGCCCACATGAGTCCTGAATGGACAGACATTCACTGCTTGATTGTTAGTGACACTTCCCTCCCCTACTCCTCCCACATAAGTGCACTCAAGGTCGAGATGAGTCATCATAAAACAGACAGGATAGATACAAGCGAGGGAGAAAATTATGAAATAAATATTTCTGGTGTAACCCCTTTACCACCCATGAATCCTTTTAACTCACATTTTCTCACATAGCCTTGTATTTTTTTCACAATTTGACTAAATGGTTGAAAAGCTTCCCGTTTGGCGGCAGGAATGACAATAATACAAATGGCAAAAGACTGTTTATGCACAAGGCCACTTAAAAACATATATTGAAAGCTAAGTGGAGAAGAGAAAGATACATAGTGTGATTGATGTATTTACCCGCTAAAAGCAACATTTTAGAGATAAATATTACTTCAGAAAGCTGCCTATTTATCACGTTGAAGTCTGAGTGTGAGCGATGCTTGGTTGTACACTGGTTTGGTGTGTAAAGGTTAGATTGGACTCTAATAACAAGGTGAATATAACAGACACTTGGGGTCACTTTGCATATGACAGTGCCACACAACAATAAGCCCACAGTATTGTTTACTGCACGCTGCATGTGTGTGTGTTGGAAGGTGATGCATGGTTTGTCTAAGGGCCACTAGACAGGGCTGTGGTTATAAATCCGGCCGGCCATAACCACAGTGATTTGCAGGTTCAGAGAAACCATAAACATGAGCAGTGAGCAGCCGCCGGCCTCAGAGGAGGCTGAATTAAGTGGTGAGTGTGTCTGTGTGTGTGTTTGTGGCTTCCCAATGTGTGTTAGCGCCTGGACGTGTGAGTTTGCTCAAGGGCATCCCTCGCTGGAGATGAGAGCGGCATTCAGTGATTGGCCGAGGGTCTGAGGGGGGTCATTAATCTACGCTGCTCCATTGGCTGTGACGGCAAAGGGGAGGGGTCCGTGCAGCTGGTCAGTTAGCCGCTGTCAGCTTTCTAATCTGGAACATTCTTCAATATTAGATGGAGTGCACAGAAAATCACTGAGGCCAAACTGGATTTACTAAAACAGCCTGTTTCTTTGCCGTGTCCCTGTTAGTGTCTCTCACAGTTTTTATTCCATCAGCTGCAAAATACAAATATGAATATGAAAATATAACTGCATCTTTAAAGTAACTTTTATTAGGTCTCATAAATTTAAAAGTGTTGCTCTTTCCAGTTGGGTGTAATAAAATGTAATATTCCAATGCAAGCCAAATGTATATATTTAATATCAAACAGGATATCACGTTATGTTTTTGTGTGTGTGCATGAGAAGTGTCAATAAAGTATATCCCATATTGAAAGCTGACAGTAGTAAAGTATATAACAGCAATAAAAAAGAAAATTCCAGTATAATTCAATGTGACACAGGTAGGAAGCGAGCTAAAAGCCAAGGTTTTATTGCTTCCCACAAAAAAAGAATAACAGGTAGCTATTGGGATGTAACAACTGACTGTGAGCCGGTTAAAAATGTAGTCGTCTGAGATGTTAATTGAATCGCGTGACTTATCGAGCAAGGGTTAACGAGCGCGCAACAAAAACAAGTCTGTGTCTGAGGCTGAGCTCTACTCTCTCCAAAACAGACAAATGTCCCGTCATTGGTGGAGAACAGAGAAAATGTGAGCAGGAATCTGTGTTAGCAAAGAGGCTAAACTTTAAACGGAGGCTGTCGTCCTGAGTCTGAACCATCTCTGAGCCATAAGTTATTATTTTAAAACACAGTCAGACCTGTTTTAAAGTGTTCTGTTTGAGGCTCTTGTCAGAGAGATGTTATAATGTTTTGGATCAGGTGCTGCCTTCTGAGTCTCTGCTGCAGCCACTGAGAGTAAAGAGCAGGGGTGTCCAACTTAAGGTCCACGGACCAAATCTGGTCCTTTGTGAAGTACTTCTGGTCATCACATTAATTATTACTGTTAATACATTCTTGCTATTATTAATAAATAACAGATGAAAATGCATAAAAAGTTAACAGTTAAACAAATGAGAGTTGTTTTGATAAAGTTCTAATGTTTTAGGGAAACACATGAGACCAGTGTTTATTATTGGGTTTGATCTAAAGAGATTTTAGGTCTCAACTAAAGTTAATAAAAATAAATTATTGAACACAAAGTAATCAACCAAGTATAAATCCATCAGAGGCAGATTTATTGGGGATTTTAAGTAAAATTTTTAAAATTTTTATCCACTTTTTTAAAGTACCTAGCATTTTAAACAAATTAAATTGTATGTAAACACATATTTTTTTTTTTATTTATGTTTATTTATAAACTTATAAATGGACAAATATTAGCCTGTATTTTAAATAAATTCAAGATTCAAAGATTCAAAGTGTTTATTGTCATGTGTACAGACAGAAAGCATGTTTCCCTATACAATGAAATTCTTACTTTGCCGTCCACAGTAAAATGTCACACAATTAAGTAAACGTAAAAAAATAAGACAAATATACAAGTAATAATAATGGAAGTATACCAAAAAAAAAAAAAAGTTGTGATGGTGTAAAGTGTAAAGTGTAAAGTGACGGTGTAAAGTAAAGTGAGGTAGTGCAGTAGGTAAACAATAGTTCATGTAATGTTGTGATTGTGATTGTAGACTCCTATCTGCTGTTTAGGAGTCTTATGGCAGAGGGAAAGAATGAGTTCTTCATTCTGGAAGTCCTGCATTTCACACTTCTGAACCTCCGTCCTGAGGGTAGAAGTGTGAACAGACCATGTTGGGGGTGGGAGGGGTGGGAACATTTGACATTTATTTAGGGACTGTTGGAACTGGGTTTAGGGACGTACTGGGAAAAAGTTAGTCTGGAGCCCTGATTTGTAAAATAATAAAAGGGCACTTGTTCACTTCTAATTTGTCTCAATTAATTTCATAAAAGAAAATCGTGACCAAATCCAAACCATGAGATCAGAATCGTAAATCGAATCGTGAGTGGAGTCAATCGTTACATCCCTAGTATCTATCCAACATCACCATTTAGAAAGAAAAGGTTCTGTTGCTATCATGAAAGCTAAATGGAAGTTTAGTGCATGCTTTGTTCGGACCACATAATGCAGTGTGTGTGTACAGCTGCGTAAAATGGCTGCCAGGATGACACCATTTACAGCCACAAGTTGGATTCTGATTGATCTCGACTGAAGACCTCATGTGAAATCAATGCAGAGAAGTGCTTTCAGATGGCATGTGTGGCTAGTCATGGCGACATCGATCCAGCGCGGGGGGGAAAGAAACACTGCGAGGGATGAAAGGCTGTTCCTTGGAAATAGATTTCTAAACATCAAGAGATTGCTGGAAAAGCAGGGCAGAATAAAGTGCAACAGAGAAAATGGAAATAGAATATCAGTGAGAACATGAGTAAGAGTATAAAAAGGAAAGTTTCTGTCTCATTCTGTGCTTGATGCATGATAACTTCAGCAAATATCACACTTTAATGTTGCCAAAAGTTGACAGAGGCGCATTTTATCAACATTGCTTCAAAAGTAACTCCGCACTGGCTGCAAAATGGGATTCCTGAATCCGACTGCATTTATGCTTTTGGAGGAAACTGGTACAAAATGGAACCCTGGCACTTCTGTGGTCTTTGCATCCGCCCGAGCCATCTGTTGAGCATCTGCACGGAATGAAAAAAGGTTTTGCGTAGACAGCATTTCTGCCAGTTTTGTCAACAACTAAACGAGAAAAAAAAAATGCTGACTTTCAGGAGGCTGTGCAAATGGCAGGAAACCCTCACCAAATATTTGTGAGCTGCAGAAGCTCGAAGGTTGTATTCATAACCGTAAAAGATGGACTTTTGTGCTTTAAATGCTCAGTAAATCAACTTTACTTTGATTAATACGAGAAGCAGAGTAGCCTCACAATTTTATCAGAGATTAGTTTGGCCTTAACAAATTTCATGTCACGCATAAGGTCAAATCTACAAAAACACAAGTGGAGCCTGAATTGTGCAATGGCTTCCTCTTCACCTTCAAACAATTCTGTCAATGAATAGAAAATACAGGCGGCTGAATCATCCCACACCAAGTTATTGTTTGGAGTGAACATCATTTTAGAGGCTATTCCTTTAGAAATAAAAATGAAGCCGCTGTGATGTTCCCCTTTTGAAAAATGTAATACACAATTCACATTTACATTTTAGGGCACTTTTATGGATCTTAAAACGTACGCTGGGTTCATAATAAACATAATGGATTCATCCTTGGCACTAACCCTAGCCTCTTGAAAGTTTTACACCAAAAATGCTCGAGAGTTTTTGAGTATTGTGCTGACAGATACAGGTAAGGTAATTCTGTCTAGCACCTATCGATAATACAGTAATCCCCTTTGTCTGCAAAAGATCAAGGATTATAGTGGGACTTGAATACAGTAAAAGATTCTGAACACGCACATCAAATATGAAAAAAAAATCATAAAGCAAATAGTAACAGAGGAAAGAAATGGTGCTGAAGAAGACAATGGTAGATGAGCTTGGAGACTGAAAGAGCAGCAAATTCCCCTGAAGTGTGTCAGCGTGTCTCAGGAGAGGATCACAGATCAGAGGGATGAGTGACCTCCGGGTCATCTGTCGGGCCCTCTGACTCTGCTGGAGGCGCCATTCCTCTCCAGGGAAACACCGCTCCGACAAGCACTCACTCCACCGCACGCCCCCTCGAACAAAACCGAAGCAACGCGCTCACACAAACAAGACAAAGCATGAAGGAGTGGAGAATACATCTGAGAAGCGAAGGTGTTGTGAGGATTGCATGTAATCGGTAAAGAAGCTGTCGGAAACACTCCAGCCCCAGTAGAAGAAGAATGAGTGATTGAAAGAATAAATTAAAGTGCAAATGACACTATTAGTTTGAGAAGCTGGTTTAGGACTCAGAACAGTAGAGCTGATACACCAAACGAGTTCTGTGGTCCTGAAAGGCACTTTTAGTTGTGACACATGCATTTAGACTATTTGCTATTTATTAAATTTCTTGAGGATTGCTCCAGGCCAAATTCAATGGCAGAGTTTTATGTTACCTAATAAGAGACCGTTTACACACTAATTGATTTCGTCCAAATGCAGAGATTCTGTTAGGGATGGCGTTAAGACTCCATTAAAATGTTTTTGTTTCATTATAGCACCTGCTCTGTTCGCATGCACGCAAAAGAATACCTGAGCGTATCCATGTGAATGCCGATTGTTTTGACTGGCTTTTACATCCATTCTAAGAATTGTTTATGGTTAGTAAGAACAACATTAATGCTTGGTTGTTTAATGGGTCATATATCTGTTTTTGTATGCATTCTACAAATCAATCTCAAATCTCTTAAAACAACGTTGATGTGCAGCTAAGCCACTGCCCTGAGGTGAAGACAACACTGCATTAATGAGCTTTACATTTTCACTGATGATTGAAGTGTTTTGAAATAGGAATGGCCAGTACCCTTAATTTGGCTCTTTCATCTTTTCAGTCTGTGTTGGAGTGCTGTGTATTTATTTTAATGCTCACTGGGGATAGTAAATTGTTATTAGGTGCAGGAGAGGCTGGTTGAAACCGCAGCTGACCACTTATACAGTTTTGTTCAAAATAATAGCAGTATGTGACTAACCAGAATAATCCTTTTTTTTTTGTATATTTTTTATTGCTAAGTGGCAAACAAGTTACCAGTAGGTGCAGTAGATTTTCAGAAAACAAACAAGACCCAGCATTCATAATATGCATGCTCTTATGGCTGTGCAATTGGGCAATTAGTTGAAAGAGGTGTGTTCAAAAAAATAGCAGTGTCTGTCGTTGACTGTATGAACTCAAAACTATTTTGTACAAACGTTTTTGTTTCTAGGATTTAGCAATCTTGTGAATCACTAAACTAATATTTAGTTTATATTTAGTTGTATGACCACAGATTTTTAAAACTGCTTCAAATCTGTGTGGCACCAACTTGTGGCACCTCTCAGCTGTTATTCCATGATTCTTTAACAACATTCCACAATTCATTTACATTTCTTGGTTTTGCTTCAGAAACAGCTTCTCGATTGGATTAAGGTCCGGGGATTGGGCTGGCCGCTCCATAACATTAATTTTGTTTGTTTGGAACCAAGGCTTTGCTTGTTTACTCGTGTGTTTGGGGTCATTGTCTTGTTGAAACAAACATTTCAAGAGCATGTCCTCTTCAGCATAAGGTAACATGACCTCTTCAAGTGTTTTGACAAAATGCAAACTGATCTATGATTCCTGGTATGTGATAAATAGGCCCAACACATAGTAGGAGAAACATGCCCATATCATGATGCTTGCTTCACTGTCTTCACTGTGTTCTGTGGCTTGAATTCAGAGTTCGGGAGTCGTCTCACAAACTGTCTGTGGCCCTCAGACCCAAAAATAACAATTTTACTCTCATCAGTCACAAAATGTTCCTCCATTTCTCTTTAGGCCAGTTGATGTGTTCTTTGGCAAATTGTAACCTCTTCTGCACATGTCTTTTTTTTAAACAGAGGGACTTTGCAGGAGATTCTTGAAAATAGATTAGCTTCACACAGACGTCTTCTAACTGTCACAGTAATTACAGGTAACTCCAGACTGTCTTTGATCATCCTGGAGCTGATCATTGGCTGAGCCTTTGCCAATCTGGTTATTCTTCAATCCATTTTGATGTTTGTCTTCCGTTTTCTTCCACGTCTCTCGGGTTTTGCTCTCCATTTGAAGGCATTGGAGATCATTTTTGCAGAACAGCCTATAATTTTTTGCACCTCTTTATAGTTTTTCCCCTCTCCAATAAACTTTTATTTAAAGTACTCTTTCTTTCTTCTGAACAATGTCTTAAACAACCCATTTTCCCTCAGGCTTTCAAATGCATGTTCAACAAGTGCTGGTTGCTTCATCCTTAAATAGGGGCCACCTGATTCACACCTGTGTTTTCACAAAATTGATGACCTCAGTGATTGAATGCCACACTGCTATTTTTTTGAACACACCTCTTTCAAATAATTGCCCAATTGCACAGCATTAAGAGCGTGCATATCATGAATAATGGGTCTTGTTTGTTTTCTGAGAATCTACTGCACCTACTGGTAACTTGTTTGCCACTTAGCAATAAAATAATATACTAAAAACTTGGATTATTCTGGTTAGTCACATTGTACTGCTATTATTTTGAATAGTGGTGTATTCAAATCTATATTCTGTTCTTGGCTGACGCTGCTGTCATGAGTATGGGTCCATTACAGGAATGAAGGTACACTTTATCTAAGTGATGTCAGCTAAAGCTACGGTGTGTCCCCTCAGAGATGCACGGATCAATTCCTCCGCTCGAAAAAGTATGAAAAATGTTGCATCACTCTGTTATAAATTGTCTGTGGTCACGGATGCAAAGAGCAGTATCATTTTAAAGTTGCATTTCTGAGATGGAAAATATTTTATATGAAACTCTGGGGAAACTATTTGCTATTCATCACATAAATCACAGTGCACTTTTTTATTTATTTATTATTTCATCAATTATTTAGAATTGTTTCTGTTTCAAGGTTTGTTGAAATTACAAAAAAATAACAATACATCCTCCAGACTTTACCTTGACTGCATATAGGAGCACACTTCATCTACAAAGTCAGGAAATTCTCAGGAGTCAGGAGGATCTCCCAGAGAGGATGTGTGGCAGCTGATGCTGTAAGCGGAGTGCACAGAGCACAGAATCCTCGTACCCTTCACAGCCTCTTTGTACTTTACTTTCCACTCTTGTGTTGTACATTTGATAAAAGAGTAACGATATTTTGCTGTTTAGTTTAGTGTTTAGTTTTTATTAGTTTTAGTGTGAGTCTTAGTCTTTTCTGTAGTTATTTTTCAGGGGAAAGATTTAAAAAGGTCCTCTCTTTTTTTCAATTCACAAGTTACGCTCACAGTTTATTTGTTTCTGACCCTGCTTTTACGAGATTCAAAAACGTTGAACGTTCACATTGGCCGAAGTAACAGGAAGTTTGGCCACAGTAAACTGGCCGAAGACGGAGATCTGTCACCGAGAGCTAGAAAAACTGTGCCAGTAAAGAGCACTCTTCTGAGGCAGTTGCTCCGCACTGGAGACCTACTGAGGATTAGTGCAGCTGTCCTCCTCAGAGCAGCAAGACAAGGACCACAGAGTACATTGGGACTTCTGAAGTCCTGCAGCACCTGGAGCATGTTCACACGGCATTTTCTGAAGCACGAGATACATCCACCTGTCCCACTAACCCTTCAAAATGTAGCTGAGCAGAGACTAACTGTAACTCTTCTCACTTCAGCCAATGGGCGTTGAGCCAGCCTCCCGTAAAAACAGGGTCAGGAACAAATGAATCGTAAGTGTAACTTGTGAATTGAAAAAACAGGGAGAGGGAAAAGAGCGAAAAGGTAGTTTATAATTTTATTAAGAGTTTTAACATTTATAAAAATATTGTCTTTGTTTATGGTTATAGGGTTACAGTTACAATTCTATGTTTTATTTTTATAATTATTTTTTCTTTGGTTACAGTTTAAATTTTGCCTTTACAATAGTTTTTTTCTAATTCAAGCCATACTCTTCCGCTTTCTTCAGACTTTTGGCACCGTTTCACCAATATTGTTCTCAGCACAGGGAATAAAATTGCAGTTACATCCGGGCTTTTTGGCTGTTACTCCATAGTAAAACAATAGTTTTCAGATAACATAAATGGACGTATTAATCAAAAATTAGAGAGAGTTGTCACCCAGTAAAAACTTAGCTCTAGAGACCGGAGCCCTCTTTTGTACCGGGCTCTAAACATGAGTTTTATACTTGTAAAGTCGCCATTGGATTTTTCTTTATATTTCCGCTTTTGGAGCCTGCCCTCTGGTGGACGGAGGTATAGCGCTGTATGTTGGTGCCCTTACTCGAGGCAATTTTTCCAGACATCCTCCACCGCGGTACATCTTCCAGAGGACATGTGAAAAAGGTTTAGGATTAAAGGTGGGATGTGTACTTTTGGGTAGTATCTGGTGGCAAAATTGCAGATTGCATTTTCACACTGTACAGTAGCCCTAAAGAGACATGTGTGACATATGTTGAGAGACATAATGTTGTTTATGAAAAACCTACATAGATTAAAATAGATGAGTTCCATTAGTTTTACTTATTGTAATAATACTTGTCTTTGAAGTATACCATTGTGTTTAAATGTATACAGTACAACCACATTTTACACAATGCACATTTCTATTAAAAAGCAAATGAATATGTCCATATGGTGCATTTTATTATATAACATATGTCCTAAGAAAATTTGTTTGGTGGAAAGTGTTGCTAACATTCACTTCCATTTCCTTCCACACCTCCTCCACACTGCTCCCCTGCAGTGCACATCCTGCGGCCACTGTGAGCTTCTCTCACTTCCCACCCCTAAAACTCTCCTCTGCTCGGGAACAGAGCGTCTCATATTGTATCATCAGAGCTGTTTGGAGGGACACATGACAGTTGGGTGCTGCAGAGCTGATGAATGCAGTGGGAGGAGCCAAAAGTGTCATCACCAGGTGCACTATGGACTTCTACTTTCTGAAAGATATGACCAAAATAACTCTTTCCACACCTTGTCTCTATTTTTTCCTTAGTGTTTTGTTCTTCTGTCCCATACATATGTAGCAAGTAATGAGTGTTTGCAGCTGGTTGTGGCTCATTTGTGGTCTCCACATTTAAATGTGGCTACTGCCTGATGCAGTGGCCATTTCTGTGGCTTTCTGCTGGAAACAAAACCATGTACCACTGCTGTTTGTACACAGCAGAGTATTCTTGGTGCCAAAGCTAAAATATAGGGTCAGACACATTATACCAGACGCCAGTAAAGCTTACATTTTGAATAAACAAGACTCCTTTCAGAAATGGAATGATCACATAGCTACAGAATACAAAAAAAAAATGCAAACTTCTTGTTTAGACGCAGCATTTGTAGTATTTGATTGAAATAGATTGATCTGATAGAACAAGAAGTGTTTATGTCTATCATAGGCACATTGTATCCATTGTGTTATATTGGGGTTAATAGGGCCCAGGAAAGACCCCCAGCAGTGTGTCTGTATAATGAAGACAATGTAAAGAAATTTGAATTTAGGGACCGAAACTTTGAAGAAACTGTTACAGCAACACAATACATTCAATAAACCTGGATCATATAGATTCCACAGTTGTAGATTTATGCACATTAGTAATCAAAGATTAAAAAGTCTAACTCCTCCGTTGCTGCAAGTACAACATTGTTCCAAGTTTGAGTTTTTGTGTGTATTGAACCAAGCACTGTTATATACCATTTATTTCTGCAGAATGACAAAATGGACGACTGACGGTGCACCAAAGCAGTTAAGTCAAAGACTGCAGTGCCACTTGAATGAATATACGTGCCCTTACATTATTCAGACTGCGCCCTGGTGCTTATTTGTCCATAACTCATTCACTGCTCGTCCTGACCCTCTCCATCCATCTCCTTCGCTTTAACTCCTGCTCTCCTCAACCGCCATGTCACCTGTGCTGTCCTCATTTTTCCGTTTCACTGCAGTTTTATCCTTGGTTTTTATAGCCTTTCACTGGCTCCTCTTTGCGCTCCGCATCATCATCTCTCTCTCTTACTGCTTCCATTCCTCTGTCTCTCTTTCACAGTCTGACCCAGAGGCCCCTGTTTCGCCCAAATCCAATCCTCTGCCTTTTTCCAAACCTGCTGTTCCATTTCACTCCCATTTTGTCACACTGGAGTGCACACACAATACCTGCTCCTCCCTCCTTTCAGTCACAGTTTCCACAATAGTACGCACACAAACATTTGCACAAATACATAAACAAAATCTAGGCCAACTCAGAAAAAACAACTTAATTAAGCCATCAATCAAACTTGGTTGAATTGGCTGTGTATACACAAACTTCAAAACACACACGTGTGCACACACCTTACATACTGTACATCCCACCCACCCTTTTTTTGAACCTTTGAGGCCATCCATCACAGCTTCAGCCACTGCACTCAACTTCAACACAGAACCAATCACACAGAGGTTAGGGACTAACTGCCTGTTTGTAAATGTGTGTGTGTCTGCTTTGGGAACACACATTAAAGCACTGAAAGCCAGTTTGAGCAGATTTGAGAAACCAAGTGTGCAGACTGAACTGTGATCTGTATTGTTTACTGCTGAATGCTTGTGAAGACTGTGTGTGTGTGTGTGTGTGTGTGTGTGTGTGTGTGCGTGTGTGTGAGAGAAACAGCACACACATGCTGCATGCCCCAATCATGTTTTGGAAATGGGTCTGTGATGACACAAAAGCATGCACAATGATAACAATGATGCAGTTTTATTAACATTTAGTTCTTTTATTTTGAAAAGAATAATAACATTGCAAACATACACAGAGGACAGACAAAAAAAAAAGCTCTTTGAGATTTGAACAGTGACTCGGAGGAATTAGTCTCCTTTGTGCAAATATTCAAATATTTGATGTACATTTTTTTTTTTAGATCTAACAGTCAATGTTGCTAATCTTACAATTTCAAAATGCTGATAACTTGTACTTTTGTGGTCAATCAACATGGACTATACTCATCAGACAGTATGATTATTCCCAAAGGTGAGGGGCCCTTCCTTGCCTTTGTGGCTGCTATCCTGAGGTCATCACCGTTACCAACCGGCCAGATCCTCACTGCTGTTTGAGGAAGAAAGCGGCTCCTGTCTGGATCCACTGGCTGGGGTTGGCTCCACACGGTAGGCAGATGTGCGTGACCACCTTCAGTCTCTCGGAGGTGGTGTACAGCGGCAGCCAGATATTCTCCTCGGAGGCTCCAAGGTCAGCAGCGGACTTCTGAGCCCAAGCACAGACAACATTGTATTTAAGATGGCCATTTATAGTTTTGACATTCAAAATTTCCCCAAAGGTTTAATTGTATTTAAAATACAAACATTAATTGGTTTTAAATAATCCGTGTGAATAGGACCACATAAAGACATCACACACTTCCTTTAAATAGTAAAGTAGTTACTAAAAGGGAGTCTTGTGTTGGATCCCTAATGTTCGGAGCAAAAGACAAATACCTGTGAAACCCAGGCCATGTAACAAGGAGGGACGGCTGACACACTGGGAGAGTCGTGTTGGTTCTCGCTAAGATGAACTCCATCAAAACTACAGCCCTCTAACTGGAGACCCCCCACCTGAAAAATGAAAAAAAGAGGCAGTTATTAGTTAAGAACAAAAAGATGCTGTTAAAAAATGAGTGGCAGTAACATCAAAGATAGGAATGTTAGGCAAAAATCTGATCAATGTGGTGAGGTAGAGAAGAAATTCCCAAACAATAAAAGGTTTTGCACAAAAGGCAAATGTAGGGCACCGGATTAACTGGCATGTCGTGCACACAGAACATGAGAGGGAGTGTTTACGTGAGGGAATTTAGTTCAGTGACTCAGGGATTTTCCACAGCAGCCCAGACAATAAAGGGAACTCTGGCATCAAGTCAGACCCACAAACAACTACTGAATCTGTGTGTGCATGAGCACTCTGTATTCTTCACAATGATCCCCGAGCCCTTTTTTTACCCTTAATACTGTACCCATCTCTTATAATATCATTATTGTCACCAAAAACATTACAGTACATCACTGCGAACCTTAATGATCATCTGTGAATTCTAAAAAAAAAAGTATTGTTAATTGGAAGCTTTAGATTAGCCTCAGTCAACAAAAAAAACCTACGGTGATATAAAATTAATATATAGCTAAGTTATGCAGTATCCAAAAGCTTAAGGAATCCATGACAGACAAGTGATGGCAATTTCAAAGTGTGCTCACTGTAAGCTGTTTATTCTCTTTGCTTGTCTGTGTTTGCTGCCAGTCAGTCCGACAGGTTCTCAGATGTAAATAGCATAGATGAAAATAGTTTTATTCTCTATTTGGTCATCTATTTTCCCTCAATAATGGTTATAAGCAAATGCCCTAAACAGTTTTTTTATAGTGACTTACAAAAAAGTGCACGTAGACACCAGGGACTGGAATGGTACCTAAAACCCTTTAAATTAGAGGATGAATAAAAATTACAAGAGTGTAATATTCTACAGAGAGCTTCAGTCTTTTCTCACTCCTTTAATACATTGAAAGTTATTCCATCAAATGCAAAGAAGATCACAAATTAACATCACCAACAGCAGTAGACGTATCTCTTGTTTATGCAGAAAACTTTTTTTTGTGTCATCTTTTTGCATTTGTATTCTATTCCTGTCTTATTTGTGCCCATTATTTTCTAATTACTGCTCATCCAGAGTTTGCCTTGTTTGTTGCTCAGTCTTGTACAGTTGGATGGGCCAGGCCTGCTGCATGCATGATATTGTATTTGTGTATAATGTTTGAGATATTGTGTGTTGTGTCTTTTGATCGTACCTTGACTTGTAGCTTGGCCTGTGCAATGTGAGACTTCCACGATGTTGCAAACACCAAACTATCCATAGAGCAACCTATAGACCTGGAATCACAGCAGAGGTCACTCAAGTTGGGCTGAATCGATTATTCTTGGTAGAAGCATAAACACAATTTTTGGAGCTTTACCTGCCAGTTTCCTGTCTCAAGGCGTTGAGGAAAGTGTCAGGATGGAAGAGTTCGGACAGATCCAGCGTGTCTGAAAGAAGTGCCTGTCTGCCAGCACGCTCCACCCAGCTCTAAACACACAAAGACAACAGATTAATCATCCAAAAATATAACAAATGAGAAGCACTTTGAGATTGTGCATTACCCAAGCAGAAAATCCGTTTCGCTCAAGAGTCACGCAAAACACAACAATACATTGGCATTTTTGAAAGCTCAATGAGTGACGCAAGTGGAGCTGAATTGTTAAAACTACCTCTGAATATTTACTGCCTTCTTTATGTCTTCAGTCATATAGAATATTGACCTAAGTGATGATTGATTGCCATTGGAGTTAATTAGAGGTAAAAAGGCATGAATAGATCTACTGCTGAGTTTATTTCTTTATTAGTTTTGAGAAATCCAGTTTTTTGTTATTTTTAACATTCTTTCATACTTGTTTACACACACCTAGGCATAATAAACTTAGCCATACAGTACTTATATATTGTCTCATTAAAGTTATTAGTAGACACAATACGGATACATGCAGTTAATAAAAGTGTGTCCAACCTTTAGTCCTCTACAACCTTTATCATTATTTGAACAGCTGAAACAAAGACACTTTCAGACTTTTCTGTTTAGTCTGAACCAAATCTGTAGGTTTATAAGGTCTAGCATAACATGATTATAAATAGTGTGTAATCATAAAATCAAAATGATAATCTTTGCATTTGCCTTTGTAAATCTCCATGGAACCCAAAGGAAATGAGCAATTTTAGTTTGATTGCTTCCTGTGGACAAACGGAAAACTGATGAAGGAGTGGGGCTTTTTGTGTTATTGCACTAAATAGAGAGTATGTAATCTATTTTTCTTGTCTTTGAGAAAAAATGTTTAATCACCTAATAGCACTTTGTAATAGCAAATTTATTTTCTTTTTCTTTTTTTTAAAGAGACCATAAGACATCATTTTACCTTTATTATCAAGGCTTTTAATAGAAGAGAAAGTCCAGTGCATCTTTTAATCACATTGCTCACATAGAAGGGGGTCACAAAGTTAGATTTGTTTTCACTGGATTTGACGCCATAGCTGTTCACATGCTCTAAAACAAGTGTGAGATATGAAATTGTAATCTGTACTTTTGTTACAAGACGTAACCAAAAAAAAAAGCAAACAAAAAAGAAAGAAAAGAAAACAAAAATAACTCCCCCGCCTTTGAACATCGTCCACATAGTCATTTAAAGCCCAGAAAGCAAGCTTAGACGGCGACAAGAGGCATAGAGATAGCAAAGGGGAAATACATTTTATTTGGTACAATAAAAAAAATAAAATGTACAAAACCAATTCAATACATTAGAGTAAATCATGAACATACTTCTAGACTATATTTACAGTTGTGAACATTTCCTCACACTAGTCTATTTCATTCTGCAAAATGTGCCTGAATCAGCTAAGATGGCTTGGTTTTGATTTTTTTTTCTAAACATATATAGTATTTCCAAGTGCCACATCAGCCAGTTTACTGTGCTTTTTCCCCACACAGCCGAGCTTATCATGATAAGAGCCTGTCCGGGTGCAGAGACAGATTATATTCTGAGAGCACACCTTAGACTGAAGTGTTGATTTATTTATTCACCTCACTTTTTTAACACATAAGCACTTTTCTTCAGATTACCATAGAAACCAGAGGATTTGGAGGTCAGCTGAACAAAACTGCTGATGACAAAAAAAAAGCAAACATCTGATCCCATCTTGATTATAAATGGACTCATTACTATCGCAGCATCCGTTGGAGCTGGCTTCAGAGATACATTTAGATGAGCAATATGCCAGAGAAACGCATGGACATGAGTGCAGGAGAGTTTGGCCGATAACAAGACAAGAAACCACTGAGGTATGTGTACTTTTTCTGTGTTTTCAAGGTCGTTGTGTATGGGCTTTCACTGCTGTGCTGCTAGCTCTTTATTATTGGGCAGCTCTACACAGCAGCAGCTTTGGTTCCGCGCCACTTTTATTAGACTGATTAGCCCAGGAGAACAATGGCACTCAGCTAACAGAGACATCACTCAGCACTGATGGCACAAATAGACAGTTAAGGACAGTGGTGCCTCCAAACAGACACACGTGAAGACGGATGAAACGCAGGTAAGACGGGGAGCTGGCAGTCAAAAGGTAATGAGAGATGGCAGGCACACAGACAGATGGGCTGCCCAGCGCACAGGCACACAGGCAGGGAGACTCGCCCACACCAATAATGAAATCAAATTCACATAGAATTAAATCATTTGTGAATGTCTGCGGTGCACACGGGTGCATTCCAGTCTGCCGAGGCATATTGAGGTACGTAGGTGTATAGTCAGACACAGTCAAGAGGAGCTGGAGGGTACTTTTAATCAGAACCTTTATTTCTTGGAAAATCTTCTCAGAACCATGTGCTTTTACCCAATAACAACCTTTTATTTATCAAACGGTCATTTTCTGGCATTATTTAGCCATAAATAATTTTAACTGTGTCCAGATCCAGGCTGAGGTCAAGGACATTTTGAGTGAATATGAGTGAATACACCAAGTGTTCTCATTCAGTGTTCAACATGGAGGATCAGGGGCATTATTCCAACAAAAATGGAAAATTTAATTATCTGGAGTAAGTTGACTTTTGTCTATCCACTCTTATACTGTCAATGTATTTTAATATCATTTAATATGCATAATTAAAGATTCTAAATGAAACCATAGGTACTCGAACCTATCAAACCTTGGTTCTTTTCAAACAAGTGGCGCCAATTTGTAATCTCGCCTAGGGTGCCAAAACAACCAGAAATGCAAACAGTCTAAATTTGCATCATTAATTGAGATTAAAGCAATAAATGGTAATAATTTCCATTGGTAATTTAAGTTAAGTTTTTTTTTATTTAAAGTAATGTAGTATTTATATACAGTATAGTATATATTCTATGCTTTTTCTGACATTGTAATGCCATTTTTATGATAGTAGACAGACAGGAAACAGGGAGAGAAAGGGGAATGACATGGGCCAAATGACCCGAGGGTTAATCAAACCCGGGTCTCCTAGGTCAATGGCAAGCGCTCCAAATGGTGAGCCAACCCTTCAGACTTTAAAAATTTCTATACAGTTCAGGATTTTGCCAAAACACTCCTTTGTATGAGTAGAAAGTAACAACTTGGCAAGATATGTTTTTTCATCATGTGGTAATGGAATATCTGGTCAGACAGTGATTCTTTAAAATAGGGATATTCTTCCTTTTTTTACGTTGGAGAACCATCAATGACTGATTTTGCGGCTAGGTATTCTATTCACGGGTTTCAGTCACATGACCATTTCTTGTTATGGATGCCATTTTGAGGAATTTTGACCATTCAAAAAGTAGAACAGCCATGTTTTGAATTGTTACTTGCTATGTCAACGGTCCTAGTTTTTCATCACGTGAAACCCATGAATAGCAAAAGTGTTGCTTTGACATTTGTACTTGCAGATTACCTGTAAGGCCAGTGCACGTGTTACAACTGCTCTGAGGTACTGCATCGGCTCTTCTGGTCCTTCCCATTTATTCTGCCAGGTAACAGGACACTGAAACACAGACAACGTGATATTAAACTAATTTCTTTGTTTTATTAATCAAAGAATAACAAATAGCAGTAAATGTTATAACATGCATGCAGCTGTGTAACCAATATTATTTGTGCTACCTTACAAAGGAGATGAATATGTTGCTGTGATAAATATAGGTGTAAAAAACGTCTACTTTAAGATTGTCAATGTTTCTTTGTCACACTCTTCTGTTTACCAATATTTTCCCAATTTCTCTCAAGCTTGGGTAGTTGCCAAATACCTCATTATGTTTTACCGCACAGCTGAGGAGAGAGGCAATGAAGCAGACTCCAACACAATGGCGTCTGCCAATCTTTAGTCATATCCCAGTCATTTATCAAAAGTATTGCTGAATTATTTCACACATCACTTCAGTTTAACATTTTCTGTTCCAGTCCTTCTTCTAATGAACTTTTTTAAAATGAAAAATTACAAACCAAACACATTTGGGTTAGTATTATGGTTGTTATTATTATGAATACACAGTAGAAGGAGTTAATGACTTTAAACTATGTGTGGGTTTATGAGTTGTCAACATGCCCAGAGGTTACAAAACAAACAAACAGTCGCTGTTTTTCCACATCTCCTAATCTTTTCTCCCAATCACTGTAATTATTTATCCACTCACTGTAATCTAAAACACTTTCCCATTATAAAAAAGGAGATTGAGAAACGCCAGTGTTTGAGTTATAATTAGTGTAGTTTATGAAAGCGATCTAACATTACTGAATTTCACAAGTTCATGGAGTATCGGCACAAATGGAATCCTCTATTACCTCCTGATTGAGCAGAGCTGTGGCCAGTTTTTGGACTTCGGGTGTGAGCAGTTGTGTTCCTCTGATGACTTTGCTCAGTGCAGCCAGCGACTGATGGATGCTCTGTCAAAACATCCAAGTGAAATTTAGGTTCAGTGTGGTGCCGATCAAAAGATTATATGAAATTTTAAACATCAGTCTTTTCTTTTTTTTTTTTTTGCCATTTATGCGTGTAGTGCATTTTTCCACGCAAACAAATGTTGTCAAAAGATCTGCCTCTCACCACATTCAGAATATTTAAATAATGTGCTGACTCCCGTGCCAACGAGGCGGCTTATAGCTTTCCACCATTATTGGCACAGGAGTTAAAGGAGTTGTCTTAAAACTTTGGTACAGCGTGTACTGATAAAACTGTTTATAATTGGCATTCAAAGCAGTTCCCTGGTACATAGTGTTATCTAACAAACCTGAACCAGGCAAATAGCATTGAACTCCTCCAAGGCGATGAATGACACGACCGGTGAGTTATGACCTTCTGCAGGGAGTGCAACCTTCTGGTGGATCAGAGCCGAACCCTGAAAGACACAGATATCAGTTTTTTGCATCACATCTCAGCAGTCAACAGTCCAATCTCCCTGCTAATCTTCTATTACAACAAGTTTAAGCCATCCCTAAATCCCTTAAGAGAGAAAACTATGAGGAATTTGTTTACACTTGTCAACACGCAAACCTGATTTTACATTTCATAAATCTGCTGTTACATGTGTTGTGCTTTGTACTAGCAGCTTATTTTGTTTCCTTTGCACTGCTCAGTGCACTACTGAGGAAAAAAAGAAAAGTGAAATAGTTACATGGAGGAGTGAAGACAATTGCAATAAAGATAAATGAGACAGCAAGAAAAACATCTTGTAGGAAAATACATAAGTCATCCACAGCGCTGCTAATAAAATACTGACAGAAAGGCAGATAAACATCCTCCTCTGTCCTCCTAAATACTATAGACTATACAAAAACAAAGGAACACGGAGACATCAGCGTTAAAGCCAGATATCAGGGCACAGACAGTAATGGAGATCACACAGAGTTAACAGAAGTTAGAGGTTATTGGCTTGGATTTATATAGTGCCTTTCAAAATACTCAAAGCGCTTTGCAGAGACATTATTCATTCACTCCACAGTCATACACTGGTGGTGGTAAACTACTTTTTTTGTAGCCACAGTTGCCCTAGGGGCAAACTGACAAAAACATGGCAGCCACTCTGCGACAATGCCCTCTATGACCACCACCGAATACACTCACACATTCATACACCAGTGCCACAGACACAGGAGGCAAGGTGGGTGAAGGGTCTGGCCCAAGTACACAACAACAGTATGAACTGGGGAGTGCGGGAATTGAACCGCCAACCTTTCAGTTGTGGATCTACCAGCAGCTATTGTTGATGAAATGGAAAAAACCTCAAACGCTCAATCATTCTCCGCACATAACAATTACAAAACAATTCAACACTGTACTGAGACAAAAGGTTAAAAATAAATGGAAACAGCAGAGAGAGAGAAGGCTGAAAATATCAGAACAGAGGAGCTACCACACATGATTTACAGTAAGTGAGTGAATAAAAAGAGACAGAAATATGTTGGCTAAATAATTGAATGTGAAGGTGATTTGAAAAAGTGTTGGGGTCCAAGCAACTGCACGAAGCAGGACTAGCCAATGGCTATAACACAGTGCTTAATTAGACTCCTAATTTCAATTTAGCTTTATATAGCTTTTAATTCAGACTGGCTGAAACCACTTGGGGAGAATAAAAATACAATTTGAAGAGCAAGATGTAAAATTATGTGTTTAATTTTGAAGACAAAGTAATACTAAATCGAGACAAAAACTGACCTGGTTGAGTTTCTTCCACAGGTTTAGGATTGGCGAAAGCCCATTGGACCACAGCTCCCTATCGAACTTTGAGCCTGTCGCTACTGAGCGGTTGAGCACACGCAGCTGGGAAATAACCTGTGAGAAAAGCGTATGTAAACATGGAGAAATTAAACTACTGTTCTGTTGAACTGTACATGACCACAATGAAACAATCTTTTGAAATGAATATCTTATGTTTCCTATATGAGGGACCACTGGGTTATAAAAGAATCTACAAAATGTAAATGTAAGTTACATTGTAATATTTTTCTTTTTATACAAACTGAAATGACTCTCCCTGCAAAACCTTCCTCATAATTTCTTGTGGCTACACACGTTAAGTCCTAAAATATTACAAACGAGAAAAGGCGGAACCCCAAACCCATCTCCTAACAGCTTCTTACACACCTAATCAAGCATGCTTAGCTTCAGGCTCAGAGTCCCGGATAGTGCTTTTATCTACACTGTGTATTTGTCAAGTTGTGTGACTGTCTGTGTATGTGTGTGTTGAGAGGAAGGCAGAGTGTCTGATAAATGGCTTTCATTTGGTCCAAGAGAACTCTTTACTAACACCTGCTTTATCTTCTCTGCTCAGGAGGAAAAGTGTGTGTGTGGAAGTTCAGTGTGGAAGTTCAGTGTGTGTGTGTGTGTGTGTGTGTGTGTGTGCGCGTGTGAAAAAGAGAAGAGGGGAGGTACGGGAGGAAAGGATAAAAACCAGATCGCTAATCTTAAACTTTACCTGACAGCAGTAAAAACGAGGGCAGCTGAGGATGAAGACTTGAAATATATTGGAGCTCAAAAATGTGGGGATTTAAATATATTAAGATTTATTCTTATCTTAACAGGTGACAACCAGCAGACGGCACATTTGATAATGAGCAATGAGGGGCATCATAAAGTAACTAAACAACGAGTATTTGTGGTATACTGTATGTCTAAACAAGACAAAAACACATGCACACACAAATGTCTTAAACACATTGGATTTTATCTGGACGTACTTTAACCTTTGTTTTTTAAAGATTATTTTAAATAGAAAGCGTTCCCATCTACCATAACCACTCACTGTCTGCTGAGCTCAGTTCAATGTGTGAGTAAGTGACAGGGGTCTTATGGGAGAAACAAGGGAATGCATTAAAGGGACAATAACACACAGTAAGAAAGAAAGCTTAAAAGTGACATTGACAAATGAGGCCAAAAGTGGAGATAGGTGGGTAGACACAGTAAGGCGCACAGGCAAGTAGCCTTGTGGGAGTTGTGTGAATTAAACATGGTTGGTGGTTTCGGTGATCAGCAGACCACACAGAAAGTATGAATGAATTGATTAAAAGCCTCTGCACTAGTGATAGTCCTGAAAAGCAAGTAAGGTCACTGAGAATGAAGAAATGCATCATACTTTTTTCTTTCTACTCATCTGTAGTATTTTTGGAAACAGTGTTTGTTGCATACGTATTTGCTTGATACTTGAAAATATCCTGTAGAAGTTTTGTTTATTTCAGTCTTTAAAAAAGGTTTGATTTGAAGCTACAAATAGTTTTTTTCCACAATAAAACTGTTTCTTTGTTTTTTTCTATGCCTTGAATCTTCAAAGCCACACTAGTCCCAAACTACATCCTGTTATAAGTGGACGTGTTGCTTTAGGTTACATCAGAATCTTCACTGACCATCAACTCATATCCATCCTGCACAGCACATCACACACACACATGTTGAGTATCTATCACAGCACATTAAGCATATTGTATGTATACCACAACAAATTCATGCAATTTCTGACGCAAGCCAAATATCTGTATTTGGTCTTCTAAAAGGATATGTCTATTATTACCAGGAATGCTGTCTTCCTCTCCCTGAGGAGTCTCTTTTTTTCCAGCTGGGTTTTTTAGGTGTTTTTCCTCAAAAGTTCCTCTAAGGACAGGGGATGTTGTCTGGTGCAGTCTGTTAAGCCCTTTGAGGTGACTGTTGTTGTGATATTGGACTATACAAAAATAAATATCTTGTATTGTCTAATGAACATAATAAATATCATATTTTAGCTTAATTAGGGTTCTATTTCATCCCTCCTGACCGCCAGGGGCGGTGCATTAAGCACTGAATGATCATCTTTGCGCATGCGCAGGTCGAGAATCTAATATCAACAAAGTCACTTGTGACCTCCCGGTGACCCACGCGGAGCTATTTAGTCACGTGATACCGGGAGCTCAGTCCCTTTTTTATCTTCTTGTGCGTAGGTTCACTTTGTTGTGGAGACTTGTGTTATACGATCCACAATTGTTTATACACTCAGCACGTAGTTTGTAGCCTCGTAATGTGTGAGTTTCTGAACCACAATCGGAGCAGCGGGAGTGTCTCGCCCTCCAGGGGCTGCACGAGCTAGACGTTGTTTGTACATTACAGACACCGGTAAGCCACAGTCCACAGTTGTCTGTGTAACAGATGGTAAGTCCGTTTTTCGAGAGATAAGTTTGCTTTCCGTTTTCGGCTAAGCTAAACACTGTTGAATTGCCGCTGTGGTCGGCTGAATTATATATGTTTGGTTTGTTTTTCGTTGTCAGCTAAGCTATACACTGTTGAATGTCCGCCGTGTTCGGCTGACCTATATACGTTTGGTTTGTCTTCCGTGCTCGTGTAAGCTATATAGTTTGTGAATTGCTGCCGTGTTCGGCTGAGCTATAAATTTGTGAATTGCCGCCGTGTTCGGCTGTGCTACATAGTTTTGATTTGCTTTCCGTGTTCGGCTAAGCTATATATTTTACGACTTGCCGCCGTGTTCGGCCGTGCTAAATACTTTTGGTTTGCTTTCCGTGTTCGGCTAAGCTATATATATTTTGTGTATTGCCGCCGTGTGCGGCTGAGCTATATACTTTTGGTTTGCTTTCCGTGTTCAGCTAAGCAATACATTTTGTGAATTGCCGCCATGTTCGGCTATGCTATATACTTTTGATTGGCTTTGTGTTCGGCTTAAGTAAAAGTGTTATTTGATTGTGTGGCACGAGGATTACAGTGTAACTTCGGTTCCAAGTAGCATCCCGCGGTGGAATCACTAGTGGTCATTGTACTGTACTGGGGGTCACTAGTTGCGTTTCTGGCTCGACCTGATCTCCCCTGTATACGGCTAGTTATTGACTGTCATGCTGGAGTCCCTGTGCTGTAGGGTGTGTTTGGCCCCCCCTCCAGCTTGAGGATGGCCACGATCTCGGCCCCTCCTGCTTGGGAGTTGGTCATCTCAGGGAGGGCTTCACAGATGAAGCCTGTACAAACTACAGCATTATGCCCCGGTCTGTATGGATGGCTGGGTTGACAGCTGTTGAACAGCCTAGGGCTTGGTCAACAGACTTGCAGCCTGCTCAGTTACCATCTGGACAGGTTACACGGCTGAAGCGCCCGGCTAATGGGGCCACGCCTTCTGTTCCAAAGAAACGCTCTAATGGACAACTGTCCAAGAAGGTGGACATTCTTTCTTCAGAGTTTGGCTGGAGAAAGCCTCGAGGCGGCTGCACATGTGCAGGGCATAGCCTCTCTTTGTAAGGATGATGTCATTTCGGTGGCGGCTTCAGACCCGTACTTTCAGGAGACTCGGGACGAGCCCTGAAGCGCCTGAAACCGGGTCCCAGGCCTCTACTGGTACTATGGAGGATACGGACAACTCGGCCGCCTCAGCCATTAGGACGGCCCTCGCTCGACTACAGCTGGATGACCACCACAGTGACCAGTGGCATCCAGCGCATTTTCCGACGGCATGGTGCGGCTACCTCTTTTCAGGGGCCCCTTCTGCTGAGTATATTAAAGAGCTCCATGTGTGCTGGCAGATGTGAAACATTTTCACGGCCTACTTCCAATGGAAGGATGCTCGCTTCAATGCAGTACGCCCCAAAATTGGTTGGGTATATGCCTTCGGTGGTACCGGTGGTAGCATCTATAATTGTGGCGAAACCATGCCACCAAGGTGGCATGCTAGGTGCCCGCGACTGCAGTGTCGGGCCACGGTTGACTTGCTGTGTTAAGCGTATGATGCGGGGTGCGACTGGGACTGCTGGGAATTCCCTGTCCCATTTACTGCTGGGCCTTGCGTCTTCGCTGGAGGCCACTGGGGTTAATATGCCTACCCAGGAATTAATGGATACTTCTCTGCAGACCTTCGCTCTCATGACCACTGACTGAGACCTGCAGAAGGACCCTACGGGGTTTACCGGTTGCCCCTGAGGAGCTCTTCGGTGCAGCTGCGGTTTAGGCCCTACATCGCACGGCCCAGGCGTCTGAGACACGACAACAGTTAGCGGACCTTTACAGATGGACGATTTCTCAAGCTGTGGCTGGCCCTCCTGCTACATTTTTCAGGGCTTTTGCCTTTCTAGTTTTGCCACTGCAGGCTCGTTTGCGGTGCCTCGGCAACCAAATACAAGATCTGGCCGTTTTTCCAGGTGATTGTACGGGGTTTAGGACCCCGTGTTTTCATCGGCCTACACAACCTGGTCGTCAGACCTGTCGGTTGTTTTACCCTGGAGCAGCTCTCCTACTGGGTCGCTCACAGCCCCGACATCTGGGTGCTGACCACCGTGTCACGGAGACATTGACTTTAATTCCGACGCTGATCCCAGTTTTGGCCAGGTCAGGATGACTGTCATCTGAAACCCGGAGAGAGCCAGTACTTTCAACCAGGAGATCTTCATCCTGCTGGCCCAGGGGGCGATAGTTCCTGTAGACCCCAGCGTGATCCAGGGGGTGATAATAGAGATATTTCCTAGGAAAAAAATAAAAAATAAAAAAGCGACCTATGTCCGGCCCCCAATGTACAAGGTCTCAATGCGTTTTTACGGACTAGACCATTCTACATGTTACGCACTGGTGAGATGCTCCAGGCGCTCTCCTGGGGCGAAGGGTTTACTACAATCATCCTGAAGGATGCGTACTTTCACATCCCGATTTCGGAACATTACTAGAAATTCTTGTTATTGCCTTTCAAAAGAATCGTTTTCAGTTCCGGGTTGTCCCTGTCTCCCAGGGTATTTACTCATGTCGTGGCAGCAGTGCTGCCGCCTCTGCGGGTGCGGGGTATCAACATTCTGTACCTCGACGATTGGCTCATACAATGGCTGTTCTGGAGCATATAGAGCTCTTGGGCCTGTGGGTAAACTTCGAAAAGAGCAAGTTCCGGCACAGTGTACAATCTTTCTTGGTGTCAGTCTGAACACAATCCCCATGGAAGCACAATCCCAGCGGTCAACGGCATGGTAACAATGCTTTCCGCTTTCGGCGTGGCAGGGCACTGCCTTGTTGTCTTGTATCTTCAACTTCTGGGCTTGACAGCCGCCTCCAGTGTGGTGCCTTTGGTGCTGCTCTCATTGCGCCCAGGGCAGTCTCGGTGGAGGGACAGGGGTTGGATTACACAAAGCATTCCCCTGGGCTCTCTACCAGTGTGGACAGAGGTTGTATGTACGGAGGCCTCCTCCACACGTTGGGGTGCGATGTGGCAGGGCCGCATGGTCCAGGGGGAGTGACCCCAACATCTGTAAACAGAACACATGAATGTTCTGGAATTTAATTGCCGTACATCTGGCCATGCGCCATTTTCTCACGAATCCGTGAGGCTGGCTCGTACTAATTAGTTCTGACAACATGTTGGTGGTCTACCAGGTGGCCACCCATTGTCCCCTGTGGTTCTCTCTGGACAGCACCAGTCCATAGGCCTGGAGGTGCTGGCACACGACTGACCGACAGTGCTCCTATACACGTTTCCTCCGTTTCCTCTAATGGACCACACACTCTGCAGAGAGCTTCAGGAGGGACACGGACTCCTCCTGGTGGCCCCTACTGGCCGGCGAGGACGTGGTGTCTAATGCTATGCAAGCTCTGCTGCGGCTCCCCTAGGCATCTCCCCTTCAGGACAGATCTCTTGTCACAGATGGGGGGCAAATATTACATCACAATCCCGATCGCCGCCAGCTGTAGAACTGGCCGTTACAGGGCCTGGATCAGGCTTCTTTGAGTTTGGCGGGGATGTGGAGCATACCAATCGATCGAAATTGTTGGAGAGGTGGTGACGGGGACAGGACCCGGTGGAATGTCCCATTTCATCCATTCTATCCATTCTATCGTTTTACAAGGAACTACTGCATCGGGGACGGTCACCGTTAGGCTTGGGCGGTATTACGGTAATATGGTATACCGCGGGATCTAAAGATAGCAACGGTATCAGTTTCAATACCGTCATATTTATGCGCCAAAGTCGCACAAGCAACTTAACAGGAAAAAACAGCCGCTACTTCCGGTTTATGTGCTAAATTATGCTTCCACTCCCTTCCACCAGATGTCAGACACCCTGTACTTTGTTTCTAGTCCACTATTACCATGTGTTGCCATTAAAAAAAATTGTAGAAGAAGACCTCAAAGATGTAAAGACGCGTCTCAGTGGGAGTGTCAGAACGGCTCAATAGAAGCCTCATTCTCTACACGCGAGCTGATAAACATGAAAATGACAAATAAAAAATACACCTGTGATGAAGTTTTGGTATTAGTAATGGCTGACTCTGATTCTGAGGGAGAACATCTACCTTTAGAGTCTTTTCAGCCGAGTGAAAGTGAGAATGAGCGAGAGTGAGTGCGTGTGTAACTTGGACAGCGGCGCCGCTGCTCGTGCCTTTCTCAGCGTCTCTCATAAAGCACACACTGTTTTTCCCACATTTTGCCAAACATCAGTGAAAGAAACGGTAGGAAACTAGTCGCTCTGGCCGCGGTAGTGAAGGGGAGGTTGAGAAGGGAAGCCGTGAGCACGTAGCACCTGCAGCTTTACCTTTAGCACCTGCAGCTTTACCTTTAGCACAGGTGATAGAAGCCGGGGCGCGTGTACTGCCGTGTTAGTGACGGGGGTGTCGGGAATAATGCGGCTTCTATTGACAGCTGTTTGGGACAAATACGTGTTGGTCATCCTGACACTTTACCCAGTCGAGGAGGGAGAGGCAGGGGTAAACATAGTCAGTGCAAATGCGCTAATCAAAGCAGCGATCGTAATAAAAGTGATGGCTGTGTGCTGTGCTTTAAGAGAGGTCCCACACTCTAAAAAACTACTAAACTGTTCTGGATGTTTATGTTCATTTAATTCTGTTTGACTCTTGTATTTGCACTTTTTATAAACTGCTATCTGTTGCTAATAAAAGTTGTTTATATTGTTGTGCATGTTATTTTGTTATTGTTTCAGTATTAGTGTTTGGTATTCAGTTTCTGAACAGTTTAGGCACAAGCCAACAGTTTGGTGACGCTGTCTGAGCCTTACGTCATATTTTTTTTAATTATTACCGTAAAACAGTATACCGAGGTAAAATAGGGAGGAGGTTTGACGGTATCAAAATTTGGATACCGCCCAAGCCTAGTCACCGTCTACCCTGAAGGTATATGTGGCACCAATCGCCTGTCGACATGGAAGTCGATGGCAAAACTGTCGGCAGTAATAGGGTATTCAGTCGCTACAGCTGACCCACTTTGATACAGGAGAATTGTGTTGGCATCTATGCCCCGTCCGAGCAGTAGAGGGGATGTAAAGGCAACTGCTGCGATGCACAAAACAAACCGGTTGTTTGTTTGCTGGTCCACATAAGGGCCAGGAGCTGCCTAAACAATGCTTGGCGCACTGGGTGGTGAGTACGAGTAACCAGGCGTACAATGCCCGTGACCAACCACTACCGGTAGGAGTGTGGTGTCACTCTACAAGGGGCATTACTACTTTCTAGGCAGCAATGACTAGGACGCCTTTGGCGGTAGTTTGTGCTACGGCGTCATTGACTACTCCATGTTCACTAGCTTTTACAGAGTGAACATCCAGTGGAGGAAGTTCTACAACAGGACACTTCTACGTTATGATAAGTTATGCTGAATTAGGGTCTGCTGATTCCTCGTGACCTTGCTGGTGCCTCCAGTGCTAAATGCACCGCCCCTGGCGGTCAGGAGGGATGAAATAGAACAAGAGTTACGAATGTAACTACGGTTCTATGAATCCCGGATGACCGCCAGGGCAGTCAGTCCCTCGGAATCCTTGTACTTGCAAGAAGGTAAAGGGACTGAGCTCACGGTATCACGTGACTAAATAGCCCCGCGTGGGTCACCGGGAGGTCACAAGTGACTTTGTTGATATTAGATTCTCGACTTGCGCATGCGCAAAGATGATCATTCAGTGCTTAATGCACCGCCCCTGGCGGTCATCCGGGATTCATAGAACAGTAGTTACATTCATAACTCTCATTTTAATATTATATGTAAATTCTGCTGAAATTTAGTTGTTTGACTGTCATTTGTAAGCACATGGGCGATAAAGACTAGTCTGTATTTATAAGTGTGTGCAACAGTGTGTGTGTGTTTGCACCTGAGAACTGACAGTCCTCTGGGAAGACCGCTCTATGTTGGCCGGCAGACCAAAAAATGCTGGTCTATCATCCTCTGGGAGATTCTCTATTACACTGCGGTAGTCCTGGGAAGAAACACACAAACAAGTCATCCAAAAAAGACATTTATTTTTATACACTCAAACAAAAAGAGAAAGAATGTCAGGATAATTGTTGTTCTTTTAAGGAACACAGCATTAAAGAAAACATTAAAATTAACATGCCATGTTTCTTATCTACTACATCCAAACATAAGTTTACCAAAATAGAACAAGAGTTTGGGAGAGTGATCTGAGGCGGAAAACCCTGCGTTCCTCCTCTGCTCTTTCGCTGCCCAGCTGAGGAGGAGAGGAGCCGGACAGAGAAGTATTGCTCCAGATAAGACCGTAAGATACGCAGGTCAGAGGGGTTGTCGATCCGACCGCCGTAGATGGCACACTCAAACAGGCCATGGATAAACTCCCACTCAAAAGCTTTACCACCTTGGAGACACATACACAAAAGGCAAGCTTGAAACAAATTGATTGATAACACTCGTTATGTAATAAGTACAAATTTGTCTAGCTTATGTTTATCTGGAGTAACACAAAGAGGTAACTGGTCACAATAGCAAATAACACTAGGACAGCTATAGTTAGTGTGTAAACGTCTTTAGCAGTCAACCAACCTTCAAAAAGGCTGTCAATGATTTCAAAACCAGCACGGAGATCAGACAAGGAAAACTCATAGAACTTTGTCCAGCCCTGAAAAAAAGAAAAATGTATACTACTTGTTAAGTGATTGGGCATGTCACAACAGTACACATACAAGCTCTGCACAACGTCTAATAATAACATTATCTCCTAATTTTTCTTAATTTGTGCTGTAAACCACACTGTTTGCTCTAATCATTCAATGCACTGCAAATAACTTAAGCAAAGATGATTACAGGAAAAAGTAATTGAGATGAAGGGCATGCTGTTCTGCTTTGCTTCACTGGAGCTCAATCGGTAGCTTTAACCAGCTCATTTTTTTATTTAAACAGACGGACAGAGAGGTAGGATAATATAATTTTTTTTGGTATGGTTGGATGTCTTGCTGATTTTATGAGTAAAAACAAGAAGCAGTAACTTTAAAAAGAAGAAACAACAAGAGACAAAAAATAATGTATGTAATAGAGGGGACAAAATAACTTCTAATAATGTCCTTAAATCATGTTTAAATTGGAAAACATTGAGATTTAATGGCTACAGGGCAAACAGAGAGAAGGGCCCATGATTACACTCAAATGTTATCAATTCTTTGTTTTTTTCCAAATGACTAAAAAGAGAGGATGTTTGAAAAGGCCCATTGGGAAGGAGGCTAAAAAAAACGCAAGATGGGAAAAAGTAGATATGAGTGTGATAAAGTTGTGGCAAGTAATTACAGTAACATGTCCATTGCCATAGCCCTCCTGAGTGTTTGCTGGCTATGCAACACAAAATGAGATTGCTCCCAATAAACACAAAGACATCATTGCAGCGCACACACAGACAAATTAGTCCCAACAAATGATGTTCTTGGAGGTGCCATCATGTGTTCTTTTTCGATTTTTGTCAAAAATATACCAGAAACAGCAGTTGTACAGTCATTATCACATGTATTAAGTGGTCAATATTGAATAAATCCAGAAAAGTCTATGATTTTGGATGTGTAATACCAACAACAGCCTCAAAACTTCAAATATTTCATTTTAAATATTAAATTATTTCTGCATTTCTTATCTATCAGCATTAATAAAATAGTCTTTGTCAAAACAGTATGAATTGTTTATGGAATTGCTTATATTCACAATTATATAAGTCACATTTTTTCAATCGTACTGTGCTTGTATTTGAGAAAACCTTTGGATCTATGAGGCAGGCTGACAGTGTTGTGCCTGAACGCGTTCATTGAACGATAGTTCATGAACTCGTTCATATTTTGGGCGAACGTGAACTGAACGGGCTGTATTACTGCCTGATGAACGTTACTGTGAACTCGTTCATTCTGGTGTCTGTGAACGGCACGCTCTGTCAGGTTAACTTCGTTCAATAGGGTGCCAGATTTCTATAGAGCCTTCCAGGCGAAAACCCGCTAAAAACACACCGCAAAACGGGTCTTAATATGTAGCGGAAAAACACCAAACCTGGCAACACCAGCCACCTGCCGCGCCGCATGCGTGACGCCATTAAAAAATAAAAAATAAAGCATGGAGGCGACAGCAGCATGTAGTAAGGCGTATGATCATTTAAATTCATTCATGTAACTTGTTTGTTGAACCTGCCTGGTCTATTTTTCCAGGATTCCAATATTCTGTTTTAGCATGTGGACAATGGAAAATTATTACAATTTAAAAACGTTTTCACCTTAATGATTACTGTCCTGTTTTTCTTTGAATAATTCCTCAATAAAAAAGACCATTCAAGCAGCACGTTTTTCCTCATGTTCTTGAGAATGTACTGTAGGGTTGAAAGCTGCAGCTGCTACTAGTGTGGAGTGAATGGACAGCAACAAAGAATTAAAGCAACAATGGGGAAATGCTGTCCCCTCAATGCTAATGTAAACCCTGGTTGGATAAGGATTGAAAATTGGATATGAAAAGGAAATCTGACGCATAGCTTCATTGTTAAAACTGATAAAATAATTGCTGTCTGTGATTCTACTGTATATGGGCTGTGACAATAATTTTGAAAAATAATAGCTAGCAGCAACATATGGAAAAAGAACTATGAACTAGTTCATTTTTGGAACTGTGAACTTAGTTCAACATTTTGAAGTTTGAACTATGAACTGAACTAGTTAATTTTAAAATTTGTGAACTGAACTTATAACTAGTTCTTGTAGAAAGTGAACTTTCCCAACACTGCAGGCTGAGAAGTATCAAGTGAATAAACAGATATAAACCTCACCACTGTGGCACTCTTTCTACGAGATGAAAACAGCAGGAGACAATAAAAAGTTGTATTTTCAATGTGTGACTTTGCAAGTTACTCTTTTCAAATATTTCTAATAGTTTTCACATAGTCAATAAAAAGGAACAGGTGTGTATAATAAATGTGTGTTACCTGGGGGATATAGTTGCGTCTCTCCTGACAAACAGCATGGAACCAGGCAAGACAGAAAAGACATTGAGCCCTGGTCAGAACACCTCCTGCATGATCAAATGACAACAAATAAACACTAAACAAAAAAGCATTTATTATTAAAGTCTCTTTTGAACTAGTAAGATGCTAAAAAGTAAAGTCCACCTTTACTAATCTGCTCTGGAGTCCAGGATTCATATGTTCTTAAAAGGTTCTTCTTTAACCCAGGTGGAGCCTGGAGGTGGGGAAAAAAAGAAAGTGAAAATCTTGAGGAACTGTAATGCAAGTTAAGTCTGGCAATGGGGGAAGGCACTACTGAGAATCCCCTTTGTAAGAGTATACAGTCAAGCTTTAGTGTTTTTGTTGTCTGTAGGAGTACATTTATGCATATTTATGTTCTTTTGATCTGGCAATACAACATATTTTAATGCTGAAAACAACAAACCCCTAGACTGGAACAGAGCTAACTTCAAAGGTTTATGTAGTCCAATATTTTTTGTTGAGTTTTTGTGAGGCTAAAACGTTGAAAGGGACTGAGGTTTGAAAACTGCCTGGCATTTGATTCCCCAATTCCCCCTTTCTTTCCATAGTGTGTGACTGGACATATCAATACTAGATATAAACAGCAACATCTTTTGAAACCATAGGGTAATTTCAGTGTATTATGTATAACTATGACTCCACAAGTGTACAGTGTATTAGCCTATTTTCTTTATTGTATACTTAGTGTGGTAGAGCGCCTCACTGATTTTTATTATCTCTTTAAATCCATTGACACCCAGGTACTCCGGTTGTGTCACTAACCGGAGACAATAGCATGTTTTTTGATGTAGGTGGAAAAAACCTTGCTGTGAGGCTACAGTGCTAACTACTGTGCCACCGTCCCAGTGGCAGGAAAGTATTTTGAAGGTTTCTGTCCAGGTGAGGTTAGTGTGTAGATGATTCTACTAAACTCATGTCTAAGAACCAACAAAATGAATTTTGAGAACTTTAGTGCCCTGCATCTCCTCGTATTGACACACACATACACTAATGAGGATATTTTAGCATGTGTATGTGCATGTACATACACACTACTATATGTGTCTCAGAGAAAGAAATAGAGTATAGCAGTTTCTTGTGAGATATGCTTGACAAAGCAGCTAACCCCTTGAGCATGGCTTCCATCAAACACTAAAGCATGCATCACTAACACGTGGGTTGCAGGCTTCACCGTTTCGATTTCCTTGTATAAGTAAGAAGTAAGTAACACCACCCAATACGTTATTACAGGTCCCTAGTGTTATTATGTCTGTAGGTGGTCCTGTGTGATTTGATGTGTAAATGTAAATACCTCATAGGTGATCTTGAGGCTGGACTGAAGCAGTACGGGAGGAAATTTAGGATGAACTTCAGCTGTCAGCCAAAGACGGAAGCCTGCTTTGGGTTGGAGAGCATTTAGCTCCTGTGTGGAAAGTACAGAATGTTAGACAAACACGCTCATATACCTATGGTTTTATTTTAGTTCTTGTTGTTACACGGCTGGCGTCATCCCTTTCTTTTTAATTCACTATGCAACATTTTTTTCTGATACTCCTCCCCCCACTTTTCCTCAAAAAGCCATAGTTAAAAATAGCACGCTGGCACCTTGGGTTCTTGTGACATCTAAATGGGTACTTACACACAAGCTCACACACTGCTGTAATCAATGTATTCCTGCATAATTTGGGGACTATTCTCATTGAAGATCATTGAACACTGAAGAACATGGCTCCGTGCTGCTTTAGGAAATCTTTGGCCCCTGAAAGTGTGCAATCCTGACAGTGAAGAAACCAATTTGATGAGAAAAAGTTATGAGATTTTGGGAACTAACTTTGAAACAAAATAAATAAAGGGAAGTGGAAGTTATTATCAATCAAAGAGTGGAACTTAAATATACTCTTTCTTCATAAAAAGGGTTATTTGAGTGGAAGAAATTAAGTGGATAAGAAATAACATCTGCACTTATATTACAAACACTGGCTGCACTCATTTTTCATGTGTATAACTGTAAAATAAAAAAGGAACACAGAGGTGGATGGAGGTTGAATGTACAAAATTAATAAATAGACAGAGCAGATATACACAACTACAAAAATGAGGCAGGTAATAAAACAAAGCCGCTGCCTGGTCGAATTTCCCCCCGTCTGCTAAAGCTATGCTAATCTTTACACATTTCACATTCACGGTCTCCATTCTTTAAGCCTCCCGCCTCCTTTCGTTCATCTTGCTGTGCTGGTTTTCCATTTCAAGCCTGACTGCTAAGAGCTCATCTTCATCGGACGGAGGGGCATGAGGCGAGACGCTGCTCCAGAGATGTCTGAGCAGGCCACTCTGTCAGTGACTGAACCAACTGCACTGATGGAACTGAGGAATCTGCGCCCTGGAAAAGCTGCCAAGAAAACTGTCTTATTCTGAACACCTCCAAAACTAAAGAGATGGTTATTGACTTTACAGTAGACACAATACACCCCCAACTTAAACTGTGACAATCAGTGGAGAAGACACAGTGGACACAGTAAAATAGTGTCCACCTATAAATATTTGGAAGTGCATCTGGACAAGAAGCTGGACTTGTCCATAAATACAGATGGACTTTATAGGAAAGGCCGAAGCTAAGAAAGCTTAGGTGTTGTTGTTAATGTTAACAATAAATAAAGACACTACAATCAATCTGTATATAGCAGACAAAGACTTTTGACTCAGCAGAATCAACTAATTTGAAGACACCTAACAACTGAATTTCCCCTTGGGGATTAATAAAGTCATTTTGAATTTGATTTTTGAGACAGTGACAAGAGATGGGCTTTCAATTACATGCAAAAAAAGAATGTATAAGACAACTGAAGATAGAAGTGGAAATGCTACAACAAGAAGATACCTGGAATGTGGAGCAGAAAGGTGGCAAAGCTTAAGAGAGGGTTTACATCACAATAGAGGCACTGATGCACACTGGACAAGAGGCATATTTGGTTCACCCCAGGAAGTGCACGCACAGGCCTATCACATCCAACAGCTGTGCCTCCTAGCACGGTGTGACCTGCTCTAGTGACACAGCACTGGAGAGCACCCCAGGTAAAAAAGAAAATGTAATAAAACGCAAAATAAACTCATGTGACAGAGAGCCACACAATTTAAGTATAAAATTATATAAAAGGCAAGAAACACAAAGATAGCAACAAACAACAGACTCACATTTACATGACAGTAGAGCACAAAAACAGCACTAACAAGGACCGACAGGAGGAATACAAAAGTGTGTCTGTGTACATGTAAAGGACAAAAGTAATTTTAGATATGGAAATATAAGTAGCCAGTTTCTATTGCTGTTTGTGTGGTAATGAGCTGCATTGTGGTGTATGACAATGAGCAGACTGAGTAAGAAATTACACACTTGGTTTAGGTACAGAACATCCCCAAAGCACTAACTTCAACTGACCTTTCCCTGTCATGACTCCACCTACTGGACATATAAGGATAGCCAGGATTTGAAGAAGCATTGTTACCTGGAATAATCTATACACATACTTCATTTGTCTGTTTTGTACATGCCAATGCTGGCATGTTTTGTGAAATGGGCATGTTGGGTAAAATGAAAAACCAGGGATAACAACTTGACATTTTCTCAAATAAGGCTTGTATTGTGATGAACAATATACCAAAAAGACAGAATGCAAAATCAAAATGCCCTTTTCTCAATTAAACTTAAAAACAACAGCTGGCTTCAGTCTTAGATAATGCATCTTAGAGAGTGAGTCCCAAAAATCTTAGAAAATAGTTTCAGCTCAGCAGATTTGTCTGCTTAAAGTTTCAAAAGAGGGTGAGGTACCTTCCCCTATTTTTCATCAACATACAGCTATACATTCAGCCTCTCACATCACTATATACCAGGATATTCTTGACTTAATGACAACAAGTTTTCAAATCTTGCTTTTATCTTTATGCTTCTATCTTACTAAGTGAGCATTAACCACTTGAACAACTAGAGTGGTGTGTCTATGATGTCGCTGATTAAGTACTCAAATAAATCTGTATTTATAAATGCATATAATTGGTGTCATTATCTCTATGAGGCTGAATATTTGACAAAGTGAAAATAGTTATACAATATTTATTATTATACACTTCACTACAATCCAGACCAAACATAGGTAAATGACAAAACTCCACTTACTTTTTCTAGTAGTGGGAGCCATGCGGTGACAAGGTGAAGGTTCTTGAGGCAAAGCCAGTCTCCATTTCGAGAGCATTCTCTGAGTGTAGCTAAGGCCACATCAGCCTGGCCCTGACCCATGGAGATCTAGACAAACGGAGACAAAGGGTGAGAAAAACAGGCAGTGGAATGGAAAATTTGATTGTACATTGTAATGTCACTTAAGTTGATGGCACAGAATTTGATTCAGTATTTTAATTCCCCTATTCTCAGTGAGAAGAACTAAAAAATGCTTGCAAAGACCATTTTTATAATGTAATTTTCTTCAGTGTCAGTTTGTGCATCAATCATATTGCCAGACAGATACCAATAACTTGTATTTGATATGATTTACACTTAGGTGGTCGCACCACAGAGATATGCCATTCTAAGTTTAGCATTATGTGGATTAGATTGAACAGATTTAAGTACCTTTTGCTGTTGAATAAAATGTATTATTATCAAAAATCTGCAATCCTCTTTCACAGTTTAATCTTTTAATCTTGTTAGTGTCTACCTCATGATAGTTCTCTCTGCCCACGGTTTCTGCAGCCAGCTCTGCCAGCTCCTGAGAGGGATCTGCCCCTGGAGAGATGATGATCAACACTGGCTCCCATTCCAGAGTCTCAGTGTGGAGACGCCGAAGGTTCAGAGGAGGGGGGGAGAGCTCTTTCATACCTGGTGAAGTAAAGATGAGAGGGAGTGTGTGAAAGAAAGAGTGTAAAAAGAGCTATTCAACATTTTAGCTAAGGGGCATTCAGAAAAGGTAGATGTGAAAGACAAATCAGTAGGGAAAAGATGACAGAGCATGAACAAGAAAGAGTAGATGAGGGTGTTGGGTATGTTATGGAAAGAAGGAAGATTGCAGAAGAAAGGCATTGACAAAAAAAGGGAAACCGTATGAGAGAGATTAGGTTGATGCATTCGGAGCACTAAGTATCCAGGATTGCTGGAGCCTTGCAGTAGAAGAATAACTTGTCAACCCACTAGTGCTGCGAATCCAGACTTTGTGCATGTGTGTTTTCTCATTGAGCATTAGGCTTTAATCCTGCTGTAATATACTGAGTCAAACATCAGATATGAGTTAATAGTGACACACAAGCAGCCATGCAGCCCCATACAGCGCTAGTGTATCTGCCACATATTCCACAGCAATGTCATTTATGCCATATCAGAACATATTCTTGTCATATCCACACAGACTACTGCCTGGTCCAGTAAAACATTCTTTTGTCTGCTGCCAAATGTAATCTGCTGCACTGAAATACAAAATACATGTACTCACACAAGGTCATGGCACAAAAATAAAAAAAAAAATCACAAAGCGACCTCTTGCTGCATTGCTATAGCAACACTAAGAAAAACAGTCGTCTGACCACATGCCTTGTGATGTCTGGCTGCAAAACAAGGAGTATTACCAAATACCTGCACTACTACGTCTGACATGGGCTGGTGATCAGTATTCATGTAGCAAACTGGCCTCCTGTCTGAGAATAGTTCACCTTGACTTTAGGACGCAATCAGGCCGAAGAGGCCCAAGAAACCTGTGATTTAGAAGCATTTCACACTACACTTTCAATCAGGAGTTTTATCACATAGAACAGACAACACCAGTAGACTGACATGAGTCTATAACAGTATGATGACAAACTTTGCAAAGGACACCAATAAAGACTTAAATATTTGTAGATTTTAGAAGTGAAGTGTAGTGGTGAGTGAGCACAAATGCGTGTATTTGGATAGGTTCACCCAGGCATGCCTGTGCGTGTGAGTAGTGCCCAGGCCAGGACTGGGGGGATAGAGTGAGATTAGCTGTAAGAGGATTACAGACCATGCCTCATTAGCATACTGATTCACTGCCAAAAACATATACACATACACACAAAATCGTCTCTCCATTCTTTTTTTCATCTGTCTCTCTTGCTTTCTCATACAAACATACACGTCTCACCAACTTTGTGCACTTGTACACAACAACTTTCCGAGTAGAATCACTTGTTTGTTGAAGTAGTTTAAAGATCATCATAGAATTGTATGCCTTCAACTATCATAAGAAACACAAGGGTTATGTATTAGCTGTAAGCACTTTTAAAGAGGCAGCAATGTAAAGTAAAGTTAAAAAGTAAACTAGATGGGAAAAAAATAAAAAAATAAAAAAGGTGTCTATACACAGCAGATAGGTAACAATAAGGACCAGCACATAAGGTCTGAAGTGTGAAGCAAGTATTATTCTTAGCCCCCTGTAACAGCTGCACAACAGCTGATACTGAGTTTGAATCAATAGAGCCTTGCAGGGCAGTGACAGCATTTACTTTGTACAAAGAGCTCTCATACACTGTCCATTGAATTCACCCTCATTTTTCTATAAAACTACTTCACCTCTGGTAAAGATAGTGTCATTCTTTTAATAATTGCAGTTTATAGACATTGTTTGTCTTCCTTTATAGACGTAGAAATTGCTGCTTTTGTTGATTGTCATCCCATAATACCATTGACTCAAATCACATGCAGTGTTTGTAAGGTCTGAATACCTGATTAACTTATCCTATTTGACAAATATCCACATAATGAACCGTGTATATTAGTTTCACCTGACACCAATTAGTAGTGTTGCAGATAGAGCAGTCAAAAGCTAACACACAATTAGGATTATCTGGACTAAACAAATAACCTCATTAACCACAATAAACTAAGAGGTCCCCAGCAACACCACTGTGTATGTGGAGAAGAAAGACTAACATACGTAGAAGCAGACACTGTAAAAGTGATTTTGAAAAGCATTGATGGTATCATACTACTATAACAACATACTAGAAAAGTAGTAGACTAGATACAGTTGGGTTTATACATTTAATCTGAACCAGGTTAGGGCTAGCAAGAAATGAATGAGTTCATCTATATCAACACTCAATTAAAAAACCTTTAGTATAAAGACTTACTCAGAGCTTGGGAAGCAAAGGCTGCCATAGCACTCTGAAGTCTGTCAGGTCTGATTGCTTGGACCAATAACAACTAAGGAGAAGGCAGAGAACATGATTTATTACAAAATTTGCAACATACCCAAAAGGAGGGTTGTAATTATTAGAAAGATAGGTTTGTTTACAAAATCTCTGGCACAAAAAGCAAAAAATAACAGCACAGAACAGCACATTAAGTACAATATTCATGTCAGTAATAATTAATCTCTTGATTGAAAGCTGACCTGTTGGAAAGAGGTAATTTTCTTTACAATGGAGGATGGAATTTCCTGTTCACAATGTGAACTTCTAGAGAAGGACAGCCAAAGGTCTGTGTCATTCAAACACAGAGACTGATAGAAGGCCTGGAAAGTTGACTGTCACACAAAACATAAAAGATTTTAACAGTTATAACTATAATACCCTACATATATTTTTCATCTAATGATAGTTACTTTTAGAACTGCCAATGTCCCGTGTCTCTCCTGGTCAATCCAAGATGGGAATTCCTATTACCAGAGCAATAATGTATATAATTTACAGTAAGTTAGCATAATATTTCTGTTAAAAAAAAAAGTGTGCTTACCTCTTTTTTAAACATTTCTCCCACAATGAATCCAGTAAATACATCCCATTCCTACAAAAAAGAGAAAAAGACCAATGGATTTAAGATGCCATTTAATATTAATAGTAAAAAATACTATATAAAAACATACACCTACATTTTCATTGAAAAGCTCAGGGTGCATGCCTTTAACAAAGTGCATGGCAAACATCAACTGGTCCACCTATAAGGAGAAAAAGCATTAAAGAATAGAATAGAGTAGAGAATAAAGTAGAAGATTTCACATCTGAAACACTTTTTTGAAGTGCAAGTATGTTGGTTTGTAATTGTATTAGAATGTTGATTTTCTTTTTGAGTGATAGAGTTGTGCTTATTCCATGGCAGAATTTGTAAGTTTTTGGTTTTCAGAGAATATGAATGATAACACATAAACATTTCTTTCACTCATAGTTAGTGGTTGGTTGAAGCCATTTATTGTAAAACAACTGTGTTTACTCTTTTTAGATCAAAATGACAACAGAAACTATCCAAATGACGCTGATCAAAAGTTTACATACCTCAGTTCTTAATACTGTTTATTGCCACCTTTAATATCAATGACAGCTTGTGGTAGTTGTGGATGAAGCTATATTGAGGTCAGGAGACTGAGACCAGTCCAGAACCTTCACTTTATGCCTCTGTAGCCAATGACAGGTCGACTTGGCTTTGTGCTTTGGATCGTTGTCATGTTGGAACGTCCAAGTACATCCCATAGGCAGGTTCAGGGCTGATGAGTGCAAATTTTTCTCCAGTATTTTCTGATAACATGCTGCATTTTTCTTTTCCTTTGCAGCTCACACATCCCCAAAACATCTGCGATCCACCTCAATGTTTCACAGTAGGAATGTTGTACCTTTCATTATAGGCCTTGTTGACTCCTCTCCAAATGTAACGTTTATGGTTGTGGCCTAAAAGTTCAATTTTGGTCTCATCACTCCAAATGACTTTGTTCCAGTTGACATTTTTGTTGGTCTACCTGACCTTTTAATTTTCCACTTCTTAAATAGAGTTTAAGCACTGCTGATTAGCATTCTCATCTGCTTAGATATCTTTTTATATCCCTTTCCTGTTTTATACAGTTCAATTACCTTTTTTGACCTTTGTTTTGCTTTTCCCATGACTCAGAATACAGAAACGTCAGTGCAGCAATGGATGAGCGATGCAAGGGTCTGTCAGGAGCCCAGAAACTCACTGACCTTTTATACACACACACTGATTACAAGCAAACAGATCACAGGTGAGGATGGTTACCTTTAGTAGCCACTCAAACCTGTTTGTGTCAACTTGTGCATGTTATCAGGACAAAATCACCCACTTTTGATCAGCATCATTTGGGTAGTTTCTGTTGTCATTATGATTTCAAAAGAATAAACACACTTTTGACATTTGACAAGAAATGGCTTTATGCTTCATGGCAAAAACAACTTGATAAATACACTAATCTTTTTGTGGCATCTCTGGTTAAACTCTTGATCTGTGATTTAATCATTTAAAGAGAGCTGTCAAGTTCAACTAGTGACTGAAGTACCAATGTACTTGAGTAAATGTATTTGAGTAAATGTTTGCACTGTATTAGTGCATTAATAAGATGATGTAACTTTATGTAATTTTACGACTTGTACTAAAGATTATACAAGTTACTTGGTTTCTAGCTTTTCTTCCTTCAACTGGTGTTAACAAATACTGATTTTGCTTGACAAAAGATTAACAAATGAACACTAAAATTAACTAAACGTCTTTACATGTTCATGAGATATCAATTTTTAGTGGCCCTAATACTTCATTAGAGGTTTTAGATATAGTTAGACTATCAATACCTTATTTAGTTGACTTGTCTCTGTTGTTTAGGATTTGTACTAATTTGCAAATACACACATGCATTTGGTTCATTGGTACACTCAAAAACAAATAGAGAAAAACTAGAGCTTTTTCCCAGATGCACATATCTTGACGTCCTTTTCTCCCTAATTACCTTTTATCCCCTTGCCCTTAATGCATGTCCACTTCAACTAATTATCCTGTCTGGCCACATCCCTTTATACTGGAGTTATCTCTAGGCAGCATGGTTAATGTTGTTGACAAAAACACTGATAACATAGTTATCAATTGTTTCCTCTCTGCTAATAATAAAGCTCTAAACTAAAGTATGCCTGTGCATGTGCTTATTTGCAAGTAAAGGACTGACAAGATCAACATCTAAAAGCCACCATGACATTGCCTTTAGCTGGTGCATCCTTACCATGCAGACAACATACACACACAGAGGAAAAAGAAATTGCTTTTACCATTTACTGCCTGACCAATGCACTGATTGCTGCACTAGTCAATATTTGACACTTCATTACTGTGTTGGTTGACGAGGTTTTACTACTTGTGTGTTTAAATGTGTGTTTGTCTGTAGAGGAGCACTATTGTACCACTTTACGCCACACATATAGAGTGAAGACAAAATATATTTAGATCTTGCTTGTTAGTGTTTTGATAAAGTATGCTTAATTTGTCTTCTTCAGGTAATAATGGATATGTTATCATGTGATCATGGTTATTTAGATCATCTAAATGTTTTAAATCAAGCATACCCTCTCCTTCTTTATTTTATTTCCACACTCCCCATTGCTCTGGACTGTTGACCCTAAGTAATTCAAATCCTGCACATTGTTGACCTCTTTTTGACCTGGGTCCCTCTTATTCAGACACATGCATAAAAAAACATTCTTTTAACGGTCACCAATGGATAGTAAACTTTAAATTTGTGGAGATAAATTACCTTAAACAGTGAGCGACAGACATATTCATACACCATATTCTTTAGGTTGGTCTCTAAAGCAACAATCCTGGCTTCAGTAGTTTCTGCTTCCTAAAATACAAAGAAACATAAGAAATGAAGTGGCATTAAACTGGCAAAGGTCTATTAAGTTTATTCATTTTAATAACTGAATAGTATGGTTTACAATTATTTTTATGTCATTATGGTAAGCTGTTCAGAGATATTATTTCATAACCTTTTAAGAGGCACAAAAGACTGGAGACACTTTCAAACAGCCCTTTGAAGGATGTAATCTTATTTTACTTCATTATATCAAATTATCATTTTAATAATATAATGCCTCTATTATCCTTTGTCATGAATCCAAGCATTATGGGGTGTCATTAAGGGTTAAAGTCAACATTTTCAGTGTAATTTTCACATGAACACTACATTCAATAAACAACCAAAAACACAAATGAGAGAAGGAGACTATAAACCAATGCTGTACTCTTGGACTTACTGAATGAGCCCACAGAAGTACCTGTACACATCATCACACACAGAGTGTTGACCAGCTGCTGCCTGGTGACATTCTTGGATAACAGCACTGGCTGTAACAACCCACAAAGGATTTGGAGGAATTAGTGCTCAATCGCTCAACCCAATGTCTGTGTGTCTGTGTTTGTGTGCGTGTACTCTGGTTGTGTTATGGGCTCAGATGGAGGACAGCAGTTTGACAGACAGACAGCCCATGATGCTCTCCAGCTGCACAGTTCAATAAGTGATAAACACACTGAACAAAACAAATAGGAGCCAAAATAAATCAAACTACTGCTACACTGAAATCCTCATTCTTCATTTCAAATCACCTTAATGCCAATAAAAACACACTAAAGCCAATAAGAATACCGCTTGTAAAAATAATGTGTTTTTCTGATTTTTCTATATTTTACCTACTGCTTTCAAAAATCAGCTTCAGCAGAAATACAGAAAACACTCTAACATATGGTGCCAAATAGCACAAAAGACTTGGAAGTGTGAGAGTGTGCCATCACATTGTGTCACCCTCGGTGCTATATCTCTGGTTAAAATGGTTAGGGTTTGCAGAAGTGACCGGATGGTGAAGTGCAGCTGAGTTTACCTTCTTGGCATGCAGAGCTCTTTGGAACAGGCGCAGAAAAGAAGCAAGGCTAAAACAATACATGTTGTTGATCTTCGACAGGTCTGTGATGACAAAAAACATTCTGCTGGCACTTTCCGCCAAAGGAAGGTAGGCATCACGTTCCTAAAATAAAAAAGACACAGTGAGATTTTACAGACATAATTGAACAAATATCTAGGCAAAGACAACCAGAGAAAATATAGCTTAATAATTGTAATGCGCATGAAAGGTGCAAGAGAGGATAATTTAAGATGAGGTGATGAGATTTGAAAACAAACAGAAAGAAGGTAGCAATAATATAAACAGAATAAAAGGAAATGGGATTAATTGTTTTGTTTTAGTGTAACACTGCTCTCTAAAGGCAGATTAAGTAATGCAGCAACGGTTCGAATCTGTGTGACTGTTTGAATTAAGACAAATGGTAGCTGATGCGGCGCTGGAGTGGTGTACCTGGTCCAGAGACGCCTGCAGCCTGTGTGATTCCACCAATGATTCCTGGATGAGTGCACTGCTTCCCTTGGTCTGGTTCAGACTGTCTATCAGCGCTCTGTTCTCCAGAATATTACCCTTTGCTGTAGCCAATGTCTATAAGACACACATAGAGACAAACACAGCATGTAGTAAATAGGAGGTTAAAAGACTAAATCTAAACAAGCAGATAAAGAAAACCATTGCAACATTGTCCAATATCATGTGTCTATGATAAGATAATAGGTAATAGTGTTGACGTTAATTTATGCATTTGTTTTAAACTTTCATGCAGAGTCACAACTCTTTACTTCAACCAGAGAAATCAATGCTTTGAAACTAATATGATTTATTTAAATACATTTAAATAAAATGGATGAGAAAGCAGTGAAGCATGAAAATGTCAAGTCAAACATGCTCCTGCAACTCTGGAATAATTACACATCTATTTCCTTTGAAGCACTAACATTGTGCTTATGATACTAGCTATATATGTCTGCCAATTTCCTTAGCAATTTGGGTTAGTTTTAAAAGGTTGAGAATATTGGGATTTTCTGTTATAGGGCAATAAGGTACTTTATTGAGTGCAGTAGCTTGCTGTAAATCTGTAAGTGTACCTCTAACAGTGATTCCTCTAAATTTGCCAGCTGGATTTTCTTTTCTTCTTCTTGTTGTAAAAGTCTCGTCTTCTCAGTCTCCAATTCTGGCTTCTCCTGCTGGATGGTTAAGGCCAATAGCTACAGCGCACACACACAAAACACACACACACACACACACACACACACACACACACACACACACACACACACACACACACACACACACACACACACACACACACAAATATAGAAGGAAACACACAGACTGGTTATTATTTTAACTCGTCATTATACAGATACATAAAGGTCAACAAGGGCTTGTGAATAGAAGTGTATGTGTGTTACCTGTCCTCTAAGGCCTGCTCTGGTGGTTGTAAAATTGACTTCAGTCACAACCGAGGCAGCATCGGGTGGGATGAATGGGTTGGGATTTCGTGTTGCCAGAAAGAAATGGAAGTCCTCATTGTAATCAATAAGTTTGTCTCCTATTTGAACCACATATCTGGGACCTGGGAGAGTGTGACATGCAAACAAGTGTGAAAGACTTTATCACACATTCAATTATATAAACTTTATCTGAAAGGCTAAAGAACTTCTTTACACTTGTCTTTTTTTAAAGTCTGCAATGCGGTAGTGCCGTGCCTTTGTTTCACCACTTTTCCTGTTCAACAGCACTTTTAAGTGGATAATTTATCCTCACTTGCACTGCTTCTGTCTCCACTCATGCCAATTTTCTTTTACACAAACAACTGCTCTGTCTAGATGATTGAACACCTTGTTTTCAAGGTATGTTTCCAAATTCAGATAATAAAACACCACATAACTAAAGCAGCTGGATAAGTAAATATTTACGCCAAAGTGAATAATTTGCATAGTAATAGTATGTAATTTTTTGGGAAGAATCAACAAGTGGGACACAATCATGAAGTGGAACGAAATTTATTGGATATTTCAAACTTTTTTAACAAATAAAAACTGAAAAATTGGGCATGCAAAATTATTCAGCCCTTTAACTTAATACTTTGTAGCGCCACCTTTTGCTGCGATTACAGCTGTAAGTTGCTTGGGGTATGTCTCTATCAGTTTTGCACATCGAGAGAGTGACATTTTTGCCCATTCCTCCGCAAAACAGCTCGAGCTCAGTGAGGTTGGATGGAGAGCATTTGTGAACAGCAGTTTTCAGTTCTTTCCACAGATTCTCGATTGGATTCAGGTCTGGACTTTGACTTGGCCATTCTAACACCTGGATATGTTTATTTGTGAATCATTCCATTATATATTTTGCTTTATGTTTTGGATCATTGTCTTGTTGGAAGACAAATCTCCGTCCCAGTCTCAGGTTTTTTGCAGACTCCATCAGGTTTTCTTCCAGAATGGTCCTGTATTTGGCTCCATCCATCTTCCCATCAATTTTGACCATCTTCCCTGTCCCTGCTGAAGAAAAGCAGGCCCAAACCATGATGCTGCCACCACCATGTTTGACAGTGGGGATGGTGTGTTCAGGTGATGAGCTGTGGTGCTTTTACGCCAAACATAACGTTTTGCATTGTTGCCAAAAAGTTTGATTTTGGTTTCATCTGACCAGAGCACCTTCTTCCACATGTTTGGTGTGTCTCCCAGGTGGCTTGTGGCAAACTTTAAACAACACTTTTTATGGATATCTTTAAGAAATGGCCACTCTTCCATAAAGGCCAGATTTGTGCAGTATACGACTGATTGTTGTCCCATGGACAGAGTCTCCCACCTCAGCTGTAGATCTCTACAGTTCATCCAGAGTGATCATGGGCCTCTTGGCTGCATCTCTGATCAGTCTTCTCCTTGTATGAGCTGAAAGTTTAGAGGGACGGCCAGGTCTTGGTAGATTTGCAGTGGTCTGATACTCCTTCCATTTCAATATTATCGCTTGCACCATGCTCCTTGGGATGTTTAAAGCTTGGGAAATCTTTTTGTATCCAAATCCGGCTTTAAACTTCTCCACAACAGTATCTCGGACCTGCCTGGTGTGTTCCTTGTTCTTCATGATGCTCTCTGCGCTTTAAACGGACCTCTGAGACTATCACAGTGCAGGTGCATTTATACGGAGACTTGATTATACACAGGTGGATTCTATTTATCATCATTAGTCATTTAGGTCAACATTGGATCATTCAGAGATCCTCACTGAACTTCTGGAGAGAGTTTTCTGCACTGAAAGTAAAAGGGCTGAATAATTTTGCACGCCCAATTTTTCAGTTTTTTATTTGTTAAAAAAGTTTGAAATATCCAATAAATTTCATTCCATTTCATGATTGTGTCCCACTTGTTGTTGATTCTTCACAAAAAATACAGTTCTATTTCATCCCTACTGACCGCCAGGGGCGGTGCATTAAGCACTGAATGATCATCTTTGCGCATGCGCAGGTCGAGAATTTAATATCAACAAAGTCACTTGTGACCTCCCGGTGACCCACGTGGGGCTATTTAGTCACGTGATACCGGGAGCTCAGTCCCTTTTGTCTTCTCGCGCGCAGGTGAAGCTTTATGGTGGAGACTTGTGTTATACAATCCACTGTTCTTTCTACACTCAGCTCGTAGCTTGTAGCCTCGTGCATTGTGAGTTTCTTTTGACCACAATCGGAGCAGCGGGAGTGCTCGCCCTCCAGAGGCTGCACGAGCTAGATGCTGTTGTTTGCACCACGGACGCTGGTAAGCTAAGGTCCACAGTGTGGGTGCAACAGATGGTAAGTCCACTCTCCGTGTTTGACTGTGCTATATATATAATTTGTGAATTGCCGCCGTGTCCGGCTGAGCTAAAATACAATTGGTTTTGCTTTCCGTGTTTTACTAAGCTATATATAATTTGTGAGTTGCTGCCGTGTTTCGGCTGAGCTAAAGACTTTGGTTTGCTTTCCGTGTTTCGGCTAAGCTATATATATTTTGTGACTGCTGCCGTGTCCGGCTGAGCTAATTAAATTTGGTTTGCTTCCGTGTTTCCGCGAAGCTATATATATTTTGTGAGTGGCTGCCGTGTTTCGGCTGAGCTAAAAAAAAAAATAAATAAAAAAACTTTGGTTTGCTTTCCGTGTTCGGCTAAGCTCTATATAGTTTGTGAATTGCCGCCGTGCACGGCTGAGCTAATTACATTGGGTTGCTTCCGTGTTTCGGTTAAGCTCTATATATTTTGTGAACTGCCGCCGTGTTCGGCTGAGCTAATTATATTTGGTTTGCTTCCGTGTTTCGGTTAAGCTCTATATATATTTTGTGAACTGCCGCCGTGTTCGGCTGAGCTAATTATAGTTGGTTTGCTTCCATGTTTCGGTTAAGCTCTATATATTTTGTGAACTGCCGCCGTGTCTGGCTGAGCTAAATACAGTTGGTTTGCTTCCGTGTTTCGGTTAAGCTAGTTATATTTTGTGACTGGCCGCCGTGTTCGGCTGAGCTGGTTTGCTTTCCGTGGTCTACTGAGCTGTACACTGTTAACTGCGGCTGGGTTCGGCTTAAGTACAAGTGTAATTGATATTTGGAACGGGGGTAACTTCGGTTCCACGTAGCATCCCGCGGTGGAATCACTAGTAGCGTTTTCAGCTCAAGGTGATTCGCAGGGTAATTGTAATTACTGGGGGTCACCAGTGGCGGTTCTTGCTCGACCTGATCTCCCTTGAAGAAGACTTGTAGTATTGACGGTCATGCTGGAGTCACTATGTTGTAGGGCATGTTTAGCCCCCCTCCAGCCTGATGATGGCCACGATCTCTGTCCCTCCTGCTTGGGAGTTGGTCATCTCAAGGAGGGTCTCACAGATGACGCGTGCATAAACTGCAGCATTATGCCCCGGTCGGTACGGGTGGCTAGGCTGACCACTGTGGAACAGCCTTTTGCTTATTCAACAGAATTACAGCCTACTCAGTTACCAGCTGGACAGTGTACACGGCTGAAGCGCCCAGCTGCTAGGGCTGCGCCTCCTGTTCCGAAACGCTCGAAGGGAACTGTCCAAGAAGGTGGACAGTCTTTCTTCAGAGTTGGCCGAAATGAAAGCCATTCTCCAGTCATTTCGGGCTGGAGAAGTCCTTGAGGCGGCGGCACATATGCAGGACGTAGCCTCTCCTTGTGAGGATGATGCCATTTCGGTGGCGGCGTCAGGCACGTTCTTCCAGGAGACTCAAGATACGAGCCCTGAAGCGTCTGAAACCGGGTCCCATGCCTCTACAGGTACTCTAGAGGGTGCGGACAACTCGGCCGTCTCAGCCATTAGGATGGCCTCGCTACAGCTGGATGAACCACCACCACGACCAGTGGCATCCAGCGCATTTTTCCGAAGGCAGGATGCGGCTACCTCTTTTCTGGTGCCCCCCTCGGCTGAGTACGTTAAAGAGCTCCATGCGTGCTGGGCGGACGTTAAGGCATTTTCAAGGCCTCGTCCGACGCCTAGAGCGCCGCCGATGCAGGATGCCCCCAAATTTGGGCTGGGTCATATGCCGTCGGTGGAGCCGGCGGTAGCCTCTCTAATTGTGGCACCGGACGAAGCCATGCGACCGAATGCCAGGTGCCCACGACCGCAGTGTCGGGTCACGGATGACTTTCTGTGTAGAGCCTATGATGCGGGGGCACGTATGGGACGGATGGGGAATTCCCTGTCCCATTTACTGCTGGGCCTTGCGGCTTCGCTGGAGGCCACAGGAGTCGATAGACCGACCCAAGCATTAATGGACACGTCTCTGCAGACCTTCGCTTTCATGTCTAGAGAGCTAGGGCGTATGATGTCGCTGTTGGCGCAGGCTCGTCGGCAGGTCTGGCTGGCACAATCGCCACTAACGGAGACCTGCAGAAGGACCCTACGGGGCTTACCGGTGGCCCCAGGTGAGCTCTTTGGTACAGCCGCAATTGAGGCCCCCTGGCGCCTGGCCAGGGGCGTCTGAGGCAGCGACAACAGCTAGCTGGCCTTCACAGGCGAACAATGGCTCAAGCTGCGGGCGGCCCTCCTGCTAGATCCTTCCGGCCTGGGTTTACCAATCCAGGCTCTTTGCGTGCCCGGAGACCAAATACAAGATCTGGCCAATTTCCGGGTGATCGGACAGGGTTTAGGGCGCGTTTTCCCGGCCTACACAACCTAGTCGGCAACCCCCAGGCCCTCAAAAGGCCAGAGGCGAAGGTGAGATTGAGCAGCGGTCGGTCGGTTTACCCGGGCAGCTCTCTTATTGGGCCGCTCACAGCCCCGACATTTGGGTGCTGACCACCTTGTCAAGGGATATCGACTACAATTCCGGCGCCCGGCCCCAGTTTCTGGCCAGGTCAGGATGACTGTCATCCAAGACCCGGCAAGAGCCAATACGCTCAACAAGGAGATCGCCACCCTGCTGGCCAAGGGCGATAGTTCCTGTAGACCCCCGGCTGGATCCGGGGGGGTTTTATTCGAGATATTTTCTAGTGCCAAAAAAGACAGGCGACCTACGTCCTGTCCTCGACCTATGAGGTCTGAATGTGTTTTTAAGGACAATACCATTCCGCATGTTACGCACTGGAGAAATGCTCCAGGCACTCTCCCAGGGCGACTGGTGTACCACAATCGACCTGAAGGATGCGTACTTCCACGTCCCTATTGCAGAACCTCACTGGAGGTTCCTGCGATTTGCTTTTCAAGGAATCCCTTCGGGTTGTCCCTGTCTCCGAGGGTATTTACTCGAGTAGTGGCAGCAGCGCTGTCCCCTCTACAGGTACGGGGTATCAAGATTCTGCCATACCTCGACGACTGGCTCATATGTGCACCGACCCGCAAACAGGCCATTCGAGACACAAGGGTTGTTCTCGAGCATATAGACCGCTTGGGACTGAGAGTGAACTTCGAAAAGAGCAGATTGGTGCCGACACAGCATACATATTTTCTTGGGGTCAGTCTAAATACACTCTCAATGAAAGCTTGTCCCTCTACTCAGCGGATCGACAGCATCATAACCATGCTGTCTGTTTTTCAAAGGGGCAGGGCACTGCCCTTTGTCTGGTATCTCCGACTTCTGGGCATGTTGACAGCTGCCTCCAATGTGGTGCCTCTGGGACTGCTCTGGTTGCGCCCAATGCAGATCTGGCTGAACAGTCTACGCTTAGACCCGACAAGGTACGTGCACAGGTACAAAAGGATACTCGTGTCACCCCAGTGTCTCGACTCCCTGTCTCGGTGGAGGGACAGGAGTTGGATTACACAAGGCGTTCCCTTGGGCTCTCTACCGGTACGGAGAGAGGTTGTATTTCTGGATGCCTCCTCCACGGGTTGGGGTGCGATGTGGCAGGGCCGCATGGCCCAGGGGTGGCCCGACACGTTTGCACAGAGCACATAAATGTTCTGGAATTAATGGCGTACATCTGGCCCTGCGCCATTTCCTCACGTGCCTGCGAGGCAGGCACATACTAATTCGTTCCGACAACAGGTCGGTAGTCTACTACGTGAACCACATGGGCGGAGTACACTCAGAGAGACTGACACAAGAAACTCGGCGTCTCCTGGCGTGGGCGAGACTCCATTTTCCCAGCCTAAGGGCAGCCCATGTTCCCGGGTGCGGAACAGAGTGGCGGACTGTCTGTCCCGGCAGAAAGTGTTACCGGGGAATGGAAACTTCACCCAGAGGTGGTGGAGCACATCTGGGGACTTTTGGCAGGGCAAAGGTGGACCTGTTTGCTTCGAGGAGGCTACCCATTGTCCCCTGTGGTTCTCCTTAACAGACAGCACCAGTCCGTTAGGCCTGGATGCGCTGGCGCCGACTGGCCGAAGGTGCTCCTGTCGCATTTCCTCCGTTCCCTCTAATAGACCACACACTCCGCAGAGTCCTTCAGGAGGACACAGACTCCTCCTGGTGGCCCCTTACTGGCCGGCGTGGTTTCCAATGCTGCACAGGCTCTGCTGCGGCTCCCTATCGTCTCCCCACCAGGTCAGATCTCTTGTCACAGATGGGGACAAATATTACATCCCTATCCCGATCGCCTCCAGCTATGGGTCTGGCCGCTACAGGGCCGGGATCGAGCTCCTCTCAGTTTGGCAGGGAGGTTGAGCAGACCATAAGGAACGCTCGGGCACCCTCCACACGATTGTTATATGACAATCGATGGAAATTGTTTGAGAGGTGGTGTCGTGACAGGGGACAGGATCCAGTAGACTGTCCCATGTCATCCATTCTATTGTTTTTACAAGGACTCCTAAATCAGGGACGGTCACCGTCTACCCTGAAGGTTTATGTGGCAGCAATCTCCTGTCGACATGTGGAAGTCGATGGCAGGACGGTCGGAAGTAATAGGCATGTTGCCTTATTTTTGAAGGGCTCGGCGATTACATCCACCTACGGCCAGTGGTACCTTCATGGGACTTGACCATAGTCCTGGATGCCCTGAAGTCACCGCCGTTTGAACCTTTGACGGAGGTAGGCATTAAATGGGTGTCTATGAAGGCATTTTTATTGGCAATGGTTTCTGCCAAACGTGTTGGAGAACTACAGGCGCTGTCGGTGCATGAGTCCTGCTGTCGGTGGAATCCAGACAGGTCAGGGGTCTCTCTTTGGCGGATGTCTCCTTTGTTCCCAAGGTGATGTCCGGGACGACGGGTATTCAGCCGCTGCAGCTGGCCGCTTTGATACAGGAGAAGTGTGTGAGCATCTATGCCCGTCCGGGCACTAGATGTGTATATAAAAGCAACCGCTGCAATGCGCCAAAACAGACCGGCTGTTTGTCTGCTATGCTGGCCCACGTAAGGGCCAGGCACTGTCTAAACAACGCCTGGCGCAATGGGTAGTGAGTACCATTACCCAGGCATACAATGCCCGGGGCCAACCACCACCGGTGGGAGTGAGGTGTCACTCTACAAGGGGCATTACCACTTCCTGGGCGGCAAGGACTGGAGTGCCTTTGGAGGTGATCTGTGCTGCGGCGTCATGGGCTACTCCGCATCGTTCACCAGATTTTACAGACTGAACATAGCCGCCCCATCCACTGGAGGAGTTCTGCGGCAGGACACTTCGTCCTATTAAGGTATGCCGAATTAGGGTCTGCGGATTCCTCGTGACCTTGCTGGTATACGTCATCCAGTGCTTAATGCACCGCCCCTGGCGGTCAGAAGGGATGAAATAGAACGAAAGTTACTTATGTAACTACGGTTCTATGAATCCCGGATGACCGCCAGGGCAGTCAGTCCCTCGGAATCCTCGTACTTGCGAGAAGGTAAAGGGACTGAGCTCCCGGTATCACGTGACTAAATAGCCCCACGTGGGTCACCGGGAGGTCACAAGTGACTTTGTTGATATTAAATTCTCGACCTGCGCATGCGCAAAGATGATCATTCAGTGCTTAATGCACCGCCCCTGGCGGTCATCCGGGATTCATAGAACCGTAGTTACATAAGTAACTTTCGTTTCATATCTTTATGTTTGAAGCCTGAAATGTGGCAAAAGGTCGCAAAGTTCAAGGGGGCCGAATACTTTCGCAAGGCACTGTATGTGTGTATTTGCTGTATGTGACGTGCTCATATCTTTTACCTTGTGCTATAAATTCTCTTCTCAGCAGTGGATACAGTACAGGTTCAACTCCGTCCATCTCTTGTATTACCAAGGTTTTTCCAAATCGCACTGCCAGTTCCAGGGAAGTCATGAAGTTACTGTCCTATAAAAAAAGCACATAAACGTGTTTCATTTCCTCTAACAAAACATGACTAGAAATGACATACTATACATGTAGTAGCTATAAACATGGCTGGCAGTCATATACAGAAGTAAATAAAGACACACAACACATTATTAGTCGTCAGGTGTAAAATCTTGTTATGTGCTAAATCCTGACTGTCAAACGGATTATCCAAACATAAATTAAACACAAGTTTCTATCTTTGACACTTTCTTTTGCATGGTGTATACATTCCCATTTTTACTAACAAATGCACAAAATAAGGATGTAGGGAAAAAAGCATACTTCAATACTATTTAATACTTCATAACATCACTGCCATACAGGCTTCTTCAGACATTAAATAACCTTTATTTACGACACTCTTTAACCCATAATAATACAAATAAACTGGGGTATATAATTTGTTTTTTGTACCTGTTGGTTGATGACCTCTAGTCTGTGCTGTTTCAGGTGTGTACAAAGCCACTCTGTAGCTCTGGATGATGGGTCAATCAGGAATGGACAGGCAACACTCTAAATAAAGACAAGGATAACAGAAAGGTTTTGCGAGAGAGGGACTGATTGAGTTACTGGTGTATGTGTGTTCAACTCTGTCTCACTGCTGCCATGCTTATCGACCTGTAGTCACTCCCATCCCAGACTAAGGAGTGAGATCCACTCCCTCCTCTCTTTTCATCCCTCACTACTCTATTTCATGGTCTCTTGCTCAAGAATTCTCAATCTCAAGGCATCTCTTTCAAACCTGTTTATATGACCAGTTTATTTTTCCACAGGCTTTCCATAGTCTGTCAGAAAACAAGGAAGCTGGTTGTTTGTTTTTGTGTGTAGGAGTGTGTGCTTCCTTTGAATCTTCAAGATGTTCCATTTGTTAATAGCAATATGGCACCAAATTGAGCCCTGTAGGTTTGAATCAGTATGCTACATAGATATAAATAAAGTAAGACACTTCATTTCTTTGGCATGTAGTGTTAGTGCACAAAAAACACACACAAAGGTTGTGTAGGAAGCACTAAAGCTACATTAGACACAGAAGCTAAGGAGTTAAAATTTGAGTGGCAGATTCATTTCCTACTCTTACCTTTAGGTCATTGATCTGAAGGCAGAAATGGTAAAAAAAAACACACACAATGCAAACAAATGGAGGACAAATGAATGATATTCAATATGCATCATACTTATTATAAATGCTTAATGATTGTGTCTTAAAATAATTTACATCTGATCAGATTTTTTGTGTGGTGATGAAAAAATGTATATACTGTATATATACAGTATGTATGTATGTATGTATGTATGTATGTATGTATGTATGTATGTATGTATGAATGAATGAATTCGAACCTGTAAAATGACAAGAGCATTTTCCATTGAGAGGTCATCAGATGGAAGCCCCTCACTCTTCCAGATTAATTGCTCACTTTCGGTGCACAGGAATGAACGCAAATCAAACTCTGACAAAAAAAAAAAAAAAAATTTTTGATTATTGATTTTGTGTTTTACTAAATGTAAAAAACATGGGCTACCTGGAATAATCAATAATATTGAAAACTATCCCTAAACCCTCCTCATATATGCCCCCAAATTCTGTGAGAAAATATGTACACACTTTGTATGCTTAGAACAAAAATAAAGTTACCTATACAAATAACAATAGTTTCAGCAGACCTACTAGTGTGCATATGTAGAAACATTTTGTGAGTAGGAGTGTATGCACTTTAGTGTGGGAGGTGGCACATGTTGTTAATATAAGTATACTTTGCAGTCCAGATTGAGCCATCCATGTCTCCAGACAGTGTCTTCTACGGTCTTCAGGAGCTGCAGACAGATAGGTGATGAAGGCTGCTGCAAGCATGGCTCTGATAGGAAGCGTATCCAATTCATTCTTTATTTCTGACATCTGGAATAAGAAAGTCAGAAAGATGAGTGCACCGCCAATAAGTTGATATAGAGATGGAAGGCGGAGAAGAAAGGGAACCAAAAGAAGAATAAAAATATGTATATCCAATGTGACCAAGTTGACAGTAAACCTGTATCCCATCCTTTATTTCCAAACCAATTCAAGTTGTATTTGTTATTAGCAGGAATAAAATGGAACCCAAAAGAAACAGCCAAGCATGTCTGCACATTAGCAGCTCACGGGACATTAGTGCTGTTTATATATGTGGATAATCATTCCAGCTACACTGCACTAAACTGGAATATTTTTTAAAGATTTTGAGCTCTATTTGCCAATAAAGCAACTCTGAGATTATTAGTTCCATATAATGTCCAGCTGCATTAATAGTGTGACACATTCTGCAACCTTGTACCTCTGCACTTGTGTGCTGTGTTTGTATTACTGCACCACTTACTTTGGACCCCACGACAGCTTTAGGGCTTAACATACAGCAGAGCAAAGCTGCCTCACTGTGCATGAAGAGTTAGCCATGTTTGTATGTAGCACTGTGTACCGTATTTTCCGGACTATAAGTCGCACTTTTTTTCATAGTTTGGCTGGTCCTGCGACTTATAGTCAGGTGCGACTTATTTATCAATTTATTTGACATGAACCGATAAAAATGAACCGAGAGAAATGAACCAAGAGAAAACATTACCGTCTACAGCCACGAGAGGGCGCTCTATGCTGCTCAGTGCGCCTGTAGCCTACCACTGAAAACTGTTAACTGAAATATTAACTTAAAGACAACTGAGAAAGACTGAATGCAAACAAAATGCCACCAAAAAGAAAATCCTATTCTGCAGATTACAAACTGCAGATAATAAAATATGCAGCCGAAAACGGTAATCGAGCAGCAGCAAGAAAGTTTGGAGTGCTATGCTAATATGTAGCTAACTGTTAATGTGTTACGTTAATATACATATTCAGCCTGTTGTTCTGTGTACTATTGTGTACCATTAGCTGAATAACTTGCCTTGCCAGACTTGCCAGATTACGAATATCTGTTCTTGGTCTTGGATTTTAAATAAATGAAGCACAACACTCGAGGTATGCTAAGCGCTAACTCAATTGCTAAAAACCCGCTAGCATGTAAGCTAGCGGGCTAGCAACAAAATGCCCTGTTCACAAAACGACAGCAGCTCTAGTATTAACCTCTAGCAGAAATATAATCAGTAAAACAATGAATGAGGTGTGGTGCACAGTTAATGTGTTGACAATGTTTAAGAAATAATAAATACGTAACTTTTGAGAAAATGCCAGGAGAGAGATTCGTGTGTGTATTTACACATGTAAATAGACGGTAATGTTTTCTCTTGGTTCTAAATGAATGCGACTTATAGTCCGGTGCGACTTATATATGTTTTTTTCCTCGTCATGATGTATTTTTGGACTGATGCGACTTATACTCAGGTGCGACTTATAGTCCGAAAAATACGGTAATTGTAAATTTATGGAAATACGTGAGTAGAGAGTGAAATGGCTCTTTGCTGGGGGCCTTGGGGGAGGTTGTGAGTATTAGAGTGTGTGTGTCAGGAGGAGATTGAGTGTTTTAATTAAAGGTGCAGACAGATGCTATGGAGAGTTGTAAAAACAGCCAGAAGGGACCCAAGACAGCAGGAACCATGGTCTTGTGACACACGCACACACACACACATCCTGTTGCTTCTAGTCGTTAAATGAGCCTCTGTCTACCTAAATGCGTATAACCTCCCACAACGCTACACACACCAGCACTGCCATACATCAAACTACCTGTGCGTTCCAGCGTGTGTGTTCTCCGTCCAGTTGTGAAATGAGCTTCTCGGCTGCAGTGATCGTGTCCTGAGCCTTTGTCACTTCAGCTTCCAGCTTAGCTGCCTCCGCGGTGTGACACTGAAACCTAAGGTAAGGATAAAAAAGACAAACGAAATGTAAGAGGATTTGTCTAACACAGTAAGTAACATCATCAAAGAAAAAGTGTTTGATTATAAAACTTTATATGAAGACAAAAGGTTCAGTAGTTCAGTAGCTTAGCAGAATTAATTATGTAAATGCATTTATTATTAGTTGTTTTGGTATAATGTCTAATCATACAATAGTGTTAAAATGCAAGAATGTGTTCAAAAGGGAAAAAAAGTCATACTTCTCTTTTAGTTCACTGACTTTGGCTCCAACAGTGTTAAGCATGTCCTCCAGTTTATTTTTTCTGTTCTCCGTTTTCCTTAAGTTTCTAAAAAAAATAAATACACCAAAACAGAGCAAATTATTTCCTAAGATCCTTGGACAGAAATAAATCTTAAAAATAGTATAACAGTTTAATGTTTTATACTTTATACATCAGGTGTGTGTTTGTGTGCTTTTGTGTGTTTTCTTACTCCTGTAGTCCAGACTGTTCTCTCTCCAAAGGTTCAATTCTCTCTAGGACATGTGAGTACTGGACATTGGCTTTGACCCAAGCAGCTAAAGGCGCAGCTGCTGCACTTGCCCGCTTTGCATTCTGACCAAGACAACACAAAATCACAAGTTCAAGACCAATGCCTTATTAAAATCAGAATTCTGGGAAGGAAAAAATAACATGGGCTGAATAACAGAATATGTATGTACAGCAATTAGTGCTCTGATCACATCTGACCTTGGGGTCAAAGGATGCCTTGTTTCTGCTGAGCAGTTCTTCAACACTCTGACGAATCTCTGTATTTATGTTCCTTGCCTCAAAAGTAGCTATGTCTTCTCTCACACCACGTTTAGCCAAAAAGCTTAAGAAAGGTTGGATTAAGACAAGTTGGTTGTAAGGTAGTTTGAGGTAGTACTCCCAAAATATGTTAATAGAAACTAAATTATCATATATTAAAAAAAAGAATAATATTCCAATTGCTAAAACAATTACTCACCTCTTCATGCTGACCCATGACGTGTCAAATGTGCCCATTAATCTCAGGACCCCCTCCAAGATGTCTCTGATGACATCAGGGGGCATGCGAAGGGAACGGATCTCAGACAGAGCTTCAGGCTTGATATTCCCCACTGCACGCTTTGCTTCATCTACTAAAGGCTAAAGAGCAGCAATCACAAGAAGCAAAGGACAGGAGATGTACTGCTTGAGCAGGATAACAATAGCAACAGAGTTTTATAAACTTTAATGAAACGTACCTGGACTTCCTTCAACTCGTCATCGATTTTGGCTTTTCTTTCTTCAATCTTAGATACTTCCTGAGCCATCTTTCCTTTAATTTTTTCCATTTCGGTCTTTTGGTCACTGGCATTCTTCAAAAAACAAAGAGACGGAGAGCATTAAAATATCTATATGCATATAATATAATATACACTGTTATTTTCCCATTAAAATATTAAAATGTGTCTTTGAATTCTTCTGCTAACCAATTTATGATTGTTTAAGTATTTACAAAGTGATACATATTTATTAATGTTTTGATGAAAATGGAAAGAAAAATGATAACAGTAAGACATTTCAATTGATGGCATCATTTCTCAGGCATGTTTTACCTTTTAAATTCCCACATCTTTGACTCTGATCTTTTTCCAACTTTATATAATTATTAATTAGAAAGACATTTCTGATTCCCTGTGAAAAATGCTTTCCCCATTCTCCTTGCAATGCTCTCTTTGCTGAATGTTTCAATTCTCAACAACCGTCTATTTTTCTACCACCTCATTCATTTCTCCCTTCATCTCAGCAGTTACTCCCTGCTGTTTGCATCTACGCTCTACAGGACATTTAGTTGTTACTGCCTAAAGGGAAGATACTAGCCATTAATTACACTCCGCAAACTGACTCTTCTTACACTTTTCCTCACATTGTGTCTATAAACTTATTCTTTTATTTTCTTGTTTTCTTTTTCATTTCTCTCTCCTTTTAGTTCTTTTTCTTAAAAATCTGTCTTTCCTACAAAGGATATCATTGCTAATGAACAGACTCCAGTTTCCCTTTTTTCCATTTTTGAGATAGACCAGTAGGAAGAATTGAAACATGGGTTTTTGCCTCTAGAAAACACTTGATGAGAGCCATAGAACAAACAAATGTTCTAAGACACACAAAAAGCAAATAAACAGTGACTTCACAGCAGGGCTACACAGCCATGGGAAATGCCAAAATTGCTTGCATAACACTAGGCTGATAGGGGCGGGAGATGAAATAGGAGAGAAGATATAAAGGGGAAAAGAAAGAGGAGAGAATGCACAAGAGGTGAGAAGACTCCTTGTAATAAGATGGGACTAAACACACGTTATAGCCTTTAGGATTGTTCCTCTGTCTGCCACTAAGAGTCAAAGTTAAACAGACACATACACCTAGTATCTACCTGCATAGAGGTAGTGATTTCCTGCAGGGCTGAATCTGCCTCCTGTTGTTTAGTCTTCAGCAGGGCACTCTGTTCGGCTGCCCGCCTTTTCAATTCATCAACCAATGCCTTAGCCTCATTGAGCTTAGACACACCTGCCTAAAGACACAAAACACAACCTTCCGGTTTTATACCAGCATCATGCTTACAGCTGAATTTTGAGTATAAAACATTTTAATGTTTTAAAATCTCTCTACCTGCAGATGCTGTTGTCGTGTTGTAAGCTGGCTCTGTTTTCGGGTGCATAATGTAGTATAAACATTCAAGAAAGACATATATTGGCTAGGGGTTGCTCCATTTTCTTTGCATGACTCATGGACCATCAGGAACAAACGGCTAAGTTCGGCCTGGACAGATCCTGTAAGGAGCATTGCAGAAGCTTTAAAGTTCATTTAAGTTTCATGAAAACAGAACAAGTAGCTGATGCTGAACTGAAATAAATAGGTAATGGTCTTGTACCTGAGTGTTTCCCTTTAGTTGCCTTTTCTCCTTCAATTTTCTCTCCCCCTCCTTCAATTTTTGCCAACAACAACTCAGGAATCTGGAAAAGTAAACCTTGTAATGATGAAACTGACAAAGAGAAACTATGGGTATATATAAAAAAAAAAATCACAAAAGTAATGATTTTATGAATTAATTGTGTTTGTACTGAGACCTGTGTTGTGCTTACCTTCTTCATGCTACTTTCAGACCATCCTTCCATCCACTGGACAGAACACTTTCGGTAGAAGGCTGGGTTACTTTCACAGTTGATGGTGAAATGGGAGTTGGAACAGTCCATGATTAGAACAATGTGGAGGTTTTGCTGGATTCCTGAAGGGTGTAAAAGTGAAAGAGTACAGTATGAGGATACAATATAGACAGACAACGTATATATAATACAATTGATCAAGTGCTGAATAACTTCTGACACAAAACTGTGCACTCCTGAGTTAGCAAAAATATAACACCGTATAACAACCATGTCAGAAAACACATCCTGTGGGGGTGAAAAGGATGTTAATCTTTTTCAGAAGGGTCAAATTATTGGCATCAAGCAAAGATTGCTGGAACTACTAAAATTAGGTTAAGAACTGTCCAACGCATTATTAAAGTTGGAAGAATAGTGGAGAACCATCATCTTTAAAGAAGAAATGTGGTCGGAAAAAAATCTTGAAAGATCGTAATTGGCGATCACTTAAACATTTGGTGAAATAAAATCGGGAAAAAACAACAGAAGAATTCAAGGCTATGTTTAATAGTGAAAGTAAGCATATTTTCTCAAAGGCACAATGTGAAAGGAACTAAAGGCATTTGGACTAAACACCAGGGTAGCCTTAAAAAAAACATTTGTCAGTGATGCTAATTGGGGGGAAAAAGGCTTTGCTCGGGAGCATAACGATTGGACTCTGCAGCAATATAAGAAGGTCATGTGGTCTGATGAGTCCAGATTTATCCTGTTACAGAGTGATGGGTGAATCAGGGTAAGAAGAGAGACGGCTGAAATGATGAACCCATCATGCCTAGTGCCTACCATACAAACCTGTGGGGGCAGTGCTATGATCTGGGGCTGCTGCAGTTGGTCAGGTCTAGGTTCAGTAACGTTATGTGGCCAAAGAATGAGGTCAGCTGACCTAAATATACTGAATGACCAGGTAATTCCATCAAAGGATTTTAGAGTGTGTGACGGTGTATTAAACCAAACCTGTGATCAACTACAGTATGTCAAAGCAATTTCTTAGGTACTGAGACATAACTACCTGTCTGTTATGTCTGTACATGTGATGTTTGCTATGCTTGTACAATGCCTCATTTAATTTTCCGGAGGATCATCGGTGCGCTGTAATAGCGTACTGGTGTGGCCTTGCAACCTTGTGTGTTATCTATGTATAAATGTAAATATGTTGCACCACTAAATAAGCTTTTCGTTGCAGTGTACTTTTACATCTGTAATGACAATAAATTGAATAAAAAAAAAAAAAAAAAAAAAAAAATATACACCAAAGTAAAAAAAATAACAGAATTAATAAAATTTGAGAAGTATAAAAAAACTCTGATTTTGTAGATTATGCGCACTGTAGGAAAAGTAGTTGTAGAGTGGTCCAGTAAATCCGTCCTGAGAAGCAGCATCTTTGAGGGAAGAGAGGAGAGGTTCCAGTTCCTCTGGAGTGTAGAGACCTGGAACTTCACCTAAAACACATGTAGCATTGAGTAAGGAAAACTGAACTGATATTGCTAAAAGAAAATGGATTTATATGTATTAAATGTATAATACAAAACGTACATTTGGTGTATACCATAATTTTAAATATCAAGCCTAATATAAACATTGTTATAGAAATGTTGAAGACACCTGAAGACAGTAGGCTGTTCACCATCTCTAGGAATGCTGGGTGAACAAACTGATAGTCCTCCAGCAGCAGAACCACTTGTTGCCCATCAAGACCTGCCAGCTGCATCACCTACAGTCAAAAAAACAATTAACTTTTTTCCCACAAAACATACAGTATGTAATGTACAAAATCCCATAGCAGTGTGTCTACATGTAAAGTTATCTTCTCCTACCGTCTTTAGATCATTGTTGAAATGTTTCAGAGCGTAACCGCGGGTGATTTTGGGTGTGAACAATGTGTATCCGTGCATGTGTGACACAAGACATGTCGCTGTGTGTCGACCAACTCCACTTCTGCCCGCCAGAAGCAAAGAGCCACCAGGTCGACTCAGGACACGATCCACTCTGGACACAAAGTCGCACACCTCCCGGAAAAGGAGAAGATCCAGCTCCCTGTTATCTCTGCTGTACAGCACTACTCCCTGGAGGGGACAGATGGGACGGAAACACAGGTGAGACTACAAGCACCATCATTGTTGTGCATAAACAAGCTAAAACAAAGAAATGCAGAAGGACCTGTATTATAGTCTTAATTACTGCGGCAAAGTTCACTTCACCCTAGTATACAAGCATTTACAGATTATGAAATATTCTTTTTTTACACATGTAATGCACAAAAACACTACATTTTTATTTACTATAGTCTACCTTTTTTATAACTTGTTTCAAATCTCCAGAATCCAGGCGTCCTAGTTGTTTACCATGAGGAGGCAAAGACTGGCCTGGAGCTGTCACGGCCCCCCCCGATGCACCCCATGTCACATAGAAACCATCTGCAGACAAGAGAAATTGAAAACTGCTACTCACAAAGCTTATACAGTATTGTTCAAAATAATAGCAGAACAATGTGACTAACCAGAATAATCCAGGTTTTTGGTATATTTTTTATTGCTGAGGGCAAACAAGTTACCAGTAGGTGCAGTAGATTCTCAGAAAACAAACAAGACCCAGCATTCACAATATGCAATTGGGAAATTAGTTGAAAGGGGTGTGTTAAAAAAATAGCAGTGTGGCATTCAATCACTGAGGTCATCAATTTTGAGAAAAAAAAAACAGGTGTGAATCAGGTGGCCACTATTTAAGGATGAAGCCACCAGCACTTGTTGAACATGCATTTGAAAGCCTGAGGAAAATGGGTTGTTTAAGACATTGTTCAGAAGAACAGAGTACTTTAAATAAAAAGTTGATTGGAGAGGGGAAAACCTATAAAGAGGTAAAAAAATGATAGGCTGTTCAGCTAAAATGAACTCCAATGACTTAAAATGGAGAGCAAAACCAGAGAAACGTGGAAGACAACCATCAAAATGGATCGAAGAATAACCAGAATGGCAAAGGCTCAGCCAATGATCAGCTCCAGGATGATCAAAGACAGTCTGGAGTTACCTGTAAGTACTGTGACAGTTAGAAGACGTCTGTGTGAAGCTAATCTATTTTCAACAATCCCCCACAAAGTCCCTCTGTTTAAAAAAAAGGCATGTGCAGAAGAGGTTACAATTTGCCAAAGAACACATCAACTGGCCTAAAGAGAAATGGAGGAACACTTTCTCCTACTATGTGTTGGGCCTATTTATCACATACCAGGAATCATAGATCAGTTTGCATTTGTCAAAATACTTGAAGAGGTCATGTTGCCTTGTGCTGAAGAGGACATGCTCTTGAAATGTTTGTTTCAACAAGACAATGACCCCAAACACACGAGTAAACAAGCAAAGTCTTGGTTCCAAACAAACAAAATTATTGTTATTGAGTGGCCAGCCCAATCTTCAGACCTTAATCCAATCAGGAAGTTGTTTCTGAAGCAAAACCAAGAAATGTAAATGAATTGTGGAATGTTGTTAAAGAATCATGGAGTGAAATAACAGCTGAGAGGTGCCACAAGTTGGTGCCACACAGATTTGAAGCAGTTTTAAAAAAAACTGTGGTCATACAACTAAATATAAACTAAATATTAGTTTAGTGATTCACAGGATTGCTAAATCCTAGAAACAAAAACATTTGTGCAAAATAGTTTTGAGTTTGTACAGTCAACGACAGACACTGCTATTTTTTTTTAACACACCCCTTTCAACTAATTGCCCAATTGCACAGCCATAAGAGCGAGCATATCATGAATGCTGGGTCTTGTTTGTTTTCTGAGAATCTACTGCACCTACTGGTAACTTGTTTGCCATTTAGCAATAAAAAATATACAAAAAAAAAGGATTATTCTGGTTAGTCACATTGTACTGCTATTATTTTTGAACAATACTGTATATCAATGTTGAATCTTTTTCTATGTGTAAAAATCCTAAATATTACACAGGAAACAAAACATGTTCTGTACTGATTTTTAGCAGACACTCTTTTATAGCTTATACCAGGTATATAGTAGCATTTGTACGTAAAAAGGAATAGCACAAGTTATCTCATTTCTACACTGTTAATGCTATTTCTGTAATCAAGGGCAAGTGCCAAATTGCAAGAAATGCACAGTCAAAACTAAGTTGGATTGGTTCATACTGAGTCGTTGAAAGCACACTTTAGATCAAAAACATTATGAAAGCATCTATTACGCCTCTGACACCCTGATAACTCCCTTTAGTCAAGCTGCCTTTGTTTTGCAGCTTCAAGGGCTGGGGTTAAGATATGACATTGTATTTATTGGGCAGCCCGGCTTGTTCTTGATCATTATTCTTATCTGAAGCTAAGCCAACTGTCTGTGTCTAAGTCTGTCTAAAGCTTTTTTGAAGCCTTTTGTCAAGAACTTCTAGTGCTGTGCATTGCACTTATGTTATAAAAGTAAATACAATAATCTGAACTACTTATACTAAATATAGAACAAGACACAGAACACATAAAAACGTCTAAAAACTAAATTAATAAGTGACTAGAACTGAAGTCTCATACCAGTCATATTGTCGATTGCGTCAGAGCCCCAGTCTCCCCGTATGATGGAGGACAGAATGTTATCAAAGGTGTGAAGATCTTTGGAGGAAACCAATCGGTCTCTGAACAGCCTTCTGGCCTCATATGCAACCACCTCCAAGACGCTGTCTGTCACATTAGATTGAGCTGAGAGGAAATGGCAGAGAAACACAAACATGATCATTATAACCTGGTGCAGGAAATCAGGACAGAACTTAAATTTAGTTAGCATTATCTTATAAATCCACATGAAATTAAGGTCAAGAGGTTGTTTGTACATACCAAGAAATAGGTAAACAGCACAAAAAAGGAAAAAAAGAAGTATGTGTAAGTTAAAAATGATGAGTATGGAAAATAGAAGTTGATTAGTTGACATGTTTAATTAAAATAAATGATTAGACTCGCTATCACAGCAGGAACACATTGCAGACAGAAAGTGTGGCAGAGGGAGAGTTGGAAGGACAACAAAGGGACACAATGATAAAAGAAGGAGAGACAGTGACCAGTGACATGGAGCAATTCAGACAGGAAATAGGAAAAGGGAAGGATGGTGTTAAGAAAAAGGTGAGAATTAGAGAGGTTTGAGGTAACGGTATCCTGACAAGAAACACCGCCATCTGGTGCTGCCATGTTGGTTCTGGCATCAAAAGTGACAGTTATTAATTCTGTATCACCCTCAGCGGCACTATTCTAAACAAAGGATCATTTAATCCAACTTTTCAGTTTTCCTTCAATAGGCTTTTTAAAAATGTTCAGAAATGAATTGTATTGTAAAGACATTTGTTTTAGGCAGATATTTAAAAATACTATTTATAGTGTGCACTGGGTACCTGCAGTTAGGTCATATCGCAGAAAGCTAAGGACCCACTCTGTGAGGATACAGGGTGTAAACAAATAATGGCTGTGGTCATCAACCGTAAACTTAGTTTTGACCTGAAATAAGTGAAAGACACATAAGGTTTTCATTGTTACTGTTTCAAGACAAACAAACAGAAGAAATAATTATGCTGTATAATTAATACCTGTTCATAGAGCTGCACTAAAGACCCAGCCAGCTGGTGTGTTTTCCCTGTGCTGGCCCATTCTGCCTTGCTACCCAGGCTATGTTGGAGAACTGGTTGCAAGTATGCTGAGTAGATCGTTTGCAGCTGCTCCCTATCTGGATAGCTGAAGACAAGATTAGGTAAGATTAAGTTGGAGTAGGACCTTGAATAAGACTGTGTATTTACATAAATCATAAATGACAAAAACACTGTGCAGACTTACTCTATTATGCAAATGCGTACTATAGAAGAGAAGCGTGAGGTAAGAGAATGGGTCCCAACAGAACTCCCTGTTGACATAGAGGCTACTACCTGGATGTTTTCAAGACTGACCCACTCCAAATTTTCATCATAAAATCCCTTGTATGTCAACACCTAGATAAGAAACAAAGACAATCAGATTGATCTTTCTAAACTTTGTCTCTATGTGTGCCTGTTGGTCTGTTTTGTGTACCTGTTGTAGAAAAGAAATGAGATTGCTGGTCCCCCATTTGTCAGGTTTAGGCAGGTTGATGTCTTTAAGGTATAGAACCAAATTCTCACAATCCTTTGGTCTGAAAACTCTGCCAGTATTAGAGCTCAGCAAAAGACAGGTCTGACCAAGCTTCTGTAGGACATGGCGAGAGGAGGTCTGGGCACTGCAGTGGACCACAGCCACCTGGGTGGACCGCAGCTGAGAGAAGGCATGGCGTAGGAGCATGCTAGGAGAAGAATAGAAAATGTATTAATTAAAATGCCACGGACCTACAGTTCTTTGAAAAGTGTATTAAACCTCACAATGCATGACAGTAAATGCTGCATTTGCGATGCTCATTTCCATTTGGCTAGGAGAATGTCACAGCAGACAAAGAATTAAGGGTAAAATTTATTTTTAGCAGTTGACTTGTTTGTCAGGAAAAGCCCAACAGCAAAAACAGACTGAAAATATAATATAATTGGAAAATTGCAAAAGGGTGCATATAGGTTCATCCTGAAGGCAGTAAATGGGAATTAATTAGACGTATCAGAAAAATGAGCAGTCAAACCCAATGCCTCGCTGACACAGTGACCTTTTAGGCAAAGTGATGCAAGACAAGAAGACAGAAGAGAACGGCTCAACTGGAGTGTAAAAAGCAGGCTGGGTGACCCATGTTCTCCAAACCCCTTGAGGCTTGAAGCAATTACTTTGAGGCAACAGCTCTCTGTGAACCTATACACAAGTGTAAACATACACAGCACACAGGCACAACACATATGTGCTATCTTCAATTTTTGATTTGTCTTATAGTTTATGAAATTGATGATTTGCTACCGATGATAATAAAAGCATTGGTTCAATAAAAGTGCTCATGCTTGTTTTAATACTTGTGTTATAATAATTTTTATTTTCATATTTGGTTATATTTTTTATAATTACTGGGTGCTCATAGTTCTCTTCAGGTCTTGTCAAATCTGTTTATGTCATGTCCTTCATGCTAATCCAAGCAGGAACTAGGCATGACTAGCCGTAGTCATAACTTGCCACAGAAGGACATCTGCACCTGGAGCTTGGGCTGGGGAGGGTGTATGAAAGATACGCCTCCTACAGCTTTCACTGCAGTGATAGAAAATCTCATGTTTTGTTTACTTCCCCAATGCGTGTCTGCTTTGCTTCATTCTTGCAAGAATTAAACCTGGCCATTGCTTTTTATATTATACTCTGTCTACGTGTCTCTCGGATTACATAAGGATATAGAATTCCTATAACAACTTGTCATGTTTTCTGATAAGAAAAGGTTTTAATTACAGCATTTGCATGTGTTTAATTACCCTTTCCCGCAGCCCTCTGGCCCAACCGCCATGAAGGGCTGTCGTTGCTGAGCAGTGAGCCATGGGGAGAAGCCATGTAGACTTCTCTGCATATCCGTAGTTTCAATCACAGGTAGCCTCTGTGTATTAGACAGCTGTTCCAGTGTGAGACTATCAGGACGCTGCAATTTATAAGCTGCTAGTTGGCCGGTGCCAGAGTCATAGTATGTATCCAGAGGCTTTTTGATATCAGGGGGACTCTCCCTTGCCCAGCTAAGCAGCTAGAGAAAATACACAAAATTATTAGTTATTGTCATTACAATAACATTTTACAATGGATAGCTATCAATAAATGCCTTTCACATAAATTTACAAAGCTGATGACCCAATAAATAAACATAAAATAATTCTAAAATGAAATCTGAACTGTTTCCACAGGTCCTACCTCCTTGGCAAATTCCTGTCTTGTTTTGAGGTTCAGATTTCCTCCAAGACCTCGAAGGAGGCAGATGATGAATTGACCTCTCTCTGTCACAGCATTGAGGTGTGACAGGCCATTGAATACTGTACCCACGAGACTAGTGTCCACCACAAAGTCATTCTAATAAAATATAGAAACATGAGAATGAGAAACAGTGTACCCTTTCACAAGGAGATCATAATATACAAGAAACATAGGAACAATATTGACAATTTTAAATCATGTGATCAGCAATAAAGTGGATTAAAAAAAAAAAAACATTTAAACATCCACTTATCAAGTAGTATTTTTTTTTTAGGTAGCAGAAAGTAAGTATAAGGATGGCTACCTGTTTAAGGACCCAGTCAAGAGCTCGCTGGAAGTAGTCACCAAGCCAGTTTTCTAGATTACTGTGACACTCTTCTGGCTGGTTACACAGCCATGACTTTTCTAAAGCAGTCACATCAATGTCCTCATCACTTAACATGTAAACAAAACAATGTTGTTAATATACATGAACCAACATGAATCAATAATGGTTCAATATTGACTGACCTCAGAAAGATCATGCCCATGCGAGAGATGGTAGCAGGTGAAGCACAGCTTAAGTCATGAGTCTCAAATAAGAAGTTAACGTTTGGTCCAAACTGGATGCGTTCTCCACTTGGCATGGTCAACAAACGATTATCATCCAGAACAGAATTAAGACTCTCAATCCACTCAGGGTCAATGTCGCCATCACACACAATCCAGGAGCTAACCTCTGGACAAGATGAGAAAATGTTACATCAGATAACGTTTGTAATTCAATAATGAAAGCAAATGTAAAAAAATATTAAAATACGTTTCCTTTATTTGATAGTAGATCAGTAAATTAACTAATAACTTTACTGTTATTGGCATGTAACAAAGTATTTAAAATATTAAAGTAAGCAAATAATCTCTCATCACTAGAATAATGCAACAATCTGCCTACCTTGTGGTTCTTTCACCACATTCCTGGCGCTGTGTGTAAGGACTCCATCAGCCCATTCTCTGGTGTCCATGTCTATATGTCCCAAGAGTTGCTGTCTGGGCATAGCCTTAGGATTCATTGTGTATTGCTTCACCTACAAAAATAATGTTTTTTTACATTGTTTAAAATAATCCTGTTATAATTTTTACACATGTTACAACATGTTTCTACACCATTATATGCCTAAAAAAATGTTAATACAATAAATATATTGAAAGGAATATGGGTCAGCATTGTGATTGTGCTCACCACTTTGCCTGTCTTATTAAGAGCAGCCCGAAGCATCTTCCAGAGAGTGGACTTCCCTGCTCCGCTTGGGCCAACAATGACAACACCCATTCGCTGTCTCAGCTGCTCATTCAGTTCCAATGCTTTCTTTAGCTACACAGAGACAACTGTTTTATCAATCTGCCCAGTGTAAGTTGGAGTTCAATGTTAAAATCAATAATTATCATATACCTGGTTTGGTATCACTTCAAGTCTAGCCTCCTTGTAAACTTGTTCCAGTGCATGCATTAAGGTTTGATCTTCCACATCGCTGAAATTAACTCCAGAGAAGATATCTTTGACTAAAGCGTCAAACCGGGAACAATCGGCAAATGTCAGCTTTGACATGGTGTTTAGTCGTAATGCCTGCACCACCAGACTACTCTCCTGAACTGCATGCAAATGAAAAATAATTGATTTACTTTTCATACTTGAATAAGATAGATACATAAATATAAACATACAGTATGTCCCTAATAACTTAAGTATTCATTATTGCATTGATCTTGTGAAATACCCTCTTACTAAAGTGCTAATTAGCAAAACATGTCAGGATTTAGAAGTTTGTCAATACTTTTGTTCTCTTCTTCAAAGATGCTGGCCTTTGCTTCAGGCAGAAAATGTGCTGTTTTTTTACAACAGAGGGAAACGCTTGGCCAGAGAACACACACAGAAAAAACACCAAAAAACCTTAGGGACTCATTGACGGGTGTATGTGTGGCAAGTCTGTGTCGGTATCTGTGTGAGAGAGGACAGGGTTTGTGACAGATAAACTGCAGCCAGAAACGGGGGAGGGCATAAGGGGGAGATGAAGGTGGGAAATAGAGGGCACCGAGTGAAAATGGTAGGATGAGGGGAGCATCGACAGCCAGGAATCAGAGAGAGAGAGCTAACAAGAGGTCAGGGGGAGGGGGTAGCTCTGGGTAAAGTGCTGCGGAAGAGGTAAACAACAGAACTTTGGCAGTGTAGTGTCTGGAAATGAGAGAATGGAGAAGGACAAAAGTACACACAAGTTAAAAACCCAAGGGAAGAAAAGTTTTGCAGTGGACCATTTTGTGGAAATGTCAATTGATGGTGTGTATTAGAGGATTTAGAGGACAAGAGCAGTTGTGTGGAAAGAGCTCATCATCAGTGTTCGGATGTTCAAGAACACTCTTGGGATTCATTGCCTTAGACTATGAAATAATTACAGTTTGTAGGCTTAGGAATAGTTAAACCAGCCAGCCAAATATGTCGATACAGAAAAAAGTTGCCATTATATAATGCAATTGGACAGATTTGACACAACCAATAAGTGCCTGACAGTACAGACATCTCTGGAGAATATAGACAATAAAAAAAAAAAATAAAAATAATTAATCTTAATAATAATAGCCAATAGAATATTACTCTTGTCTTTGTCATGGATCTTCCTGTGTTGCTGTAGGAGGCTGCCACAGGCCTTTAGAACTGTCTTCAGAGCACGCAAACCCCAGTCATAGTGCTGCTGAGGAGTCAACAGCTCCCTAGAGACAGGAAAGAGCTTTCAAACACCACAGTCAAACACACACCAACTGACAGTAGTAGTAGTTCTAACAGTAAAGCGCTGGCAGTGGGAGTACAACAAGGAATCAAAACTGTGGTTTTCAAACTATCCGCTCACAATTTAAAACCTTACCTGGCCAAGTTAAAGATTGCAACCAGTTTCCGTCCTAGAATTTCTCCATTTCTGAATCCCTCAGAATAGAGAATAACCTCAGCAATGAGCTCATTGTCTGGTCTGCTCATAGCCACAGGCCTGAACAGCTGCTTAAGATTGTCAGGAAGCTTCTGTCTGCCCCCATAACCTTTTCCTGCCGGGTTCATCGTGATGAACACACCGGAATTTGGGTCCAATTCCACCTAGAGATCAGAACAGAAAAAAAAAAACTTTTTCATTTGGCAGTGTACATTTGCCTAGTCTAATAAAGTCCAGGAGGAGTTGAAAAAACTTTATCAAAAAGCTATTGTAAAGCAGGTCAAAATTGTTGGAATGTGAAATTACACAGCCATAATTGGAAACATAACTGTCCACCAACCTCTTTTCCAAGCAGTTCACATGTTTGCTTGTGATGTTTAAGAGAATCTTGAATGGCCTGAATCTGCATAGAAACTGCTGATAGCACTGCTTCTTCTAATCGGTTAAACTCATCAAAGCAGCCCCATGCACCACACTTTACCAAGCCCACAAAGATTCGTCCCATTGACTTGACATCAATGCCCTAAAAACAAATGAACACAGTGAGTTAATTATTGTGGTTTTGTACTAGAAAATCTGAAAAAACACCTGATGGCACACTACATTACATGTTGTAAATGTTTATACCTCATCACAGTTGAACACCAGCACCTGCCGCCCAAACAGCCCCCCCAAGGCTTTGACAGACTCAGTTTTGCCTGTGCCAGCTGGCCCATAGGGGTTACCCCCGAGCCCCATTTTCATGGCTTGAGTCAGAGTCAGGTAGCACTTATCAGTCAAAGGAGTGTGCACCAGCTTTGCAGCATTCCCCTGAGAGACAGCAGAGGGAGGATGTATAAGAACTTGTAAATAGAAAGAAGCATGAACACAGAGAGATGGGATAACAGATAGCAAGCCGTGGATAAAGGTAAACAAAAGGAAAATTGTGTAAAGGTACCGTAAATAAGTCAAATAAAAGATAAGAAAATTGTCTGACTCAACTGTATAATTTTTAAGGAATTGCAAAGCATTAAGAGAATATGACATATAAACAGTGCCCCCAAATGGTAAAGAATAAGAAGTGCAAATCTTTCCACATTATACCATCCACATTTTTAACACACCTGGTATTCATATGTATAGTTGAATTGTGCATCGACCATCTGAATGTGACAGCACTTGTCTGGTCCCATGTAGAAACGAAGTTGTTTTTTCCAAGCCCAGGCACTTGGACTGGTAACTCCTTCCTGGATCAGCTGCTTCACAACGCTAATGTTGTGAATAATGTCCAGGATTAAAGCCTTAAGTTTGAGCTGCAAAACACTGGTTTCTATAAAGAGATATGCAGTATTTATACAGTTACATTACTTGAACAGCCCTTGAATCATTCTCTATTATGTTTTTTAGATAGAGAGTTAGAATGTGTAATTTAATTTTAATTGTGTCACTTTTACATCATACTGCCTTTGTTGTTTGTCCAAACGGTGAAAGTTTGTGCTACAACCTTGGCCACTGTACAACAGCGTTACTACCTCTAATAGTCAAAAAATGAATCTAGTCTATTAACAAACTAGTATTTGTTGGAGTTTTACGTATTGTAAAAACTATATACCTTAAGTTCATGCAAGTTCTCTTTTCTTATTTTGCTAAATATTTCCAAGGTTTAGAACCAATGATATGTGAAATCATTACTAGAACTGTTAAGCTTCCAATCTCATGCATGAATAAAAATCTGCAATTTAAATAAAGGGCTTTACACTATTTATGTCTTTTGTTAAGCTTTTCAACAAGTGTAGCAAAACTTGCAGCAAATTAATGAAAGCTGCATCACCATTTTAATTGGATCTTCTCCTCTGTTGTGTTTAACTTTTTAGTCCACTTACTAAATTCTGGAAAAATAGCAGTTGCTACACTTTGTGAAAACTCTTAACAGCTATTAAAGTCATCACTGATTGACAAGATTAAAATGTTTATAGAGCATTTAAAGAATTTGTTCCTTGGCAAATGTAATGAACAGCACTACAACTAACCCAAGGACAGACACTAACCCATATTAGAACTGTCTTCTGAGCTGGTGTCCACTGTAGTGTAGTGTTCTAGTTTGGCATTGAGTTCCAGCTCCAATCGCTGCAGATTTTGCTCCTTTATTGCTTTTTCCACATCTTCGGTAAACTGGATTTGTTCAGCCAAACAGAGAATCTGAACCAAAAAGAATAAACACGATGCAACAACAAACTCAATAAGTCAGACTAAAAATAAAAGTAAAAGTTATTTAATCTGATCAAAGAGTCACTGTCAATAGTATATAATAGTGTGTGTTTGTTTACCTGCGATGGATAGCGTGAGGGATCAACCTCTCCTTTCCTCCCTGCCAGCACACACTCATACAACAGGTGCTTCAGCGTCTCCTTCATTTCCATGGACAGCTGACCCAACCAGCCCTGGAGAGCAGACACAGAGAAGAAATCAGGTGAGTTATGACTATATTTAAGGACTGATGTGAACTGATATCTGTCATGTTCATGAAAATGAAAAAAAAAAACAGTATATATTAATAAACTTCCATACCTCCACAAGGCTAGAGATGCGTATGAGATTCTGTAGTTGCACCGTCTCACCCTCAAGAGAACACATGGCAACAATGTGTTGGCACTGCTCATCGAACACAACACTGTGAATGCCTGTGTGGACAAAACAGACATATTAACTCTAAAAATAGACTGCATAAACATAAAATACATCATAAACATGAATATTGTTAGGACAGAGCAGAGCAGAACACAGACTAAAATAAAACCAAGTTTTTGACCTGCAAAAAGTTTCTTGAGGTGTGACAAGATGACAGTAGGGTTTGTTGCTTGACCAAGAATTTCTAATAGATCATCATCTCCAATGAAATAAAACCGTGGGAAGGCAGACCGTTTTTCCTGCATCATTAAAAAAAAAGGTGTTGAAAGCAATTGTGAAAATCCTTTCTAGAGAGGCCGAGACAAAATAAAAATCATTGTACCTCTAGGAACTCATTAAGAGATTTTTGACAGCGCTGCAGCTGATCTAGTATGGTGACCAGAGAGTTTCTGATGCCAGCCCCGGAACTTAGTGATACCACTCTGTTGTCCCTCTGGATATCCGACATAATAGACCTGTATTCACAGTTACCAGGGTCATTACTGAATGTACAGAGGATTAAGTTTAAAATTTGTGTTTTATGTGTAGACTTGTGGAGAACTGGACCACTACATTGGACCAAGTGTGCATACATCTATGTAGGAAATATTTGTGTAACATGAAAGGGTAATAATGACAGCAAAAACAATGAAAAACATCAAAGCACCTGAAATCTTCATCCACTCTTTTGAAGCGAGCCTCCTCTCGTGGCAATGCCCCACGTCCAAAAATAGGTTCTAAGTAAACCCAACGTCTCTGGATTGCATTTAGACTGAGGAGATACTCGTCTAGGTCAGACAGGCGAACTTCCCACAGACTGACCTTAATATTCAGGTAAATATTACATGTACATTATTTTCTAGGTTTAAAACAAGCTTTCTTCAGCTTGTCTTCAGAAGGTGTAGTTTCTAATAAATAAAAAAAGAACTGACCTTGTCCTGAAAGCTGCGGTAGTAGGGAGAGTCTTTTAGAGACTGCAACAGACAGCGATTATCTCCAACCTGGGCGAGAACAAAGATAATTTCATCCATATTGTTATTTCTGGACAAGTTGGACAAGAACCACTAGAATGGGCAGTAAAGTCACCCACGCTATAATTCAATGTGTACCTGATTAACTATGTCTCTCCAGTCCTTGATTAGGGAGAGACGGCGGCCACTGCTGTCAGTGTATTCGGTGAGATTGAAGGTTGCCGCAGCTCCCCACAAGTCCAGCTCCCTCAGTGCTTCTCTGATTGTCACTTCAGCCTGTGCACGGCTATTCAGATCCTACAAATTAGAAGAAGCATACAGGCACAAGGGTGCATCATATAATCTGTTCTCTTATTTATAGAGTATATAGTATAGTTCATCTCTATAAATGGCTCTCTTAATAAGTGGGTTTTAGAGAATAAAGGCAAGACTAACTTATATCCATCCATATAAAACAGATAAAAATAATGAATAGAACCATATTTTACCTGCTACTGCCCTCTAGTGTTTCAAATCCAAATCTTTATTACTGCATGACAACCTTACAAAATTCATTTTGTGTTTTCTATTGATTGTTAGTGTATATAGATTACCTTAAGCTCAAAGGCTTTTTCTATAATAGTATTTGCCACATTAAGAAGGTCTTGGAAGATAAGTCTCTCCAGTGTGGTTCCTCTTGGAAGACCCAACAGCCGAAACATGTCCAACCAGTGGTCCTGGGACAAGTGTTCCCCGCGTACATATTTAAGCACCGGGATCATGTTCTGTCCCACAAATATAAAAAAGTCAAAAGTACAATAGGATCAATAATGCAATAACACATTATATACAAAGTCATGACTAGAATGCTAATGCCCTACCTTGTATTTGTCTACTTCTCCTTGCAGTTTAACAGACATAGCAGTAGGCTGTTCCAATTTCCGTAGCCTATCCTGCCAGGTAAAGAGGAACTCCTCAAAAAGGTAAGTTTTACTCCTGCAAAGCAAACGTTTACAAGTTTCAATGCCATGCTTCAGATTACAATCTCTACAAATGGGTACTTTGACTCTTAACAAGGTACCTGAATGTTATCCAGTCCTGCTGTGCTTTCTCTGTGAAGCCTTCCTGCCACTCTTCATACAAACTCCACATCTGGCTGTACTCTTCCATATCTTGTTTTGTCTCCTCAGCCAATGAAAAGTCTGGAGCCTCCAGGTTGAAATAAGCACAGTCGTCACTAGGAGAAAAAGTGGTAGGTCAGAAGTAATCTAATGACAATAAAACTCTCTCAAAAATCTTTTTCTTTCTTAAAACTTACAACAATTTCTGACGCACAAGTTCTAATTCTTGAAACTCTTGCTGTTTATCTTTGATGATCTGAAGGCATCCAAGTAGGGCAGCATGATCACCACTCTCTAATATGTCATCTTTAGGTTTAAGTTGGTCCCACCGAGCCTTAAACCGTTCCAAATCTGCCCTGTAGCTGTCCATGTGACTGGCCACCTTGCTACGCATTACCTCCACCTAAACACAAATAATTAAGTTTATGAGATAAGAGTTATGTTGGGTTTGGGATGGGGTTAAGCTAAGATTTGGATAAGGCCTTACACTGGACATACTAAAATATCACCTTTGTGTATGCCATGTTACCTGTTCTTTAATCATGAGCTGGTGGCTCTCCATAATAAGTTCTAGTTTATCCCATTTTGCCCTAAGAGCAGTCAGAGAGTCAAGACCGGCTCCAGCCACCGATCGTAACAAGCGGTTCTTCTCCTCAGCGCTCTGAAACTGTTGCACAATCTACACAGACACGTGTTTATGTTAAACACTTCTGCTGTTTAGGCAGAATAAATGTGTTATGTAATTTAATATTTGGTCTTACTTCTGGTTTGCGTGCTAGTATTTGGTTATAATTTCCCCTAGTTGCACTGATTTCCTCCATGCTCTCTGGTCGAACAGACAGGGCCTCTGTTGACTCTAATACAAAACTTTCTATGGATTGTGCGTGGCCTAAAAGTAAACAAAAGAAAGGAAACAGAAATTGGAAAGTGAAAGTACATGAATGAAAAACAAAACACGCAAGCAGATGGATGAATTGTGTACTGGTAATAAAGTGTGTGAGTGTACCAACGTATTTCATAACTTGGTCACAAGCTTTCTATTTACCTTGTATAGACTTCCTGAGTGACATTAGCAGCATATCAAACAGCTTTTGAATGAGATCATCAACCGCAGCTTTTACTGGCTCACAGTTGACAGTGATACAGTCTACTTTCTCCAGACTGACAAAAGTGAAAGAATACCATTAGTCAGACAGTAACTGTATTGTTGTTAGAGTGAGTTTAACTATTGTGGTTTCAAATAGGAATTTACACAGTTCTAGGAGGAATTGAATACAGTAGTGACATTCATCAATGTCACTACTAAAAATGTCTGTGGTGGCATTAGTACTACATTAATACTGCCCTGCCAGAATGTTATTGTGTTAATTATCTGTACCTGGGTAGGCGTTCAGATTCCTTTCCTCTGGCTTTAAGGGCTTTGAAGTTTCTTTCCCAGTCCTGCACTGAGTTCAGATGTTTCTCCACTAACCTCTCCAAATCCACCTGACCCAGCACCACCCAATCCTACAGTGCACACACAAGCAGCCCAAGTCAGTTTTTATAGTCATTTTCAAAAAGGTACTACTCAAGAGTACAACATATGCTATATTTGGGAAATTTGAGTTTTATTTAAATGCAAGGTTAGCACCAAACTTTGCGAGCAAATGGTGCTAGCTTAGAAGATTTGTCGCATCTTGCAATAATATGGATGCACCTTAAACTTGTTTTGTATGGCTTGAAGGCGGCTAAACAAATCCTCCGCCTTGGTGAAGATGGTGAGAAACCCAGAGGCATTCCTGTCAATCATAACGCTGAAGATGAGCTCCTCTCCCTGGGCACTGACCCCTTTGAACTGGTTTGGGATTGAGATGAACCTTTTCATTTCCCTGAAATAGCGAGCTCGGACCTCTTCGAATGGAGGACGAAACTGTAAACGACTTTGCCTGAGTCGTTGAGGGGGAGAGATAGAAATTACTTAATAATCTCTAAAATGTATGCAAGAAAAAACATAGTAAATAAAGAAATAATAGTACACTGGGAAAGTGGGAGAAGTCTAAAGAAAGTAAAATAAATATCTCACAACAAAGAAATACATTACTAAAAGTGAAGGAGTTACAGTCAAACAGATAATTACAAGTACAAAAAGTAGGTACTGACTTGAAAGTAAGATCTATCTGTATTTCAGGCAGGTTTTTGTTTAGCGCTTCCAGTCCAGTCTGATACTGATGTTCAAGAGCCTTGTACAGCTGATGATTCCAATGCTGTCGCCAAGCTCGCATGTCATCAGTCCTGAATCCCTATACAAAACACAAACATACTAATAATGAAAAACATTCAAACAGATTATGTTAACACTACGTAAAACCTTTCTTTCACTCATAGTTAGTGGTTGGGTGATTGTGTTTACTCTTTTTAAATCACAATGACAACATAAACTACCCAAATGAACCTGATAAAAAGTTTATATACCCTGGTGATTTTGTAATGAGAACATGCACACAAGTTGGCACAAACAGGTTTGAATGGCTACTAAAGGTAACCATCTTGTGATCTGTTTGCTTGTAATCAGTGTGTGTATAAAAGGTCAGTGAGTTTCTGGGCTCCTGACAGACCCTTGCATCTGTCATCAAGTGCTGCACTGACATTTCTGTATTCTGAGTCACGTGAAAAGCAAAAGAATTGTCAAAAGATCTGTGGGAAAAGGTTATTGAACTGTATAAAACAGGAAAGGGATATAAAAAGAAATCCAAGGAATTGAAAATTGAGCAGTGTTCAAACTCTAATTAAGAAGTGGAAAATGAAAAAGTCAGGTAGACCAACAAAATTTCAGCCACAACTGCAAGGAAAATAGTTTGGGATGCAAAGGAAAACCCACAAATAACTTCAGCTGAAGGGACTCTCTGAAAAAGGTGGTGTGGCTGTTTCAAGATGCACAATAAGGAGGCACTTGAGGAAAAAAGGGCTGCATGGTTGAGTTGAAAGAAGAAAGCCATTAATACGCAAATGCCACATAGCATTCCGCTTACGTGATTTGGAGTGATGAGAACAAAAGTGAACTTTTTGGCCACAAAAAATAAAGTAGAAAAACTACCACAAAAGACTTCAAGCTGTCATTGATGTTAAAGGTGGCAATACACGATAATAAGAACTGGGGTATGTAAACTTTTTATCAGGGTCATTTGGGTAGTTTATGTTGTCTTTATGATTTAAAAAGAGCACAATTGTTTGAAAATAAATGGCTTCACCCAACCACTAACTATAAGTTTTCATTCATATTCTCCAAAAAAAGGCCAAAAAATCAAAAAATTTTTCCAGGGTATGTAAACTTATGAACACAACTGTATGCTTAAAGCCTTTATTGGAAAAGCATAATCAATACCTGAGCCTCCAGAGTAGCAAAGCCTGTCCGAAGGTCCTGAAGGCCATCCTTCCATCGCTGCTGATGCCTCAGTAGATCTACATTCATCAATGTCACTACCTAAAATATATGCCATAGGACTAAGCAGTGCACCAAACAATAAGGACTTGATCTTAAATAAACTTGTAATAATGCAGTCAAACTGCACCTTGTCAATGAAGTCTGTGTGCCATTTACGTAACTTCCTGTTCTCAGTGGAAAGTTTCTCAGCAGCACCTTGCAGCTTGGTGATGTAAACTTCCAATTCTTTGGGATTATCCCAGGTAATTTGAAGTTTTCCACCAGATTCCTTGGAATTAGAACGGGAATGCTGTAATAGAAATATTTCATCAAAGGTTATTTTTCACAAAAGGCAAATTGTAGTTATTCAATTACAGTCATTGGTTTGTGAAGCCCTTATGACAGTAGACATCTCAGGGTGATTAGTAGTTTGTGCAGTACCTTGATGACTTGTTCAAAAGCTAAGGCCAAACCAAGCATCATAGGCTTCTGAGAAGGAATCATCTGTTGGTCAATAGTGTTGTAGAAATGGGCCACCTAAAACAGAGGGTCACCTACTGAGAATGGGCTATGGTATAAAAAATACAGTAATTGAAGAACTAGTCAAATAATTCTCACACCTGTTTTAGGACAATGGCCTGTCTGTAGAACTTGTCTGCAGTATTAGCACCCTGTTGTATCTTGGCTGGAATGGGGAAACCTAAAGCAGAGAGCTGCCTGACCTCCCTCAGGAGATTGACAAGTCTATCTGAGTACTGAATTTGGAGTCTACCATCCACATGGTCCAGGTTCATCACACGGCTACTAGCTTGGAGACTATAGAGGGAGTAAAGTGAGATAGAAAACATACATCTGCCAAAGCATGTCCAAGTACAAACCCGATTTTAAAAAACACTGTACAAATTTTATTCAGAATACAACATAGATGACATATAAAATGTTTAAACTGAGAAAATGTATCATTTTAAGGGAAAAATAAGTAAATTTTAAAGTTCACATATGAGTTCCTCAACACATCTCAAAAAAGTCGGGACAAGGCCATGTTTCCCACTGTGTGGCATCCCCTCTTCTTTTTATAACAGTCTGCAAACGTCTGGGGACGGAGGAGACAAGTTGCTCAAGTTTAGGGTCCCATTCTTGCTCCAATACAGGCTTCTAGTTGCTCAACTGTCTTAGGTCTTCTTTGTCGCATCTTCCTCTTTATGATGTGTCAAATGTTTTCTATGGGTGAAAGATCTGGCCATTTCAGGATCGGATCTTTCTTCTACACAGCCATGATGTTGTAATTGATGCAGTATGTGGTCTGGCATTGTCATGTTGGAAAATGCAAGGTCTTCCCTGAAAGAGACGACGTCTGGATGGGAGCATATGTTGTTCTACAACTTGGATATACCTTTCAGCTTTGATGGTCCCTTTCCAGATGTGTAAGCTGCTCATGAAACCCCATACCATCAGAGATGCAGGCTTCTGAACTGAGCGCTGATGAAAACTTGGGTTGTCCTTGTCCTCTTTAGTCCGGATGACATGGCATCCCAGTTTTTCAAAAAGAAATTCAAATTTTGATTTGTCTGACCACAGAACAGTTTTCCACTTTCCATTTTAAATGAGCCTTGTCCCAGAGAAAACACCTGTGCTTCTGGATCATGTGTAGATATGGCTTCTTTTTTGACCTTTAGAGTTTTTGTTGGCAACGGCGAATGGCACGGTTGATTGTGTATTTTTCTCTGAGAAACTCTTTTCTGATATTGCTGCACTATTTTTCGCTGCAGCATTGGGGGAATGCCCATCTTGACTTCTGAGAGACACTGCCACTCTGAGAGGCTCTTTTTATAGCCAAGCATGTTGCCAATTGACCTAATAAGTTGCAAATGGGTCCTTCAGCTGTTCCTTATATGTACATTTAACTTCTCCGGCCTCTTATTGCTACCTTTGATTGATTTCCCAACTTTTTGGAATGTGTAGATCTCATGAAATCCAAAATGAGCCAATATTTGGCATGACATTTCAAAATGTCTCACTTTCAACATTTGACATGTTATCTATGATCTATTGTGAATAAAATATAAGTTTATGAGATTTGTAAATTACTGCTATCTTTTTTTATTCAGAATTTGTACAGTGTCCCAACTTTTTGGGAATCGGGTTTGTACAAAGAAAGAGTCATTGTTTCCAACCTGATTCCTGACTTGGGATCTGCCAGTCCAGATAGTATATCTCTTGACCAGTCTTCAAACTGCTCCTGTTCATATGCTCTTAATACCTCCAATAAGTCATCAGAGAACCGCAGAAATCCTTTAAACCCAGATAAATCTGAAAGCAAAGCCTCAGCAATACGAGAAGAATCCTCCAGCTATTACAACAAAGAAAACAAAATCATCACAAGGATAAGTCACTGTGATGGTGCATTGCTCTATTTTAAATGTGTTTGAATACCTTATGTATAAGCTGTCGGACCCAGACAATCTTGTTAACCACCTCAGGTAGGTTTCTACCAATAAACGGGCCAGACTTATCTCCAGGACCTCCATGGCAACGGCTTTCAAAATCAGTCTTGAGACCTACAAACATATGACTGAGTTTTACCAATAGCTTAAATAGACTTGTTGATGATCAACATTTTGAATTGTACCCTTGCTGTAGTCCAGTAGTCTGGCAAGTAAGGTTTCTCTCTCTGAATGCAGCTCTTTACAAATGCAAGGACGTCTGATTAACTCCTTGTGCTTTTGGAAGACATGCAACAACTAAAAAGATAAAATACACACATGAATTAAGCCACAAAACACTAGACAATTTAACTCTAAACACTGTATACAAAAAAATGTATGTATGTGTACAAAAGTATGTTTCTTTACCTGTTGAGGATTGTCCTGCACATCTGCAATGTAGTTCTTTAGTCGGCCAGCCACTTCCTGCTCTGACGGTGCAATTAGGCGCTCAAAATGAGCTACTGCTGCTTTCCAAAGAGGCTAATGACGATAAAAGCAGGTGATAACAATGCTTGTTGGCTTTTATAGTGGACGTAGAAATGAATGAACACCAGCTACAACAAACCTCAGTGTAGGGGTTGCAATGCAAAGGGTTGAGTCCAGAGAAGGGTTCAAACACAACATCTGAAGTTAGAGCCTGCTGTTTGGCCCCTGATAGCAGACGTAATAATTTTTCATGGACCATGCGTAGAGTCACTACCTATTAGACATAAAATGGCATAGTCTCTACACATATGCACACATATTTATATATTTTTTTATTCCTTCTTACTTCATCTAATCTTTTTGCAAGGCTTTGCAGGACTTGTGGACACTGCTTGTTTCCCTTCCAAGGATGAAGAGCATGTCTCTTCCACACCTGAATAAACAGCAATAAATATGTGTCTACATGTGTATTGTTTTGTATATATAGAGATGAAGATAGATAGATAATCAGCTTAATCTTACCTGTCCAGTAAGATGCTCACAAGCCACAACCCACTGTTCACATATGGAAATGCCTGTTTTTAGATTTTCTCTCACCAAAGTAAATGATTCTTCAAATATTTTAAGACCAGTCAGTTTCTTTTGGACATATCTCCCCAGAGCACCACCTTTATGTTAATACAGACAGATGTTTATGTAAAGACATTAATGTCAATGTGTGTACGTATGTAAAGAAATTGTTTTTAATTTGATTCATTTCATCAGAATTCTAAATACGCCAAATAAGTGAAAATCATCACTACAAAGCACTACTAAAGCACTACATAAACAAATATTTTGCTTATGTAGTGCTTGTTTTTTTGTCCTGGTAATAGTTATGTGTGGGTGTTAGAGAGAGAACTAACCAATGACATCCATGAGTCGACTCATGCGTGTCTCTGGATAAGGCTCAAAATCAGTCTGTCTCCACACATCATCCAGAGTGTCTTTGCTCAGCTCTACCAAATCCACAACCTCAGTCATGGACAGGCCTTCCAGACCATCATACTCCTTGTATTGATACATTATGGTTAAAACAGTCATATACAGTTCATGATATGATGTATGTTTTTGTATATGCATTGTAGTGTTGATAACACACTTTAAAAATAGCTAACTTAGTAAATTGTCAGTAGTTTACCTTTTGTATAGGCTTAAATTGTTCATTAAAGAGCGCAGCCCTTTCTCTCACACTGATCTTCTCTGCATTCTCAGCGAGATCTGCCCAGTACTGAAACTCATCACTGGGAGTCAGAATACCTGGGTTGGTTGAAAAAACAGTTATAAAGAAAAATAATAACAGAACTACATCTTACCTGAGTACCTCTTTTGTTAAACATATATTTATACCTAGGACATCCTCCTCCTTACGGTCCTTTTTTGTGGAGGGCTGCACTCCACAATCACGGATCAATGAGCCAAGTCCCTGCTCGAGTTCACTCAGAAGGCCTGCCAGCTTCGGATCAAATGCTGACTGCCAACGCTCATCCTTTCAAGTTGCGTACAAGTAAAACTGTCAGTAAGTGTACTATTTTACTATTTTTAGATTTCCATAACTTTAAACAGGAGTTCAATTTTCCACATGATACTTTGATAACTAAGCCAAATGTAATGTTCTATAACACTGGAGCAGAAGCTGACCTTTAGCAGCACGGGGGCAAAGACCTGTTTGACCGCCTGGTACAGTGTGTTGATGGGAGAATCCATCATGGATGACACAAGAAGGCTCTGGTGAAGATTCTCTTCTGTGATGACAGTGGGATGTAACTTAAAGAACACCAACACTTGTTCTCCGCTGTCACCCAATCCTTCAATCTACATAATAAGACGTAAGAAAAAACACACAATTATTACAATCACAATCAGAATAACTCTCTCATAATATTGATAGGTTTCTTTAAACAATTTTAATTGTGATAAAATTGAATTACCTTGTTTGACAAATGAAGGTCATTTTTATATTTGCAGACAGAGAGGACAAATTCATTTCCATCATCCAAGAAGTTATTAAGCTCTGGATTGTTAGCCAGAGAGGATGAAGGCTTTAGTCCAAAGAAGTTACCAGTTGTCGTCAGGATAAATTTCTTCCGGACATCATCTGAACTGTGGGGCATCTTCAAGGCTTATAGTATGGCCTGACACTAAATAACAAAATCATGTGAAAAAAATTAAAAATAATAATAATAAAACTGCAATGACAATATCGCAACACCAACACTGAAGTGATAAAAAATGGGATTGTTGTCTGACTGATTTAATTATTGTTATAGACACATCTAAAGTTTTGTTGATTTGGTGACATGTCCTCTTACAGGATGGTGGCATGCCCCGTCACTTACAGTTACCTCGTGTGGTATCTTTTCTTTTATGTCATGAACCAAATGAGTTTGACCGCACACATTATTTAGGACCTTTTTTTTTTTTTTCCAGGATAAGTTTCTTAAATTAAAAGTCAATGTGGTCTGTTTTTAAACTTTTTTACTCTCTAAACTGTCACGCTATACTGCATCCTCATAACGACATGCTATGTTCCTTTGCCCTTTTTAAAATTTTCGATGCTGGTGGAACAGTTCCTCTAAATACTCTCTCTGTGTTCCCCCACCTCCAGCTTTTCAAATTAATTACTGGAACGGGTATTTCTTCAAAGCAGAAGTACAGTAAGGCTTTAATTTGCAGTGTTAGCCAAAATGGAATGGGTTCTTCAGTAATGCTTAACTGTGCTAAGAGTAGTTTTGGGCTGCTAGCTCTGATTTAAATATACAACCTTGTCATGTGCAATGTACAAATAAATGCAATGTTCTTGCTGTTGATGCTTGTGGGAGAATCGAATAATTTACAAAAAAATGCGAGGCATTAGTTAAGATAGCTTACGCTACAAATTATAAAAATCTACGTTAGCTGAGTTAGCTCCCTCTATGCTATTTGTTGAAAATGTAAGCTTCCTTAGCTAGCTACTTCAGCTTCATGCTCACTAAAAGAAACACTTAAATCATACCTTTCTGTCAGTAACTAATGTCACTGTTTATTTGAAGTAACCCATAAACAAAAGGCACAGCAAGATGTTGCTTGTATAAACTCCGATTATGCTTGCGTGGTTACTACATAGCAACTACGAAACCTTGTACCACATGACGCCACAAAACTATGATCTTACGAAACATACGTACGATATTTACGTAGCATGACAACTCCCATCCAGATCATCACATCTAATGTATTTTCATGTTTCATGTTACAAATATTAATTAAAATACAAATATTATTAGCTATAGCCTATATAGACACGAAAAGGGTTAATAATACCCAAAAGCCCATTGATTTTTATAGTTTTAACTTTTTCAAATTTGAATGTTTTGTACTTTTGGTGTGCCAGAAAACATTATGTCTGTCAGAAATGTATCTAATAATTATTCAACTGCATTCATTTTGGGAAACAGTGGTTAAAGGTAAAGTCACTCTTATATCACACTTTAATTTATTAACCAAATTACACCAGATCTTCTACAACAACAAACAAGTGCAATTTTAGCTAGACTACAAGAAAACCTTTGTCTTTTGTTGATTAAAAAAAAGCATTTGGTTGGATAAATGGAGACCTTATGGAATATAAGTTTCTTTGTTTTGGCATCAGTGTATTAAATCTCTGTACACGGCACCAGGGTGCAGGTAAATGATCTAAGGACAGGATGGTTTCCTCCTCCGTTCGGAGTGAAACAGGGAACTGTTATTTCCCCTACTCTCTTTTCTTTAATGATTTAACTCAGGAAATAAAGAGAGCGGATTTGGTTATAGGCATTGATGATTTCAATCTCAGCATAGGTATATGCTGATGACATTGTTGTGATTGCAGAAGAAGACTGCAAAACATGTTGGATATTATAAAATTTGGTCTAACAAATGGAGACTTTTAATAATGTTAAAACTCAAATAGTTCATGTTAGAAAAACGTTTGTAAGTCAAAGTGACTAGGAATTTTGTTTTGACCAAACACAGTTGATGTATTCTGTTGCTTATCATGGTTTTGTTTTCCATGAGAATATGATTTTGTCTATAGGTAGAAGACTATTTGCTGCGGCTGCAGTGAGGGCAATAGGAACTGTAGTAAAGAAGATGAAATCCTGTCCTGACTTAAGTTTCTCTACATTTACACAACTGTACAACTCAATGGTTAGATCTGTTTTATTGTACACGGCGAGGTTTTGATGATGCCCCAGAATGTAACTCGGGCTGTTATACTGGCCTCCCGGAAGATTACAGGATATGTGCTTTGTGTAATTTAGGTTTGGTTGAGGATAAATTTCATTTTGTGTTTTACTGCCCATTATATAATGATTTGAGACTGGCTTTGTTTGACAAAGTTCATTGCCAAAAGCCTGATTTGTTTCAGGTGGCTGATGGGCAAAATGTTAAGTTGGTTATTTAAAAATTGACTTATTTAGTTTGTCAAGATTTTTAGAGAAGACATGGACATCTTTCTTATACCACCCCGTTACGGACAATATGCATGCCATTAAAGTAGTAAAGAAAATTTTTTTTTTTACATTTTGTGTTTTCCTAATAGTAAAATGTCTTTTTTTTTTTTTGGAAACCACCAATAGTCTGTAATTTTTTTTTTTAATTCTTAGGTTTGTTTTTGTAGTGAAAAAAAAATTCACCTACAAAATACAAATAACGTTGCATTTATTTGATTAACCCACACAATATCATAACCCTAACCCTAATCATTCAACATTAATTTCTGTAACATTTTCTTTTCTTTCCATAAACTTTTAATAAAATTAACCTGTGACAAGGTGGTAATTGATGTAACAGGGTGGTTCAATGTGACGGGGTGGGGTTTTGCTCCATATGAACTGCTGGTTTTAAACTTCAAAAACTGGTGGAGGGAGACATTGAAATAGGAGAAGTAATGGAAAACTGGGAGAGAGTGACTGGGAGAGTTGCATCACACATCCTGCAGCATTTCTATGTGGCGGGATGTCACAGGCTGTGGCGCTAGAATGATTTTGAGCACATCATCAAAGTGATTCCACAGGAAGTCATCTCTTGTAGGCCAGAAGAACCTGTTAGCCCTAACACGGTGCATACATTTTACAAGGGCATCCATCCATATCCATGATGTTCCCTGGATAAAGGTCATTGTCATATTTAATCACACACCACTTTCCAATTAGATTTCCGCTTTCCCAATCAATTGCTTCTGTTTGCACCTTTTGGGCTGTCTTGTTAAAAGTGAAATGCTGTGTGTTGAAGCACTGACATCTGCTTTTGTGTGGAGCACATGCAACTAACTTCCCTGTAAAGGATTTCTCCTGGAGTGAATGTGAACACTCGGTTGGGTTTTTATTGTGGATGGCACTGGTGGAATCAGGCCTGGCATCATTTCCATTGCCTGCTCTACTGCTTCGGATGCTACATAAAACAACTTGATGTATGTCACAGCCATTAGTCACCAGCTTGTCCTCTGTTCTTTTCAGGGTTCCTCCAACACCGTCAGGTGCCATGGCTTGCCTCAAAAAAATTCCATGGCTTGCCTCAAAAAAATTCCATGGCTTGCCTCAAAAAAATTCCATGTTCTCCCTCTCTCATCTTGCAAGCTCTGCGCTGAAACAGAAGAAAATTCCTTTCTGTTTGTACTGGGTACATGGTCCATCACTCAGAAAGTGTAGAACAGATACATGTTGATATGTGGCTTGTAGATTATTCATCACCGGATTCATGTGTTCCCATGTAGCGAGGGGGCTTTTGTGTTTGGACGGTGACACTGTGCTTAAACAAATGAGCTCTTTTCACCACCGGTACAAATCACGAAAGTGCAGAGTAGCCCGTTGGTGTGAGGAACCAAAGTGCACCTCGAGCTGTATTTGCATGTAGTTTTCAGAGAAGTTGATATGGATCACTGCCTCCTCTTTTGACAAGTTCCTTTTAACTCCCTGCAGTAGGAGTAACTCCACAAGGCTGTCTTGTGTTTTCTTTACTGTGATCTTGACAGTGGTAGGACCCTCTCTTGCATCTTCCATTGCTTTCTCTGCTGTGGCCCATTGAGTGAATGCAACCTTTGCAGAGCCACTGAATCTGGAAAGCTAAACAGTCTTGTCTTTGCATTCCTCAAACTCATACATGCACATTTTCCTGGAGGTTATCATTTTAGTCATACTCTTGAGATCTGAAGTAGCTTTGTGCCTCAAATTATACAACTTCTCAACAACAAATCTGAGATCTTGCACAGACATGTGTTCCGTTTAGAGAGAGTGGAGTGTACAACCCAAAATGGGCAAAGATTACAGAAAATGGAGTATATGTTGTTTGTGTTTTCAGTGAGAAATGTTTTGTAAAGATTTTTATTGTGTCAACAAAAACCCTTTTCTGCTTCTTCACCTTGTTATTCGACAATTGTCATCTTGGATGAAGAAAGTTTGGACTTTGGACTTGAAAGCAGCACCTCTACCTTTGTCAACCTGTTTGTGGGATTTCTTTGGGGGGATAAAAGGTCTTCACTCTGAACACTGCCACGCTTTGAAAATCCAAGGGCATTTTCAGCAAATCACTGTAACCTGTACTTCTTCACAATCTTTACCACTGTAGTGTTTTTTTTTTTGTTTTGTTTTCTTGCTTTAGAGTACTTATTCTTTATGTCTTCAATCAAGGATTTATGAAAGAGAAGAGTTTTCTATTTATCTTGGAGCTTACTCTGCTTGTCTAAGTTACTTCTTTTATTTTTTGAATGAGGAGAGTCATTCTCTTTTAAGCGCTTACATCTTTTCCTGTATTTTTTGCGGGTTTTCTTTCCTTTTCTAGCAATTTCTTTACTTTTTTCAATACTAATGGTAACTTTGTTGTTTAAGTCATGTGCGCCTTATGTGAAAACACTTACTCATCAATGATATTCTCTACATGTGTCCATTCATTTTCCAAAGTTCTGCTTATTCTACTTTATACGAAGCTGACGCACCCCTCGGTGAAAGAAATTCAGGAAAAACAGGAAGTGAGCGTAGGCTACATACATGGCTTACGTCAACACTTTGGCTTTGAAATTGTTAAAATTGTTGACTGAGTTTTTTTTAATTTCACATACCCCTACAAAATTAAAAATAAAACAATCATAAATGTACTAGCATCTAACCAAATGACTTGTGTGCAACCAGTTTCCACCATTTTATTGTGTCAATAAATTCAGAGTGTCAAGCCTCAAGCAATGAGTTGTTGTCTCAGGAAGGAAGCATGTTACATTTACGCTTTTATCCAAAGCGACTTACATTGTTCTAATGTAATTACCAGTGTTACAGCCAGGCAAGGTGGGTTAAGTGTCTTGCCCAAGGACACAACGTCAGTATGAACTGTGGGGAGAGCGGGAATCGAACCACCTACCTTCCGGTTGAAGGACGACCGCTGTTACCGTCAAACATGATTATTTATAAAAGCTTTATCTAAAAACATGACGTAGTGGCTTGCGACATAAGATTATTGTGACGCACTCATAGCCCCACCTATAATCAAGTTCACAGTAGGGAAGTTTCACAGTTTGCTCAGTCCAAGAAGACTGCAGAAGGGTAAGCACTTTACTCTTCTTAACGTAAAACTAATGATTTTTAATTCTTTGAACTAATTCTTGGCTTATAGATATTGGTTTCTATTACTTGAGTGTTGAGAGTGTTTCCTGGACTTCGGGAAAGAATAGTTGTGAATGACAGATAGGCTCACGTGGATCTGTTGGGGGTGTGAGCAGGGCCGGCGAGGCTAATCGGGAGAATGTAGTAATAACATGACAGTGTCGTCAGGGAATTAAACAAAAGCTTGTTCTGTGAAGCTTCGTGGCTTCATTTATAGAAATGTTGTTGAGGCATGTCTGTAACGCCAAAACAACAACAATTAAACGCGTTCAGTCAATGTGTTCTGTCTCGTGCGCTCTCACTATTCGTCACGGCGTAAAACAGCGGCCGAACTGAGCAACACACGTGTCTGTGGCCTGTGCACTGTAAATATTTAGGGCAGTAGACGGAGGGCGAGAGCTGTGTGCGGCCGGTGACTGGCTCTAAAGCCCGTGTGTAACCACCGTTGTGCCGGTGCCACTCATGTCTTTAGTGCGCGTCTGAGCTGAGGTCAGCTGGAGTTCTCCTGCAGCAGCCTACGAGACCGGTTAAAACTAAAGCCCACAGTAAAAGGTCTGTGCTACATGAAGGATCAAGTCAAAAGTAAAAGTTCAGTTTAAGGTCTGTGTGAGTCGTCTGAGTGCTTCAGTCATTTGTAGAAGAGTAAAAAGTATCTTCCGCCAGAAATAGAGCTCATTAACACAGAGCATATTCATAAATATAAAAAACGTTTTGACTCAAATATTCTGGGGAAAACCACCCAGACCCCCCTGCTGTTCAGTCCCACCTTAAAATGAAATTTTTCTTTTTTTTTTTAGTGTCTACTGTTTTTGTAAGATTATTTTACTTTATGTATCATATAGTAGGAGTCTGCATGTCCTCCCCATGTTGCCGTGGGTTCTCGCCAGGTACTTCGACTTCCTCCCACCGTCCAAACACATGCTTGTATAGGTTAATTGGCAACTCTCAAGTGTCCTTAGTGAATGAATGTGAGAGTGACTAAACAACAACTAAACAACTGTCTAAATGTCAGCCCTGCGACTAACTAGCCAAAAAAGACAATAGTAGGCTTTTAGTAGTAGTAGTACTTATGACATCATTAGGCATTACATCACTGTATTTCTAATCCCAGTTAGTGCTTATCTGATTTAGGGTGTGTTTACACTAGTCGTGTTTGGTGCGGCTCAAACGGAGACAAAGGTTGCTCTGTTAGTGGAGTTTACTTGGATAAGTGACAATGCTTCAAACGAAACTGTTTAGCTGTGAACTAACTGAATGTGAACACACCCTTCATTCCTGAGAATTTCCATATATTGTATGTATTTTATTTAAATGATCATTCAGTGGGTGTCCATTAGGTGTTAGTGTAGCTATAAAACAATTGATTGTCTGTTTTTGATAACACTACTCATATAGGGGAATCCCTAAGGAGAGGCAAGTTTCGACCGAACCATGACACTGTCATACTGTTAACAGGAAAAAAGAAATGCCAGTTTCTGGGCTTGCTTCGGTTCAGATAAGATCTATAAATAACTTCCCTTTTTGTTTTTCTAACAGGCTACAACTTGCCAAAGTTTTGTGTAAGTATCATTTTTGTATTTAAACAATAGACAAGACAAGACAACACATTTATTTTTGTATAGCCCAATATCACAACAACAGTCACCTCAAAGGGCTTAACAGACTGCACTAGACAACATCCCCTGTCCTTAGACCCTCCCTCGGGTAAGGAAAAACTCCAAAAAAAAACCCAGCTGGGAAAAAAGAGAAACCTCAGGGAGAACCACAGAAGGAGGGGTCCACTCCCAGGACGGACAGGCCATGTGCAGGAATGTGTCCAGGACAGTTGAAAAATACATAGAAATACACAAACATATTCACAAATAAAAACATTTATATTGGCAGTGTCCACTCTGAGTGTGCAATAGTGGATGGCGCAGCCAACATCAAGGTAGATGACAGTGGACAGTAGACGGGACAGTGTCTCAACCATTTTATAGTTCTCCATATCAGTCTGCAAAAAGATGACGCATATCTGCACATTCTGAAACACAAAAACAGGATGTACAGTTGATAATAGTTTCATAGGGGCACCACTAAGGTCCTTATTAATAATTTATACTCAAAACATTGACTTTACCCAACCTCAAATTAAAGATTAATTTAAACATCACAGACTATTTTACAAATTGGTCATTCAGTAATAAGCAATTTATGATTATTCAATCCAATGATATTTTCTATTATTGGTTCCTCTTTAGATGTACAACAAACTCTGACGTCATGTGGCTTCTCGTTCTGACTGTGGCGTATCTCATTACTGTCTCAGGTGAGGACCTTTGTTATTTGACTGTTCTTGTTCCAAAGACCATACGCATGACTTTAAAACTGCTAAGGTCCTATCTAAATATGTGCATTTAAACGCAATAAGTGTATAATGAAAGGACAAATACAATACACGCTTATTACAAAATAATTCAAGCAAAAACCTTTTTCCATTTTGGATGAGGCAAAGAAGCAAGCATAAATTTAAAGCAAGAAGTGAAACAGGAAGTGAAACTAGTAAAGCCTATGGTACGTCATTTTAAGTGGGCTTTCTGTTAACCTTGTTATTTATGACACACATGCAACATGAACAACACAGACATTTATAGACTTTTGTTCAAATCTATCTCAAAGAGTCGGCAAAAGCCTGTTAGATGATCCTGACATGAGCATATACCTTAGGATTTCTTTAGGATTCAACTTTTTCAAGATTTTCAATAGAACTTGTGCTTTTCTTCCAGAGGGCCTCACTTCAGAGCCCATCCGAGGGAATGTTGGTGGAAATGCTGCTTTCTACTGCCCTGTTGCCCAACACAAAGGAATCCAGTACTTGTATCTTCAGAGGGAAGATGAATTTTGTGAATGGCTACTACACTGGACAAAATATAGAAAAATACTGGACTAACACTGAAGTGGACAGACACAAAAACGCCATTTTTATGCTTGGGCTGAACATTTCTCACAATGGATTGTACACATGCCATGTCCTTTATTTTGACGGAACAGAGAAGAAAACAGATATAGAGCTTATTGTCACTGGTATGAGCCAAATATTTGTGTTGTGAAGTTTATTCCATAAACACCATAAGGCTAACTGTTCTTACTCTTGTCTTTCTCGGTCAAAAAGCTAACTACAGTGAACCTACAGTACGGTACAGTAAATGCAGTTATAAAGAGGAGCATTGCAAAGTGGTGTGCTCCTCACATGGTGGCTACCCCAAACACAAAATATTGTGGAACGTAACTGGAACGGAGAAGCCTACAAGTACGCCAATGTGGAACATTCTGAACAGCAACGAACAGAGCGACAACGCCACAATGCTGTTCAATGTCTCGAGCATGGCATCCTTCAATTGTTCCGTCATGAAGCGTCCGAACGTCAGCTGCTCTGTGGATGGTGTCACTTCCGTTTTCACCATCTGTAAGTATCAAATAAAAACAGGAAATATAAAAGCAAAAACTTCCAAATATAAATTCCTGATTTTCAAACCAAGAGTTGGTTTAAGGAAGTATAAATGTTAATGGAAAGCCCTTGGGATAGGTCCTCTTTTTACATCTTAAGAGGGGAATTTATAGAAAGTTTTTACATTAAAATGACAAAAAAGGTAATACTTTGTTTGTTTTTTCTCTAAAGGTGAAATACAGACACCTAAGCCAAACCATATGTGGCTAGTTTTATGCAGCTGCGTTTGCCTGTTTGCTGGTGGTGTCATTTTTCCTTTTAGTAATGATCTATTGCAAATGCAAGAAAAAAAAAAGGTAAAGACAGAAATCTATATTACCTCATTTTTTACATTCATTTTATTTACTTCAACAGCAGGAATTTTTAATGGACAATGTTTTGTTTTGCAGGAGTATCAGCAGTCCTAATAGCATACTGTGAGTGAAATGACTTAAAAAGAGTTTTCCTATTTATTCAAATGGAAGCAGGAAGGAAATTACAGTTTGAAATACAACTGTGACCGTATACTGAGAGGTAAAAAAATAACTTGAAAAGTGTGGAGTTTACACTTCTACCACTTATCTGGTGCTGGATCGTGTGGGCAGCAGTCTAAGCAGAGACGCCCGGACTTGTCTCTTACTAGACACTTCCTCCAGCTCTTCCAGAGGGATACCAAGGCTTTCCAGGCCAGCCGAGAGACAGAGTCCCTCCAGCGTGTCCTAGGTCTTCCCCGGGGTCTAATCCCAGTGTGACATGCCCAGAACATCTCCCATGGGAGGCATCCTGGAGCCCTCCAGGACAGATGCCTGAACCACGTCAGCTGGCTCCTCTCGATGTGGAGGAGCAGCGGCTCTACTCTGAGCTCCTCCCGAGTGACTGAGCTCCTCACCCTGAGCTCCTCACGCCACAGCGGAGGAAACTAATTTTGCCTGCCTGTATCCGGGATTTTTATCACCATAAGTGAGAGTAGGAACGTAGGAGCTTTTTCTTGCAGCTCAGCTCCTTCTACGCGACAGACCGGTACATTGACTGCATCACTGCAGAAGCTGCAGCAATAATACAGCATGTTGCTGTTGATACGGACTTGTGAATTATAGAAATGTTAATAATACTTTTTACTTATACTTATATCAAAATCTTATAGCATTGTATTCTAGGTCCCTAATTTATATATAAATTTCTGCCTACCATAAGCTGCTGGAATATTATGATCTCAAGGGTTTTGCAATAAATGTATATCTAGCACTTTTTTTTAAGAGGAAGAGTTCTTGGTCTGCACTGAGATTTACAAACACTGACGGTGCTTTGTTTCTTTGGTCATTGTACTCTGGTTGTGTTTTGTTTAATTTTTGCTCTTCATTTGTGTGTATGACCCTGAAATCTTTCACTCAGGTCAAAATGAAATTACATATATATTTATAAATTGTGTGATATTGTTTCTATTTTGCCATGCTTTTTATAGAAAATGTTAAAGCAAAGACATCTGGTCTTGGTTTTCAAGGTGAAGACATTTTGTCTCTAATTCCAAGAGATTTTATCAATTCTGAGATCAACTGGTACAAAAGCTGAGCTTCTAGCTCTACATGGAAGGATGTATCAGCACAGAAGAGCCAATCCTGGAGGACCTGAGTCTGCAGTCCACCTCCACCTCAAAGAGAAAGGGCATTCCTTTGAGGACAGCAACGTCTGAATTTTGGCCAGAGATGGTGAGGAGCCTGTGTGTCCTCCACGTGTTACCAGTGGGTTCTCTCCGGGTACTCCGGCTTCCTCCCACCGTCCAAACACATGCATGTACAGTACAGGTTAATTGGCAACTCTAAAGTGTCCCTGGTGACTGAATGTGAGAGTGAATGGTCACTGTATGTCTCTAAATGTCAGCCACGACCCTGAACAGGACTAAGCGGTAGAAAATGAATGACGGCCAGTGGTTTGAGAGGGGTGTGAAGGAAGCCATTTTTGTAAAAAAAAAATGGAAAAGCATTTTCTGAACAGAGGAGGAAGCCTCAGACTTATTTTGCCCACTATTTACAGTAGTGTTTTGAAACCTAAATCAAAACAGTTTCACTTTAGAACAACAACACCAACAGTGACAGTCACACTTAGTTTCAGGTCAAACCCCTCCCACTAGAGATATAAGCTCGGCTCTCTTACCAGTTGAGCTCAGAATTGAAAGTTTCTTGGAATAACACATGCTTTTTTAAATCTAAATGTGTAATTTATTAAATCTTGACTCTGACAGTATAAATATCCTTGTGTGTCAATTTGTCCATATTTTATAAAACAACTGCTTAAATATTTGGCTTAATTTAAACAGCTGCAAAGATGCTTCACAACCAGTAGATGTCGCACTAGCTCCATAAAGTCAATGCCCCATAGCTTTCTATGGCATGTAGGCCTGTACATATGAACCTGTAATCACATACAGTAGGTTGGCATGTTAAAACAGTTTTATGCCCATTAGTCCAAGAATTTTGCGCAAGACTCTTAGAGTGTCGTGACAATCAACGCAGCTGTAGACAGGAAGCAAATTACTCTAGACTATGACTGTGAGTCGTGGTGTTGAATAAACAGAGACAGACATCGCAAACATGACACCCTATTTGTTCTTTTTACTTTCTGCTCCGATTTGGAATTTTTTGATTCCTGTGTGTGTCCTGATTGGCCGTGACAGACGGTCAAGTCCACCTGTGTGCCCTGTGTTTACACTGGGCAGTCCAGCAGCACCAGGCTGGATGCACTTCAGGAATGTAACCCCTGTGTCCCTGCCTTTCTCCTCTACCACCCTTCCACACCTCTATGTCACAGATTAGACTTCATTTTTCCAAATAACAGACTTGTGCCAATACCTTTCCACTTTCATTATTTCTCAGGATCATCTTCACTGGAAACAGTTAAAGTACTTGTGACTCGACACTCCCCTTTAAATATTTTGATATTCATTTAAGATATAAAGAGAGGCAGTTTTTTCAAGGTTCAAATGTTTAAACTTAAGATAAGTTAACAAATTGTGGCTCAAAATGTGGTTTATCATTTTGTTACACAGGAAGTGAAAGGGTTTTACGGTTGTACAAATTTATATTTGCATTTATATAATGTCTCATTCTTGGATTCACTTGGCGTTTGTTTGTTGTTAACACAGTTGCAATCAATCAAATAGTTTGGATAACGTTTTGAACTAGTTTTTCCATTTTACACAACCTTGTGTTGTTTTTTAGATGTTTCCCCCCTTTATTTGATAGGACATTAGAAAGACAGGAAGCACGGTGAGACAGAGAGGAATAACATTATTGACCCGAGCCAGACTGATGTGTTCAAAGCCACGCTGCAATTTTTCACACTCATATGGGTTAACTCACAAGAGGCTTTTTAAAACAGTTTATATTTATAATGTAATTGTGTGGCATCAACTAAAATTATTGAAGCAGTAAGTGACTATCAGCTCTCTTCCTCTCAATCTGCCGCCTTCCTATCGTCCATTGCAAACACTTCCTTCTTCCTTTCTCTTGTCGCTGCTTAAAACTCACACAGCATTGTCCGCTCTCATCTTGCTCTCACCTCCTGCCCCCCCCTCCCTCATTCCTCTGCTGTCTAACCCAAACAAACCAGGGAGGACTTTCCTCTGCAGTGGCTGTAGGAGGAACACACCACATGTCAGACCTGCTTCAAACATAAACACTAGTCATTTTGAGGCACAGGAAAAAGATACGGACCGCTTCACTTCAACATAAGATAGAGTTATTAGGAAACCTTAATGCTAGAATCCACCACCACACAGAGCGGAAAGTGTGGTAAAGAAAGATGATGAACTATTATTAAAAAATATACACAAGTAGGCCATAATTTTGAATAATCAAGTGCAAGGTTTTTCTTTCCAGTGACACAGATGAGTGTAATGGCCTATTTAATGGAGAACTGTTTGCAGTAGAAGCGCAGTCCTGAGTTATTTCTCAGAAAGTTGTGTGACCTCTGCCACACTGTTCTGTGTGGCGTTCATACCAGCAGGATTTATAATCAGATTATACTAGTTATGAAAGTCAGCTAGATTAAGTTTTAGCACGGGAGAGCCAGAGCACAAGGCACAGACTCTCAGCGGGAGACGTGGGCCGATCACAATGAGGGAGATCGAGCTGGGCAATGTGACCTCAAATCAGAAACAATGGAATATTTAACCATAATTGTTACCATTTGAACTGATGGTTTAAAGCTGGAATAACCGCAAAGATAATGTTGTATGAGCACCATCTCTTGACGATATCTAGGCTAGAGTCCAAGTTTGCTCTTCTCACACAAATCATCACTAATATGTGTTATTTTGATGATTATACATTACTAATAACAGCTTTTACCTATGTTGGACTTTGTTTAACTTCATACTGCAGTATTTTAAACTGTTACATGCTCTCTTTAAGAATCTGTGCAGTTTTTGAGGGTTGAGCTTGGATTAAATTTGCCCTCTATTGTTTTGGACAGCTGCGTTGAAGATGAGGCCCAATATAAAGGCAAAATTTTATTCAGAAATAAATAAAATGTCTGAAGCTAACAATGGAACCCTTGATTTCAGACAATTTATCAATTTATCAGATTTCTGAACGTTCTTACTTTCTCAAAATCAGCGGCACAAAGCACATTTTTCTCTAATGCCCCTTTTGTGTGTGTTAACAACACTACAGCAGGTGTGTTTCTTATCTGTGCCAGTAACAGACTGAAGCTGACGGAGCGGAGACGGCCCACAGGTCAGCAGGTTCAGTCCGGGTGCTTCAGCTCAGTGATCGTGTTGTTGCTGTCAGTGCACAACCCATCTCCCAGAAGACAAGAGAGGTGACCTGGAAGCATTTATCACTTCTGTGTTTTCTGACCTTCCACCCCGGGCCTAACACCAGGAAAGAACCTAGAATAAAAGAAAAGGAGGATGTAAAGAAATGGATCAGAGCCAGAAGTAACAAAACGTAAATGGGCATCTAAAATGTGTCACAAGCAATGAATGGATTAAGTGAGAGATTAATGTAATAGTGAGTCTGTTAGAACAATGGTAGTCATAGTGAACAATGTGAGTGGGGTTCTGGTCAGAAGGTAAATAAAGTTGATGTCTATGTATGGTGCTTGTTTGTGTGTTCAGATCAAATATTCTTATGACTACTTAGGAGAAACATGGATGTAGAATTTGAGAAGTTAGCCTGTGCTCCCTTTTCTACCTTGGCTTCTCTTCAGATACTCCATCATCCCTCCATCATTTAAAGGCATGCATGGTGAAGGTGAATTGATGACTGTTAAATTCCCCTAAGTGGATGTATGTGAGAGGGAATGATTGTAGGTGTATGTCTCACAACGTCCTGTTTGTAACACACACTCAGATGTTGGATGAAGGCTGAGATGCCCAGTTGGCTGCAGTGGTTGGCATCCTCGGCTTCTACAAAGACAGCCAAGTGGCTTCAAACTATTCTTAGCCAGTTTGGGTAATTTTATGATCTGTGGAAACACAAAGGGAAAATTATTGAGTTAGTGTCATTTGTTGGCATTAACAGGATTAGCAGATGGGCAGTCTATCTTTACACACCTTGCTCAGACACAGAGATTAAACATGCATCAGAGGTCAGGTAAAAAACAAACCAGGCTGACCTGACATAACCCTTGCTCTGACCGGACAGAAGTCTGCAACAGGTCAACCTGTAGATAGAATCCTCAGTAGATAACTAGTGTTCCATCTACTCTGTGTAGTGACTTGACATCTCTTTTGTCTCTGGTGTGGAAATTGTTTGTTAGTTTGTTTGTTTGGTTGTTTGTTTGCTGATGATGATTTTTGTCTTGTTGCAGAATTCCTTTCCAATGGGATAACATTAAATTTGAAAACTATGTATGTACGTGTGTGTGCACTAAATACCGATCACTAAGATTTTCTTGTAAAACAGGATGTTATTCTTACAATGCTGTTTATTTTTTGACCACATAACAACTTCCATTATGCCTGTCTAAACAGTTTATAACATCTGTGGTTGTTTATTTGTTGTAGCACGAAGAAGGTGTAGAGTGTACTTTCTTGGCTTCTAAGAAAATTATAATAAATACACAATCAACATAACTTGCCAAAGCAACCAGCCCTGACATCATCCCACATACTGTATGTCGAGTGGTCAATGGAAAAGACTGGACACTTCAACCCCAATGAGCCCCAAATACAAACAAGATAGATATAGCATCTTCTCTGATTATAACACACCTAGAACTAATTGAGAGCTTGTTGTCATGCGTGGGGGCTGAGCTGTGTAAGATGTGTGTGTGTGTTTGCAAGAGTGTAATAAGAGACACCTGAGACAGTTAGAAGGTCATTCCCGGAGACTGGTCCCAGAGCTTTGATCATTTTCTCGTCGCCTCAGAAATAGACTGGAGAGGACTCAGAACTGGCACAAGCCCCTCCGTGTGCGTGTGTTTGTAGACGTGTGTGTGTCCAGGGCAGAGACAGATTGGCAGCTTATGTTTATATTGCATAAGCCTGGGTTTGCATGACTGCCTTGGTGCATTTGGGCCCTTGCTATTCTTCTCAATGCTTGTATTTACCAGAATGCGTTCATGCATGAAGCATTGTGTGCCGTAGTGTATTTTATGGTTTTGTCATGTTTTCAGTCTCTTACATTAACAGATCCCTCAAAAGCCAAACTAAATCCACACATAAAGCATACGCACAAAACCACAGCTGCCAAAAGAACAATTAGGCAGGAGCGACTGACTTTGCTCACAGAATCTACTTGAGGAAAACAATATCGACAATGGATTATGTGGTGGCATCAGCGACAAAAGGTAGGAATTCTGGTCCTGACTTAGCATTAATAAAATTAATCAGGACTAATTAGTTCAGGTTCCCACATATGGTCTCACACAGGCCACTTTGGTTATTTTGCTCTATTTTCCATCAGAATTACAATGTGGGTTTTAGAGATCATACCAACACACTGTTCTTAAAATCATATACCCTCAAACTTGAAGACCTAATCAAATTAAAAACATTATTGATTATATATAAAGCTAAAAACTGCCAACTCCTTGGCAACATCCAAAAAAATGTTTTACTAAAGAAGGGGAGAATAAATTAATAAAATATAAATTAAAAGTACAGTGTGTTCAATATAAAGGGCAACAATATTGTTACAATTTAAAAAAACTTTAAAAGAATAATCTAATTAAGAAATATGTTGAAGTGAAATAATGAATATGTAATTAAAATTATTATTATTCAAAATATGAATAAATAATTGCATCTAAAGATATTTAAATAATAATTTAATTAATATTAAAAATAATTGGAATAATATCTGTTTTTTTATTCTGTTTTGTGAATCATTGTGGTTGTTTTTGTTTTTTATTGTCTTTGTTGTGTCATATTGTGTTTTAAAGGGGTAAATAAGTCTTGACTTTGGCCATAACCCTTTTGGTCAATGTGAACTATATTAATATTTTTTTTTAAAGAAAAAAAAATATGGTGTTCTTTTATTCCTTTGTTGACCAAAATAAACTAAATTAAACATTTGTGCAATAAATGGAAGGTCACTTGGAAGTCTTTTCCCTAAATACTTGATGATGTCATACTGTTACTGTTTGTATGTAGTATGTAGCACACACTGTTTTTAAAAATGGATGTAAGAAAGATTGATCAGTCACCAGGTGTTTCACAGTACTACAAGAACACGGTCTTATTAGATTAATGTTCTCTCTTTGGCTTGTTTAACTTAGGTTTTCATCCAAACATGGTCTTTGTCAGAGCTTAGCACTGAGTGATGAGGACTTTGGTCTGTTCTTCTCAAAAGTCAATACTTTCTTGAATAAATGCCCAGAAACAAGAGGTGTTTCTTGGGCTGAAACTTTGCAGAGAGACCATGTTTGGTTGCATTTCAAAAAAACATGGGGAGGCCCAAAGGCACCAACAATCCATTATAAAAGTATTGCAGCATCTCATCTTTCTCACATCAGCGCTCGGGGAGGGATGCAGTGCATGCTTGGCCCGCTCACTCAGCAAGTCCACTGAGACAAATCTCTGGAAGCAGAATACACATTGTTATAAGTGCGTTGCCATGGGACACACTCAGACTCACCTTCCTGTTTCACAACCAGCTCTGAAAAATAACAGACACGTCCAGACAACGGCTGAGGAGAGAATAAACACAGACACACAAACCTCTGGGTGTAAATCAAAATCAATCAGAATCATGTTATATGCAAACACACCAGGGGAAATGAGAAGCCCTGAGGAAGGGGAGGAAGACTGAGGAGCGAACAAAGAATTTATAACGAGGGTTTGGGGAATATCTTCTTCAATCGATAAATTTTTATGTTTGTGTAATATCTCTTTATCAAGTCTGCCAAGTGTCTACAAATGATAAAACTGATATCTTACTTTGTTATGTACTTTTAAATGTCCTTCCGTACAGCCTTTTCTCTTCCGCCTTCCTCTTTCTTTGTGTGAGGATTTGGCAGAGATCTAAAAATTAGTCTGCATACCTTTCCACTAAATCAAATATTGAGTGATTACAAAACAATGGCTTTCATCTAGCGGCCATTTAGTGTATGTTCTGACACATCTGCACACAGACCCGACTCTCCTCTCCCACAGACACACAAACACACCCGAGGCATCTTGCTCTCTCCTTCAAGAAATCGATTTTGTTGTCAGCTATTGATTGTGTAATGTCAGAAGGAATAAGAATAAAGATATTTTTGAACTTTAGAGGTTGAGATATATTAAATATACATCAAAGCACCGCATCGACTGAAGGAGAAAGGAAAAACTGTGAGAAACAAATGCAGCAGAATATATTTAGTTCCAATAATATCTTTTGTTGTCACAGACTACTGGCTGTAACTGCAAATGATATCCCACGAAACATTTTGAGAAGTGTTGCTTTAAGATCAATAACATCCAGTGAAGAATCATTATCGTCCAGTAACTTCTAAAAGACAGTTGATGATGTGAAGACTGCATGTCAAACACAAACACTGTCTTATAAATAAAAATTTACACTAAGGCAAGTTCTCCCCAGAAGCTTTGTAAATCCAACAAATTACACTACTGCTGCTGAGCCAGGAAAAAATGACTGAAAATACACCACACACAGCCAAGACACATTGCGAGAATATTACAGAAGTCTGCCAAATTTGATTCCTAAGAACAAAGTGCCAGTCCAGAATGTGATGGAAGGCAGTCTTGGAGTTTTGCAAAAAAAAAAAAAAAGAGTCACAGTTTGGTCCAATTTTTTAAAACACTGGGATAATGCTGCATGAGCCACAGAACCACAGAAAATATATTGTTGAGCATCAAAATCCATTGCCAACAGTCAAATGCAAGGTTTTCACTGAACACTGTTATTTTTGCCAAACCAACTGGGAAAACACTGATGACAATTAAAAACATGTTTGGTTTTCTGGGCTTTTGGTGCTGCACTTTGATAGTGAATAAATTGACTTGGCAAAGTCCATCTAACTAAATACCCCACAAATCTTATACAATATGCCCCCCCTCTGCTGCTCCCCTGGCCGGCCCGCCCCTCTGCCCTCTTGTATCCGGCCATTTAGCGTGACAATCCATTATTTTGACGGCTCCCAGAGAAAGAATAGAGACAGCTACGTTGACTCTGAGGGCCCCTTTTTTGTCTTTTCTTCCTGATTCCATTTCCATGCCTCCATTTTTACTCCTCCCCCTCTTTCAGACTTTATTTTGAAATTTTCACCTCTTTTACATATTTTTCCACCATCTCCACTTACTTCTTTCTCCTACTTACTTTTAGCCCCGCGCCCCTTGACAGTCCCCCTCCCCTTGACTTGTTCTCCGTCTCCTTTTGGTTCTGTGTTGCTCCGACGCTGGCAGCGTTTTGGAAATCCGAGCAGGCCTATAGAAAGCGAGGAGCCCGGGGTTTAAAATGTCTCAGAGTCTACCCCCTCTTGACAGCCCCATTGGCCTCCACTTATACCCAGTGTAGAACCCCCTTTTGAATGCATACACTTATTTTTCCAACTTACCCAAACACCTCCAAACACACTTTATTTTGTGGAGCATTCGATCCAAAGAGAGACCGTTTTTGAAACTCCAAAACTGACTCCAAAGCAACAAACTCAAATTATGGCTTAAGGCAAACCATTGGGATCCCTGAGCTTAGAAAAAATCATTTCACATTGTTGAATCTGCTGTTTTATTGGTTTAACCGGTTTCAAAAATATGTTCATTATAATATATGTTTATAGATTTTTCTGCTTTTCAACCAAATTAAACTAAAATTAAACCGTCACATCACCTTTGCATGAATAAGTAATCCATTTATTAACACATATTTAATATTTGGTTAACTTTACTTATGTATCCTGATTACATAATCCTATTACATGGGATTGTGGTTAACTCATCTGTTCCTCTTTCAAATAAGCACCAGCAAAACAGAGATTGGACTTTTTTCTATTAATACTCTTCCCTTGTATTCATCCCATATATCATGCACTGGCTTTGGTCGTGAAAATCTCACCTTGTCTCGTTTCGGCTCAGTCTCATTGCCTTGACTAAGCTCAAAGTTTAGTCCAGACTATAACACTGCATTATACCAAAGCTGAAAGTCTTATAATATATTGATTACATTACACACCAAGTTGTGACAGTGGAAAACAAAGTCAGTGGCCAGAAATATAAAGCCACCTAAATGTTGATAATTCAATCCAGTTTCCCAGTAGCCTGCTGCCTGTTTTCTTATTACTGAGTCTTACGAATGAATCCCTCAAACATGGGTTATGTGGAAAGTATTTGCTCTTGTGCAACAGCAGAATTCGATTTCATTCCTGGATTATCTAAATCACAAGTATAAAGTGCCATCTGAGTAAAAGTTCAGATGCTTTCCACACTTATAACAGCTCAGAGACTTTAGGTCAATCATGTGAGCCTGAGGCATATGAAGAAAAGATATAAATTAACAGAGTTCAGACTGTGGCCTCTTGCATTAAATGACTCTCACAGCTCTCACAAAACACACAGCTCCCAAGCCTCTTACACTATTTCCCTCTGGACTCTGTAAAATGTGTGTCAGCTCTTTAGAAGTGTGGCCAAGGCAAACACCTGGAATGGCGTGGGGATCTGCTACATTTCACCTTCTACTACAGAAATGTGCACACAGGGAGATCATACACACAGGCATAAACTCACATAGTGCCAGACATGCTCATAAAACCCCGGGCAAACGGTGGTAAAGGCAGAAACATCGGCACATGTGCACAGAATCACACACGCAGCCACTAAACTGAGGTAAAACTGGCTCCACCCCCTTCCTCCCATTCTGTCTCTCTCCCTGGTGGTGTGTCATATTTCGGGGGGATAATAGGTGTCATGGTGAGACCCCTTTGGTCTTGGCGCTCCAGGGGACTCTGGTGACACACACGCACAAACGCACAAGCACGCACACACTGAGCCATGTGAGCACAAGCAGCTCATTCTCTGAAGCCTGGGAACCACACATGACTCTCTTCTCGTCTTTCTCTAATTCTAACAGTCCTTTTCTATTCCGCCCTCACTTTCTGTTTACAAGCCTGTGCTTTTTATCCCTCGCACACGTTCAGCCACTTCACGATTTGAGCCACTGTCAGATGATCAAACAAGTAGCTCACAACTCAGATGCTCCTTATTTTGTTTCTGTTATTGTCTCCAGATGCTAAGATTAATTGAAGCTGTCTTAAGTCACCACATGAGGCATTAGAGTCCATTTCTGAATAATAATGTCATACATGGAAGCCTGCCAGTGACTGATTATTTTGTCAATGATGTATTGAAACATGGGTTGTGATATTGCTGCATAAAGTAAACTTTTACACTTTTTATTATATTTAAGCAGTGAGTTCACTGACAAACAAAATGACTCCAAGTCAGTTTGTAAACTCATAATGATCATAAAATTTAACACAGTTATTTTACACAATACAAAAATCAATAGTCTATATAAAAATACATTTGAAATGTACAAGAGCATATATAATTAAAATATAAGAAAAAGAATTTCACAATTTCTGGTTGGAACACATTGTTTATACTTTGTATATAATTACACTAATAGTGTACCCTCAATGCTATATAATGCACATACTGCATGTTGATGCATTGGAAGGCTGCCATTTGAGACAAACTAACAAATGGAATAAAAAAAAAAAAACAGCTAGAACCTATTACACATGCAGTGTGGAACGTTTTAACAGGGAAGCATTGTGTGATGCTTTATTGAGTTAAAAAGGAGAATTGCTACCTTTCAAATATTTGACATCACCATTGGCTGGTTGGTCTACAAGGCTTGTCAAAACTAAATCAATCAAGTGTACTACAGCACTTACACAGAGATGCAGGGTAAAGTAAAGTGAAACATGCATAAATAAATGGTAAATGGTATGCATTTATATAGCGCTTTTTTGCACCCATCTCGGGCACCCAAAGCGCTTTACATTGTGCTTCCACTCACCCCATTCACACACATTCACACCTGGGGCAGACAGAGATGGGGCTGCCATACACACGGCGCTCAACCTTCTCCGACCACCACCAAACACACCTCTACAGTCACACACATTCATACACCAGTGCTACGGACACTGGAGGCAAGGTGGGTTAAGTGTCTTGCCCAAGGACACAACGAAAGTATGATCAGGGCAGAGCGGGAATCGAACCGCCAACCTTCCGGTTATAAGACAACTGCTCTACCACTGAGCCACTCAGGCAGGCTAGAAGTTTAAGGGGAATTAGCTTTTATTTCAGTTTTTGAATGAAATAAAAGCAGGCAGGTCACATTATGTTGTTGTAAAGGGATAGTGGGATTTTTGAATACTGAAGCTTTAATATTTGTATTCTGGACAGATTATTCACATAAATCACTATGATAAACATAACTTCTTCTAGAACTTTTTTCCGCAGTAGCCCTGCTCAGTATGACAGACACATGATAAACTACCATGACCTAGACCTGTATTAACTTTCATGTATTGTGTTACGCCTCCTCTCTCTTCCTTTCTAACATGACAGGCGGGACGACACTCACAGCCACAAGGCAGACACAGGGAAAGGCGGAGGGATTGAGTGGATACAGTGGAGATTTACCTGTGGCTGATGTGTGGGAGGGTCCCGTCTCCTCCTCCATTTCTCCTTCCTAAAGCTACACTGAGGTAAAGTATGTGTGCACCGTACATGTGTGACTGGTTTGTACTTAACTCAGGTGTTTGCAAAAACAAACTCATTTTTCCGTGCTGTGTTTATCCCCAATGCTGTTACTGCCATAGCATTTTACTGCCCATCAGTGAAACCTAATCCAGTAAAAGCTTCTCATCTTTCACACCTCCCAGACACCTTGGCCAGGAGCTCAGCCAATCACAAAGCAGATTTACAAAAGGCTCCGCTTCTCAATCCTCACCACATCACAACTGTCGCCGCTGTAAGTCACTATAAAGACGACAGGCAAATATTCTTTTTGTCTTTTACAATAGTGCACTCATTTTGACATACTACCCTTCTTACCTAAGGATTTCAACTGACATGTGTTTCCAGATTAAAAGTGAAGATACTATTTGTAATACACAGTACCAGAGAGGTCATTGTGAGAGTATCGTGATTGTTATTTTAGTAAAATTACCTAAAATATACAAACACAAATGCTGCCATAACATGTTCTTTGGAAAGTCCCAGTTTCCGAGTAAGTTAGTTCATTTGAACTTAGTTTGTTCATGTGCTTCTAGTTCATAAAGTGTACGTTTGTCTTCATGGACTCGATTAGTTAAGCCTCGTTTCCACTGGAGTGGTACGTTATGAGATTGCCCTCTGTTCCTAATACATTGCACACAAATTTGTGTTTCTGTATAAAATCATATTTAAAGGTACTTTATGGAACATTTTTCTAACTCATACATGCATCAGCAACAGTCTGATGTGCAAAATGAGCTGCTGAATGTGCTGAACTCGCCACGGTCGCCTCTGTACAGTCAATTAAATGAGAAGGTTTTGAGATCGAACTCCTGCACTGTTTCAGCAAACGTCACATAATGTGTGTGTGTGCTCGTTTAGCTGGTTCCCACTTCCTGATTTGCCGCTATAAATAAAATGGTATTAAAAGTAAATCCTGCAAACACAGGGAGGAGACAGGACTCCAGCGCACGAGAAACCGGCAGATTCTTCTTTGGTTGTTGTTCGTTTCGTGCTCATACAAGCGTGCGCAACACTGGATGCAGTACCGCTAACGCCTGAGGTGGCACACTAGTACAAAAACTCCGGATCTTCTGTAATGCTCCTTGAAAGTGGACTTCTTTTGCCAATAATAAATATAAAGAAGAGAAAAATTTTGGTGTGTAGCAGTGCAAAAGACTAAAAACTACCTCCGTACACTGCTGCTGAAATCACTAGTCTGCTTTGTTCCCAGTTTTCTGAACATTGAATCCATAGAGCTGCACCAATTTTCACACACTTGGGACTCGACCCGTTCCGTACCAACCCATTGGAAACGAGGTTTTAGGATAATTCAGAGTCAGGTTTCAAGTCAGATTTTCTTTTTAATCCAGGCTAAAGGCTAAAAATAAATACACAAAAACTCACAATGCCATTCAATTTTCATTCAAATTGTACCACCACAACATCTTTTCCATTTCTTAGTATAAAGTCTAAAGTCTAAAATAAGAGTTGTCCTGATATTACACTCACTACTATGTTTGATGTCTCCTTGCTGTGTGCAGTGAGAGCAGGCGTGCGTGGCTCCAGTTGTTTCCAATGCGTGCGCCTGTACTCATCCTAGCAACAATTGTTTCGTGTGCTAAACAAACCAAGCTGCTATTTTATAACCTCAGCTCTTTGAATCTAGCCAATAGTGTGTGACTGGACATGTTCACACTTCTCCTTCTGTGCTCTCACTCCACGGTCATCATGACCTAAAACCATGGAAACTCATCCAAAAAATGTTATAACGATGGAAGATGCAAAACCATTTGGCCGAGAAACAAAGGGTTTCAAAGTCAATTTGCCGTGCATGGATATTTATTATGCAAAGAAATCTGGAGTGATCCCTTTTAAGGATGATACACATGACACATGAGCCTTAAACAAAGCCGCACTTCAGATGAACTGTTAACTGTTAGCGGTTAAATAAATACCGGAGCGCACTGTTCAAATATTTTTAGAGCACCGTAGCTGCAGTTATCTGATTAAAAGCGAAGCCCAAGTATTAGCCTTACAAACATTAACATGACTTTATTGGATTATTCTCAATCAAATAAACATTGCCCTAAATCTTTCTACACAGCTCCTGATAATACCTCTGCAGCCAATGGGTATGACACTTAGCATGGTGTCACGTCTAGGAAATAATGACTGTCATTTCACTGCTGGTTATATATGCTGTATATAATTTTGTATGTGACAAATAAAAATCTTGAATCTTGAATCTTGAATCTTGAATGTGCATCAACACCTGGCCAAACTAGTCACGCCAGAATCAAACACAGCATGAGTTATGTCGACAGATAAACCAGAAAAGGTATCATTTACTTCTGCACACACAATGTTAGATTAACAGAATCATGCTGCAGTTCCCTATTCACCACTGTTTATTGGTCTCCATAGAAGCTAATGTCGCTTTCCTCTGCTGCACTGATTGGTCACTAACAACAGACTTTAGGCAACTTGTGTAAGAGTAATATTAGCAGGCAATGAAGCTCAGAGCACAGCACCGCCGTAACTCAACTCATGACAGCAGTGACTTCACTTCTTCTTTGGCCAATATCCAACGTGACTGTAGTCATTGCAAAGAACAATTTCAGCCACTGTTTCATTGGGCCTCAGGATATCACCAGCTTGTTCTGAGATTACTGCAATGGCCATACTTAAACGTCAATTAAAACACAACATCAGTTGTTAATGTATTTTAAGATACAGACTTAAACATTTCAGGGCAAAAATTATAAACACATTGCACCAAAGCATTTTGCGCAACTTGGCCTTCTTTAGGGTTCAGAGGAAAACACAGATGAATACGATACAGATTTAACAAGTGTTACAATGTGGACAGATAAATGTACAGACTTTTGATCAAGTTGAAGAAGATAGTTCTGTTTGTACTCTAGCTGTTTGCTGATTCTCTCCACTAAAGAAAAAAACAACACAGTCTCCTTGAAACCTAACTAATCCCACTTTATGCGGGACATACGTCTTAAATATACTGACTTATAGTATAGTCTGACTGAAGTTTGATCGGCTGATAGTGTATTCACTGCACTGTAAAGGTTTCACTAAATTATTACAGCAACAAACAAAAACGTCATGACACACCTAAAAAGTCCTGATAAACTTGTAAAGGTCTAATAAATCCAGTCTATGGAAAAAAACTGGCCAAAGACTCAATACAAAGAGGTTTATCAAATAATGTCATTGGCAACCATCAATTTACATGGTTCTCTGTTTTCCTTTCATGCTTTTAAAAACTATTTAAAGTAATACGTGGAGACAGGAATCAACCTTAATTGAACCTTTAATTGATAATAAACCTCAAGTTTGTTTTTTAAATTTCTTCACTAAACATGGTGAATAACTCCTCTTTTAAAGACAAAGTGCACCTGGTTTGAAAGATTGACCATCTAATGAGAAAACATACTGTATCTTCACCCTCATATCTTCACTCACTAATACAGACCTACGTTCCTACCAGATCCCTGCGCTCTGCAAATGAACGTCTGGTGGTACCGTCCCAAAAAGGTAAAAAATCACTCTCACGTACCTTCTCTGGATCAGCTCCACATTGGTGGAATGATCTACCTGCTGCTACAAGATCAGCAGATTCTGTAGCCATCTTTAAAAAACACCTGAAAACACATCTCTTCCGTCAACACCTGACTGACAAACACTGAGTCCTACTTCCTTTCTATCGATTCCTTTCTATTAAAAAAAAAAAAAGAAAAAAAAAAAAAAATTCTCTTATCCTTAGCATTGTATACTGCGCTGGGTTTAAACTGACTAGTTTTTTGTGCACTTATGCTTTTTGTACCTTGTGTTGTTAAAATTGTTTCCATTGTTTTTCCTCACTTGTAAGTCGCTTTGGATAAAAGCGTCTGCTAAATGACTAAATGTAAATGTAATGTAAATGTATCTCCAGAAGTGAATTTGTCTTTCTTGAGCACACATCCTAAAAAGCTTATTACCACTGCCTTAAATATAAATTATATTTTTTATTAATTGAAATCAAAGTGTGGTTAATAGCAGCACTTCACTACATCCATCAGTGTCAACTTTATTAAATTGCTTGCGTTGAATTGGTGAGAAATAAAGTACTAAAAAACAAGATAATCATCTAAAGGTTTAGGCTAACAGCTAATGTTGTAATCTCTACCATTCAACTGCAGGAGCGTTTTTTACTGTGACACGTTTGCTCCACTGTCACATCCTTCTTGAATACTTAATCCTCCTTTTGTTTTGTATTTGGGCCTTTTCTAACCCCCTCTTGCCATGATAAGTATTTTGTCATCACTATAGGAGGTACAGTTAAGAACACTGCTAATCTGGTCAGTCACCTCTTTGTTGTGGAGGAGATGGTGGAAGAACACATCTGTCTTCTCGCTCCCTTTTGTCTTACATTCCCTCCATTTTCAACTCTTTACTCATCTCTCCCCCAGCATCACCCCGAACAGGACCAGGCCCCTCTGACCTGCTCGTTGACCCCTCCACTGACCACCTCCCCCACTGTATGTGCCTAAAGAGGGACTAGGGATTAGTCGCTGTGGAAACAATAGCTACTCCTGTTCTTTCTCTTTTCCTAGATCTTGAGAGTAGCAGCAAACTTTGTAGTTTGAGTTATTGGCAAAAGGAATGTTTGCATAAGTGTGTGTGTGTGTGTGTGTGTGTGTGTGTGTGTGTGTGTGTGTGTGTGTGTGTGTGTGTGTGTGTGTGTGTGTGTGTGTGTGTGTGCGTGTGTGTGTGTGTGTGTGTGTGTGTGTGTGTGTGTTAGGGAGGAGTGACCTCTGACCCCTAGATTCCTGTAGTCTCACTAGCATCTTAATTGTTCCCAGCAGAAATCACTCAAGGCCTGATAAACTAAACCCAATACACATCCAGCTCAGTAATTTTATGTTTCTAATGATGATATACACTCCCGTTTCCAAGCACCAAATTCCTGCCACGGCCCACACACACCCACTCTCTTTATACAAACACCCACATAAATAAGATGGAGACAGCGTGACCCTGTACATTGAGGAGATTTGATCTCAATCCTGACTCCAAAATCAAAAGTAAAGTTTCCATAAAACACTGAACATCAACTTTCCAGAGGACAACTTATATATTCTATCTACATTGAAGATATATGTATATTTTAGATTCTGGTGTAATTTGAAGACTATAGCTACACAAAATATAGGTTAATTATAACAAATATATGATCTGCTCTCAAGAATCTGATTGCATGTTATTTCTATTCATTTTGCCAGTTTTGACATGACAGCTCTGTTGTAGGCTATATTTAATGATAGAAATCTGGTTGTCAATTTCCTGAAGCCATCTGTTTGTTTTTTTCCCATAGCCTATTCCCAGCGATGGAATAATATTCCATAAGAAATGAGGTGTGGTAACTGCAGGTGGGCACAGATAAATATACATTATAACAACATATCTATACACCATCTAGCCTATATATAGGTTTGATATATTTTACCAATACAGAGCCTACACACTTGCTGTGTGACTGTGGTTGACTGTATTATTATTATTACATAAATTTTATGTAGCCGGAGACGCAAAGATGCTCTACATATCAATTATTCATTCACTCCACAGTCAAACACTGGTGGTGGTAAGCTACAGTACATCTGTAACCACAGCTGCCCTGGGGCAGACTGACAGAGACGTGGCAGCCATTCCAAGCCTATGCAGTATATTTTTAGTATATTTACATTTATCTGACGCTTTTATCCAAAGCTACATGTCGGACTCTCCGACCATCACCAAATACATTCTCACACATTTATACACCAGTGCCACAGACACTGGAGGCAAGTTGGGTTAAGTGTCTTGCCCAAGAACACAACAACAGTATGAACTGTGGGGAGAATGGGAATCGAACCGCCTACCTTCCGGTTGAAGGACAACTGCTCTACCACTGAGCCACTGCACCTGTATGTGTGCTGTACACACTGACAGCAGTGGGGAAGAAGGGCCTGTGGTAGTGCTATTACCGGCTCTGAGGGAGCTGTTGGACATGTGGAGGTTGACTTGCCGCTTCTTGTAGAGGGCAGCAGTGTAATCAGTCCAGTCCAGTTTATTGTTTAGCTTAACCTAAAGTTAAACAATAGCTTAAGAGCATCATATCATGCAGAACTGATTTGATATGATTATTACAAATGGTACATTAATGAGATTGACTTGTGGATGCTGCGTCAAGTATCAAACATTGAATGTAGGGTCTTATAACTCGCCTATTGTTTTATTATATGAAACATTTTTGTGCCACGTAACTTAACTTGTGATTGTAAGTTAATTGTATTTCATTAGGTATGTATAACTATGTTAATGTTTGTGCTGGCCCCCACATTGATTGCACACACCCAGAAAATACTTTGTGTACATCTTTAATTTTTACATCAACAACACTTGCAGGTTTGTGAACTTTTGATTTGATTGACTTTATGAAGAAACATGGATCCCTGTTGACTAGGTTGTTTAATTCAGATTCTGCACATCAGACTGTTGCTGATGCAGCTATGGGTTAGAAAAATGTTATTTGAATCATTAAAACTTTGGCAATGTACCTTTAAATATAGCCTACAACAGAACCGTCATGTCACAACTGTCGATATGTCCAAGAATAGCCTAGAAATAATGTGAAATCATCTTAAACAGCGGATCATATATTTGTTATAATTATATTTTGTGTAATGGTAGCCTGGCAGCTAAAGTCTAAATATGACACCCGATAAACACCAAACAAGTCACAATATGTAGGCTACTCTAAAACATGATTATTCAACATCCATTTTCTAAATTTGTTGTACAAAGTTAGAGAATATGTAAGAAAATACCTTGAAAATCAGCATTTTCATTTGTAAACTTGTACATACGTAACTTTGTACACGGACCCTCTTCAAAGTTTTCTTTTTTTTATTATCCCTGTGGGGAAATTTATTGTCGCCCAGGTAACCCGGTCATGTCACCAACCAGGAACTAGCATGTTTTTTTTTTTATGTTGTACCCAGAGAAAACTCACCCAAGCACACACAGAAAGGCCTTCTTGCTGTGGGGCAACAGCACTAACCCTTTTGCCACCATGCTGACTAATAACAACAATATGCATAGTATAAAGGCATAATATGAATATCTTAAAGGACAGCTTGAACAGCAATTAATACTATAATTTTTCATGAGCCAGAATAAACATGGGTTAAACATTTACTCTTTAATGCTGAATTTCCCCATTGAGGGATCTATAAAGTCTTATTTTATCTTATGCCACAAGGGCAGCTTTATTTGCTAACATTTGCCTCTATGTTTATTAAATTGTGTCTAGGAGGTAAAATAGAGTTGTTTGCTATACACTTTCCTCCCTTTAACCAAAAACATGATAGCTGACCTTTGATATAATGTCAGTGTCTGCTGATAACTCCAGACTACAGAAGCATTTGAGTTTTGTGTTCCATCCACCACCCTACCTACTTCCTGCCTATTGAGAACAAGCTGAAAAATCACCAGATCAGATTTCTTGTGCTCATTTACAAAAATATTATACTGACAGAATTCTTTAGAGACACTGTTTTTTTTTAAAGAGAAATAAACTAATTATGTTACATTTTAACCACCAAACAGGGATTTTATGAGTAAGGAAATCCATGAAATAACTGCCAAAATTAGCAGTTTGTAAATCTGCCAAAGGCCCTAGGGTCACAAACGTGTCACCTGAACCAAAGCTGGCAGTTCAGTCTGCTTCTGAGGCCTAAGGTCAACTCTAAGGTGTTTAAATATGAGCTGCACACCTCCCAAACACCACATTGTAGCCATGCCTGCACTCAGGAAGGTAACGAAAGGCAGCCAAACAGTTCCTATAGGAGCTGAGTGCAGACTAAGCGGAGTCATGGTGTTTTATAAGACGCACATGTACGCAGCAGTGCATAAATCCTTCAAAAAGACTTTGTTTCAGCCACTTAGAAGATGTATGGGCCGAGGACGTGACTGTTGGGAAACAATGGGCTTTGAGTGAAGGTGCGATTCAAAAGAGAATTAATAAACCCATTTGTTCACACTGCCTTTAACTCCAGTGGAAAATTTACAACTTCAATGCCATTGGGGAGCCGCCACAAGCATTTATTCTCCTGTCAGGAGAAAAATGACATGTCAAAGGGTTATGGATGGCCACACTCAGAGGTCTAAGGTTAAAGAGAGACTGCATCCTGTCAAAAATAATGCAGGGAACATCTGCCCATTGCAAATATTTAGAGACAATGTAAGATAATCAGTGCTGGTTCAAACGATGCATCATAGACTTTGGGCAAATCTGCTTTTATCCTTGACCACAAAACATGTCTTTAGCAGGGATATAAGACAGCAACAAGGATTAGCAATAGAGTTGCATGTTTTAAAGTATGACTTAACCCATACTATTCAAATTTTTTTAATGTCCACAGAAAACATGCTGAGAATATAAGCATGTGTTAAGTTAAAATGAAAAAAACAAGTCTTTGTTTATATGACATCTTTGACTGACAAGGATTTATAAATTGTTTGAAGATGTGTAAGAAACAGAGGAAAGAATGACAAAGGCAAGAACCACAAGAGGGCTCTGTCATTCAGACACAAACACCAAGTCTCCTCACACAATGTGGGAGTTTTTTTTTCATCAAACGCATGTAATGCAGGCTAAACAAGAGATTTACTAATAAGTCAGAGGTGGGCGTCTGTGTGTAGGGTCTGATCCAGCCAGCTAATGGAGTACCAGGAATCAGTGGATTTACATGACAAAGCCCTGCTCTGATCCTTAAAGAAAGACCAGATAGGATAGGAGTAATCCTCAGCTGTGCACATTTCAACAGCCTGCGTTTCCAAAAGATCAATGCTTTATGTTACATTTCGAGATCATATCCAAAGTGTCACATCTATCTCTATTTGGAATTTTTGGTGTCATTGTTGCATTGAGGTATATGCAGTTGCCAAGGGTCTCAAATGATGTCTGATAGGAATGCACTGAATATTCTGACACTGATGACCTACTATTTATATTCTTACAATAATTTTTGGTTGTGTATCTGGTACAACAAAAACAGTAGGACCTGGGTTCAATTCCTGGCTCGGGTCTGTTTCTTTCAGGTCAGTACCTCTCTCTGATCCCTGTGTGTCTAAGAGAATCAACTGAAAATTATACAGTATTTATTGAGAAGTAACAACCTCATGCCATTTGAAGCAGCATTTGTCATCGTTAGTCTGATATGCCCAATTGCTTTAAGTTTGATGTACTGTATATAGAGGGCCCCCATGTACATTTTTGGGGGGCACTCCCTCCAGTCTCTAGAAGCGCCTCTGATCAGTGTTTTCCTTTTGGATGCCTGTGTCCCAGTACAGCTTGATCTGAAACACTTTGGCTCACTGGACAATGGTAAGTTCTGTATAAAGTGATGACAAGCTATAAAAGCAAAAAGCGTCTTGGAGATAATTCAAAATAAGACTGAGAGACACGGAGAGGGAGAGAGAAGAAGAAAGCAAAAGCAAAAGATGACAGCTAGCGAGGCAGAGGGCTGCTTTTATTGGACTGTATCTGGAAGCAACAAATGTTCCTGCAAGTTTACAGGGGAAAATGTTCCCACAAAATTTTTACAGAGTTTAGCAGTAGAGGAGACGAGAAGAGAGTGTTCCTAACCCCGACAAGAGTGGAATTTGAAGAGCTAACCTTTGTGGGGATTTCCATATCAACCCTGCTCATTTCCCATTTAGCTTGTATACTACCAAAGACATAGGAGATGCGTAACAGACTAACATTAGTCACTGAGGAGAAATTTGTCACCACAACAATGACGACATTAAATATATCCAGGTCAGAGCCAAGGTTCACAGTGACAGGATCCAGTTTTAGGATGTAGCCAGATTCATTTACAGCAGGTTGGTGGCTATGTCTGCACGTTTTACTCACAGTGGTTGGTTTATTCAGTCTATGATCTACTTTTTCATACTTCACAATGTTTCTTAGACCAACTCCATTTAAGGTAAAACTCATATGGCCCCAAAAAAACAGAATGGCAATATTATGGTAATCTTTTTTTTTTGACATTGCAATTTGTCATATTAAATTGTTGTGTGGCTTCCTGATTGCAAAGACCACGTTGTAAGAACAAAAAAAAAACAATGTTGTGGCAAAGCTGTCATCTGTGTTTATTTATGTATAATGAGGGAAACCATATGATAATACCAAAGGTTATTCACTGTAATTGCTGTAATATGGCATTACCATATGCATGTGCACGTTTATTACAGCAGTGAGGCTGTGCCAGTTTGTCTTATTTAAATTTAAGACAATTTCGAGTGCCATGTTGGCGGGAGGAGCAAGAAAAATGATGAGATGTCATCCTTGTGGATCAATATGCAGTACAAATTTTCAGTTTTGTTTTTTTTTGTACCAAAGGCCAAAACATATGGGAGAAAGTGGATTTGCTGTTTGCACCTGTACTTCCCTTTTTTTTTTACTTGCTTTCTCTAATTAAAAAAATCCTTAAGGTCAGGGGGCAAGTTTGCTTCCCTCCCGCCCAACTTTCTCGTCCCTTATTCGTCCTGTGGCCACTTCCCTGAGGGACAGGTGCGCCACTCCTCCCTTGCTATAAGGGACAGGTGTGGGGTGTAATGGCCTCAAAGCGACCTTCTTTACCTGGGAGTGGGGGTAGTTGGGGCTGTCCTTTTTCCACCAGCCACCTGCTTGAGCCCCACCTTAGAGCACACAGGGAGTTTAGTTATGGACGTGGTAAACAGCGGTAGTGCTTGAGGAAAAAGAAAAGAGGGTGAAAGGCGGTAGAAGATCAAGAATGAGTAAGTTAAAAGAGGGGGACAAACACTGGAGAGTCACACAGCCCCCAGAGAGAATGCATTGAGTGTACGAGTGAATAACAGAAAGAGTCAGATTGAAGGAGACAGACATGTGATACACCATGGCCCACCAGTTTTCTTTGTTCCTACCCTCCAGCGACTGACAGACGGGACAATAGCACCGGGCACCGCTCCTTCTCTTCCCCAATGCCCCTCCCCTGCTTTTCCCCATCTCTCGCTCCTGGTCCCCATTCATCTCTGTGTTGCAACTTTGCACACAGTGGAAGTTTTAAATAAAGCCAACAAAACCTCTTCTTGGTGTGTTTTGGTAACTCTGCACTCGGGTGACTCCCAGTTCCCCACTCTTATCTTGGGCCTGAAAGTGAAGCATGGAGAACACATGTGTAGCATTTTAGTCATTTATTTTCTACAGTAAATAGCATTACACACACATCCAATTTAGAGAGAGCAGACAGGAGCAGTGACATAGAGACTAAACTATAAACTGTTGTAAATGACCTGTGAAATTTTGATTATTTAAACAGTAAACTACTTCAAAGTGCGTTTAAATGTGGACTTTGAAGTATAGCTTACGTTTTTAAGAAATGGTTTGAATTCAAAATTGATGGCCCCATTGATTTGCTGGTGTCAGTGTTAGTAGCCATACATAACATAACGCCATTGGATCATCCCTCGTAATTAAGGTAATAACTTAGAACAAACACTGGGCTATCCTTTTAAGAGTGTAGCAAACATTTATAGGACTGTCATTTCCAAATACACTTGGTAATTGTAATATATTCTGCTCTAAAGTCGTCAGTTGCTGTCATGGCACATACAGTAATTCTGAGGGAGGTCCTAGTTTCATCCAAACCAAAAATACAAATATTCTTTCTGTTTATATTGTCGCAGTACTATTTTCCAAAGCTCACTCATTGAACTCTTCACCTCATGGCTGCACTTCTGACTCTTTGCCTCCATGCTCTAAGCGCACAAATCCTCATTCACACACACACACATACACCTGCTCCATTCCCAAACACACACCCTGAATATTAGCCAGTGACCTCAGAGGAGCCCTTAAGGTTTAAGACACTTTAAAAGCAAATGCTATGAGAACACTGTCCCGTTTTTTCCCAATGATCCATATAGTGCAGCAAGATTGAGTAAATTCTTTAAATAGTGCCGAGGAATGGAAGGCAAGGTATGGAAGGGCCCCTTTCCTCACTAACACTCCAGAGACCAATCCATTGTCCAGCCAACATCTTCTTTGTGTGCATGTGTGTGCAACAGGATGTCCCCGACATCTCTGAAAAGCAACTTCACCTCCCTCCACACCCCGCACACCCATTCCTGTGCATTGTTTCCTACAGCGACGGATGAGAGAAGCGAGAAGGACATAGCGTTTCTGTGTACGCGTATCGAAGAGACAGAGAAACAAAGCACGGCAGTTTATAGGTGAGTATAAAAAAGGCAAAGAGAATGCGCGCACATGGGAGACATTGTTGTGCGGCTGAATGTTAGAGTCAGACGGGGAGCGACAGAAGGGGCAGTGCAGCAGGGATGACAAAGGGACTGAAAAGAGGAGAGGAGCGATGGAGGGATAATGAATGATAATGTGAGAAACAGGAGCCAGTGGAGGAGATTATCTGATCTGACTGCACTCCATAGAGAAAAAAACACAGGAGAGGAATGATTTCAGTCTGCTCGGCTCCACAGCCCTTTAAATTACTGCTCAAATAACAGACTGAGTGAGAAGTCAATCTATTGTCAACATGCTTTTAGTGGAAATAATCATAAATGTCACTGCACACTTTAAGCACCTTTACGTGGACACAGGAGTACAGATGTAAATTCCAGAAGTAAAAAACAACAAGTCAAGCCAGAAAAAATGACATTAAAATGATTAAGTGCAACCACAAGACGCCAAGTGACCACGTTCAGCTACAACAGTACAATAAGTGAAGATTAGGTGACTATCAAAGGAACTTATTATGAAGAATTCCCTTGACCATAATGTTTTGGCAGTTGGACAAACAGGCACACAAAAGGATTTGAACATCACTGACAGAGTTCATCTTACAGGCTCATCTCAGCTGTCTCTGGTGTGTCGAGGAAAATAAACGAGGAAAGCCATGAACCACAAACAGGACATCTGTGAGAAACAAGTCCAGCCTAAAGGAGTCCCACATGGCAAATTACACAACTTTAAGGATCAGCAGCTAACATCTTGTTGCCAGATCCCACAGCACACCTCAGTGTTCTGGGGGCCTCAGTAGCTCAGGGTGAGGACAATAACACCATTTCCTTTAGCTTTATTTTTCAATCTTGTCTTGAATATTCTCCCTTTCACTCAGATCTCATTAAATAAAGCTTAACAAATCAATGGTGATCATGGAGTCTTGACTGAGCAACACGTCTCAGGTTCACAACTGGTGATAACTTGATTAGAGGAGATGACAGATTCCAGATTTTTTGTTTTTTTTGGGGCCAACCGCATTGCTGGGCTGAGCTGACCAGAGAGCATTTTGGAATACATGCCTCGGAGGCTGGCTAAAATAAGGACATAATATTTCGACCATGAGAACATTTCAGTTTTTGTTGACTGTTGGTGAGCGAGACAGTAACATACAGTGTGTAACATGTCTGAGAAGGAATGCCTGATGATATTTCTTGGACTTTAAACGTGATGACAGACGTGCTTTCCTATACAACCCTCCTGTCTTTCTTACAAATGATCATTTCCTGAGCCTGTAATACTTTACCTCCAATGTGAGCACTCTTCTACAGCCATGTTCAGCTTCTTTGCCGCTCTGCCCTCCCACTCTTTTACTGGACAATTTCAGTTCCCCTACGTGCTGACAGCCCCAATGAGGTGGTCCGCTGGCAGACATCTGAAAAATGGACCTGTAATTACTGTTTGTCTTATAAAGACATGCACATTAGTTCGGAAAAAGTCTAATCCCACAGCAGAATGTGTGGTTAAAGTCTCATCACCCAGCCAGACCAAGCATAGACAGTGATGATACAATGGGCGTTTTACAAAAATACCCAAATGCACAAATGAAAACATGCATGACTGATTGTTAATTGTACGTATAGGTCACAGTTGTGTTGCGTGTCTGTAATTCAAACCGAGTACATGTATGAGGTGATGTAATGTCCAGCTTTTCAACAATTGTCTCGCGGGGAAGGCTTGTAGTGTCAATTGTCACAAAACAAGTGAAAAGATGGCATCCCAGCGGAAACAAGTATGTGTTTTTGAGTGTTAGAGTGAAACAGAGACGGAGGATATCATATGTAGTCTTTCAGGAAGCGCCATTGTCTCCAGGGAAGGTTTATATTATCAACCCTTCCAGAATAACAGAACAGGGGACATCCCAGCGGAAGCGTGTTTGTCGGTGTGTGCGCAAGAGCGGGGCTGTGTACAGTGTTTTATTTATATGGTTACCTGTAGACTTTTTTTTCACTGAGTTGCACATAGATATTGTGCTGCAGATTTGTCAATGAAGCCCCAGGTCTAACAACAACAACCTCATAAAAACAGAACAATCCATTTTACAAATGTCTTTCTTTTAACATTTCTTCTGTACAAGATGGAGGGTTCAAATTTATGTTTTCAACTTGATTTCATTTTGTTGTAATAAGTGTGCTTATTTTAAGAGGTCTGTCCCCAAAAACTGCAATGGTCCGCTTTCCAATAGCTTTTTTAGATGACAGATAATTCTTACTCAATCGAAAAAGAAGAGAAACGAAAGGAATGAATCATTTCTTGTTGAGCTGTTGCTGCTATGATGCACTCTCCTGTACACAGCACAGTGGAAATACAAGCTTCTTTAAGTGTTACCCGTAAGTTAGAACAAGGCTTATGTATCTCATCCAACTGTATAAAATCAGACCTTACCATTAAATATAACACAAGATTGAAGCATTTTCAGGGTAAACATGCTAGATTTCCATCAGATTCTTCTGGTTTACTGCACTGTTATAAAAGAAAGGAACTGGGACAGCTGAGGTAGCCATAGAAACATAACATCGTAAAATACAGCTCCTGATTATTGTTGCTTATGACAAAAACAGAATTCTTGTGCTGGTCCATTTAATAAGTTAAGTGATCCAAACAACACCACTCTAATCTAAACGCATGCATGTGAGTATATTTTGCACTGGGACATCTGTTAACGGTGTTAAAACAATTACTTTACCATCACATCATGGCTTTGGCATGTTGCAAGCTTCAAAGAGCTGTTTAAATTAGAACTGTTGTTTTTACAGTAAAAATGGGGCCCTTGGAGCAAGATGAAAATGCATGCTGAAGTTTTGAGGTATGCAAAGTCTCCTCTGCCTGACAATGGAGCCAGAGGAGTAGCACGCTGTTTTAATTGCCTAGAGCACTCAGGTCTAGACTCCAACACTTTATACTGCCATATCCATCATTTCAGTCTCATTCACCCTTTTCTGGTCGCCTCTCTTTTCCCTCTCTCTAATTCTTTGGCTTTTAGGTCTTTATCCCATTCAGCCTCCCCTGTGAAACCTGCTAACTAATTCATCTCCAGACAAATTGCCAATCAGCCGCGGACAAAGAGAATGGGAGAAAAGAGGCAAGTCCTCAATAGAGCCGATCGCTGTTTTACTAAACTCTCCTTCAGAGGACGTGGGGGAGCGTGGAGTGTGTGCAGATGTGTGTGTCTGGAAGGCGGCGGGACGTGTAGACGTTTGCAGTGCGGGTGTCAGTGTGTGTGTGTGTGTTTGTTCGTTAGGGCGCTGCGTATTCCTCGTCACCCCCTCCTGCCGGGGTTCACCACTTTCTGTATGCAGAGGTTAACGACCTCACTGTCCAATCACATTCTCCTGTCGGGGCCCCGTCGCCCACAGCAACAGGTGGTCCGGGCCAATTGGTGTCCTGCAGAGCAGAAAAGTAGAAGGAGAAAAGCATGGGAGGATGAAGGATGGAAGATTGGGTGAATGGATCATGAAAGAACAGCCAGATTAATTTAAATTATTTACTTCACTTTATCCACTAGTCTGTCTTCCCGAATAATCTAAAACTCTGACTCTGACCATAAACCAGACTTTTACCATATCAGACTATTTTTAAAGAAGCATCCTCTGATATTCAGCCTCTTAAATTAAATCACTGCTAATGTTCCAGCTGTTCAACTCAAGCGTGTCGTCTGAATAACAGCCTGAATCCCTCATGTTTTATTGTCTGACTATTACTGACTAATGGCTTGTGATGCATAGCCTGCCAGTCTTGTCCCATTTACTGAACCCTGATTGAGTTTGAAATGCCAGGAAAGCACTCAAAACTGCTAAACTGAGACATTTTCCAGCCTAGACTGTCCCGGTTGGCTGGGGCACACTCTGTCCTCTGGTGTCCTGGTACAGTTGAAACACTTAATCAATCAGCCAAAGTCAAGCCCACTCAGCTGGTCACCTGGAGAGAAAGAGAGTCATTGCATCACTATGACTTTGATGAGGCCAGTTTTACTGAAAAACTAAATTATTCTGTTGCATTTTGACACAGGCTTGCTTTTGTGAACGTATACAAATAGCACATTGATGGTATTGATAAACTGGATTAGATTATACACTGATTGAATCCTTTGTTAATCTGTACCACACACAAACAATCACGAGAAAGGGACACGTTTAACCGGTTTAATCTGGCAGTTACTGATCAGAATGATTCCCGTCTCTTCCCTCGTTATCTTCCACTCAACCTTTGTCTCTTAAACCACCAATTAAGTAGTTAACACACTCCTAAAAAGAAGAAGGGAAGACAAAAGAGGGAAAAGAAAGGCAGCGTTAGTCTAGGCCCAGTGGCTCTGTCTGGTTAGACAGAGCCACTCAGGGTTCAGCGCCCGTTTGATCATTAACTCACTTAGCCAGACATGGCAATAAAACTTCGCACCCCTCATCTTTTCACATGTACTCATTCACTTTTATAGAGACTTTCATATTTGTGTGCCCTTGCCTTGTGTTTGTTCTGTGGGTGAACCTGTGTCAGGCCTGTCTTCATTCTTTAACGATGACCAAAAGGTGTACAGTTCAGATCAGCGTCAGGTTTCTGCTCAAGAACACACCAAACCCCTCCTCTTCCCATACAGGCACAAGAGGGCTATAGGAGGAGGCAGGCTAAGGTATCACTAATACCAGTCCAGCATTGTGTTTGACACAACACATGTCCAACGGGGAGGGGACGGGATTTTACATGGTTCTGAATTACACGGGAATACACAAAAACAACAAGAATGTGGCAAAAACAACCTAATACAGAAATTTGAGAAGCGTTCAGATAAATACATTGGAATGAAAAACAAAGGGAAACAAAGATACAGAAAGAGGAAGGAAAGAAAGGCATGGGTCTGTTTCCTAAATGTGATTAAGTAGGAAACCAGGCAGACTAAATGTAGACGGGCTCCCACCATTAACCCCTGTGAGCGTGCATGTTTTCCCCAGCCCATGTGATCAATATTGACTTAGGCTTTTTTTCCTGGTTAAACAGTAGTAAGCTTGTAAATCCCAGTCTTCACTAAATCAGGGAAAGATATACTAAAGGTGTTACTAAGTGCTTCTGTTGCACTGTGATGAAGAGGTATGGGGCTTCTTAGTGATTTACATTTAGTAAAGTCATGACTCATTATGAGAAGCGAGATACCCCCCATAGCTGCCTGTGGTAGTACTTCAGCCAATCGACCAAAACAAAGGCTGCCCAAGGCAATACAAGTTCACGTAGGCGTTTGCCCAGTTCAGCTCTACTCCCCTATTTTCATCCCTGGCTTGGTTTTCTTCCAAAATAATGAGCTGGCTAACACAAGGCCTTAAATGGTCATGACATCACTCATTTATCTGACGGACCTTTCTGTTTTAGCAGCTCTGGCCAAGAATACATCTCGGCGCTGTCATAAGTGTACTTAGAAAAACACCCCTCCAGACGCTCTCGTACATAGTCTATCACTATTATTCACTGACTGTCAAAACAAACATCCCTCGCACTGAGAAGGTCGCACACGGGTCGCTGCCAGATTTAATGCAAGCATTATACACATTCTGTGTATAGTATGCGACTACATCATCAACTTTTATTAGATGTATCAATGTAGCCAGTGTTTTACACAATTACAGTCGTCAGTTTTTCTCACATACAAAATATTCTTTCTGTGAGCACATTGTCCAGCTTGTGTTGTGTTTATTACCAGGGTTTATGACTGACAAATGCTAAACTACTAACTGAGACTAGAGGGGGGTTTCCTCAAATTTTGCTCAATGAGAATGCAGGAAGCCAAGCCTTTCCGTTACACACACAAACACACCCAACTGGGAAACAAGTGGCTCTGATGAATTCTTATAATCGCTCTTACACCACGACCACTGTGGCCTGCTTTTGCCATAACGCCACATACATTTCACACAATCAACATTTGAGTCACTTTTTGCAAATTCCTGCAGCCTGAAAAACACAGAGTAAAGCTGGTGATTACTTAGCAGTTTGCATAGTGTGTATGTGGTGTGCGTAAGCTTGTAAAAGATGTGTGTGATAGCACATGTGTTGCATGTGTATTGGAGTTTTTTTGGGGGGGAAATGGGCTAATTTGTCTGTGTATCCTAACCATGTTCATACAGGCTGCTGCTGCTGCTTTAATGAGGAACACATTTGGCCCGTATTACTTCCACATGGACAGAAGCATTGGTGCTGGGGGAGGAAGTGGGATTTTTAGCAATAGAAACAGGCCTTATTCAGATGTGCACTGCACTTTTTAACCTCTGGCAATCATACTTGATCTTTAGAATGGTCCAAGAAACTCATGAGGAAGATTAATCAAAGATGTAGGATTATTAAAGCTGCTGGAAAGACGAAACAAGACGAAACATGGAGTTTGAAGAGGTTTGGGTCAGTTTGCTATGCCACACTTTTATTTGCATTTCTACATCCCAAAAATTCCACTTGCAACCTTCCACAAGGACACAGTGCAGTCTGATGATTTATTAACCAGTCTCAACCAATCATCATTATTTTTGTTTTGTTTTTGTGATAAACTGCAAGAATTACAAGAACAAACGCTTCTTGCTTTTTACTTTTTGTAAGTAAACTCCAACACAACGCATTAAAAACTGTTCTGATTTTAGTAAAAGTGGACCTCTTGAAGCCCTTGCTTTGTGAAACTGCTGAAGTCACTGTCTACATTGCATTGACTTTAAAAAAATAATAATAAATGAGTCACCTAAGACATAGAAAACAGGTGTAGCTGTCATTATTCCTTTTTTTATTTTTCAGCTTGCACTAACAAGAGCACAAGCACTTTTGCAGTTTTTTTTTATTCTAATTTATTTTACTGTTCATTTACACAAAAATGAAATTAAAGCTTGTAGTTAACACCCATTATTTTATAGTTAAGTGAAGCTCTGGAGAGTTTGTGTCATCAGTTTTAACTCTCTCACGCCAATAAGCCTGTAGACAGTGGGGTTTCATTCTCTGTGTTGTACAGATTGCAAAGACAGATACAGTGCATTTAATGTCTAGCTAAAGAACGCTTTAAGAGAACGTAAAGGCAGGGTAGCTACTGTGCTCGGGCCCAGGTCAGCTTGAGGCAAGCGTGAGTGCGAGAGACATTTGTACGCACAAATCAACTGACCCTAGTGTGAGCCTATTGTTGAACACTCAACAACAACCTGAAACAACACTGTTTGTTCTTGCTGCTTCCAGCTTCTGATGTCATTTCAAAGAAGTGTTAATTTAATCGAAAATTCACTTCATGAGCATAAGTCAGTCTGTCATCTAAGTTTATGCCAAACTAAAGCTCATAAACTACTGCTGTCTAAATTCCTACCATACTGCGTTAAAGAATTCCAGCATCCCAGATATTGATTCTGGCTGTGATACTCCTTCTCAGACCTAATTATTTGTGGAGAAGAAACGTTGTAAGAGGCTGAGTAAAGTCTGTGGGGGAAACAAAGTCTAAGATCAGTGCAGAATAGATGTGTTTTTATGTCGGAGTAGGTCATGGATCATTGTGATTTCTTACCAGCAGGCACACGTTGGATTGAAAAATGGGAAAATGTGGAAAATAAAACAAAACCTAGAGGCTATCAATACAAGAGAGTAATAACTCATCTACTTGTAGCATGAAGAATGGAAAGATACAAATTTAAAGCGCAAAGAACGTTATGGATCATTTCATGACTGTAAAGATTGAAGTTCATGTCAAAAAGTAAAAAAAGACATGGTGCTTTTTCTGTTATGCAAGGGAATGTGGAGAACCAAACTGGCAACATGTGAAATAATGCAGACCCACACCTCGAGCCAGTTCACTTCCCCCGGAGAAGATAGGAAAACACAGATATAGGCAGAGAGAGAAGCGGCGCTTCACCAAAAAAGACAGGAAAAAATTGCATGGGGAACACAAAGAGTGAGGGAGCGCAGGGAGAAGTGAGCCGGGGGGGTCATTAAAGAGCTTCTAATGACCCGCTGATTGACAAGGAGCTCAAACTCTGACCCCAAATTACTACAGAGCCTGAGAACCAGCGCTGTGTTCAGAGCGAATGTGTGTCTTCTGCTGAGGTGGGCATCTGTGGAGAGGCACCCAGAATAAATCTTTCCTAACCACATCATGCTGAGACACGCCAGCAGGCACATTGTAGCACCTAAAATTTGAATAAAGACAATCTGTCCTAAATATATGAATCTAAAATGGACCTACAAGAAAGTTAATGACTACACCTGTGGCCAATGTAAGATATGTTTGGCCAGAGAAATTGTTTTTCGAGTTATATGATCATAAACTCAGTAAAAAGAGGTGCCTGGTGTGCAGCTGACAGGGCACCTACAGCTTTTTTGTGTGTTTTCATATATTTTTCTCGGATAAGAATCCTCTTAAAGGACTTTTTTTTTGTTCTTATTGATTTATAAGATTTCATTTGTAGCACAAATTGTTGTTCTTGTTCTCTCAAGACATCAGAGCAGAATATTGTTCAGACTTAAAAGTTCTAATCCAAAAGTGACAGTGTGTCCTAGAGCATAAAGTCTATGACATAACCTCCCTGTCCTGCCTTTGAGCACATTGGTCAGGACTGGTCACAGACAACGTGACGGGGCACAGACGGAGCACAGTGTGGCTGCTCTATGGGCTGCATAACACTAAAACATACCCTGAAGCCACAAAACGGAAAACTAATGCTGAGAATGACTGACTGGGATTATGTTGTGTCCTCAGTCAGACCCAGCACAGTTCACAGCTTGTGTAATACGACGATGAGAACATGCAGTTAGGCAACTACTTTGGTGATTTAGAAAGTTTATTCAGGAAGTGAAATTTGCTTTAGTCAGAAAAATCCAAGCACAACAAAAATCTCTTGTTGTCATTAGTGTATAGTGCTCTTGACAGTCTCAAAGCTGCAGCGTGTTGGCAAAACGGCCAGAATAAATGATCCTCCTGCTGCCATTTTCTGTTTTCACATCCATAAATGATTTCTTACGAGTAACTTGAGGACCATCCATGCTTTGTCTTCTGTCTTACTCACAAACCCACAACCACGTGCACACAGCAAATACAGAAGCGGCCAAACATTTGTAACCAGATGAAGACCAGATGAATGGCCTATGAGATACACATGTTCACACACACCAGCGCTTCCCACTCCTACGGCTCTACTCCCCGTTCGATTCAGCAGCAGGCGTCCCTGTGTCCTGGACAGTCACACGAGGAGACACAGTGGGAGAAGCCGCGCCGCTCTTTCATTACAGCCCTGTAAACTGTTCCTGGCTGCTTAGCGTGCAATAAAACTCTCTGGTTTTCCACTCACCCACCTTTTTGTATTCCTCTTTATGAGTAAACAAACAAAGGTGCTGTTGCTGACATGCTGTGTAATCACTTGCACTGCCTAAGAGATGCCACACACATTCACAAGAAAACAAACACGGTAAATGTCTACTCCTTGTAACAACAGAAAAGCTTATGAGAAAGTGTGGGTTTTCAAAAAGGGTTAGTGGGTCCAAACAGGTTTCAGAGGTTGTTTTTTTTTGCAAACGCTAATCCATAAATTTGGTCTTGGTCTAAGACTAAACTTGGACAGTTTGGATTTCAGAACTGTTCCTTGGTATTTCTTCAAATGAAGTATAAACTGGTCTTGGTTTTAACCTGACATGGTCTTGATCTTGTCTCCAAAGAATCTAGGTCTTGATCTTGATCCACTCTGGTCTTGCTCATGACTTGGATTAAGTTTGTTTTTGGACAACACTAGCTTCATCTTTAGGAGATTTCACTTGTAGAGAATATTTAGTCTTGCACTGCCTCCAACCCATTTTAAAAACATTTTTCCTTTTTTTTTGTCAGACAAGCAGACTTACAGTATTTGATGTTTCCACTTGAGCGCTACAGTACAAGTCAAGTCAGTACGGGTATGCTTCCATTACCAAAATGGGTCCGAAGCATTCCCAAAAAGAAAACTGTGCTACTATGGGAACACTTGTAGTGTTTGTAGTACAAACTGGGGCATTAAATAGTGAGTCTCTAAACTAAAGGAAATTGGCACAGTTCATAAATCTGTGAATGAACTGGAAACAGTCGGATGTTTAATGCAGCAGCATACAGCTATATCTCCAGCCTCTCGAGCTGCTACACACAAGGATTTAATTACTTTAGGATTTAATTATTGACAACACATACAAGTTTTAAAAGTCTGTTTCAAATATGATTTATGTCTTACAGAAAAACACCTTCTGTTGCACTGTGACGTCTTTATCTCTGTATGGATACTGAACAGTGGTGGACTGAGCCTACAAACCATATCAGTTAAACAGATACACTAGGTAAAATATTACTTCAGTAAAAGTAAAAGTACTCCCTTTTAACTTTCACTTGAGTAAAAGTACAAAAGTATTTGCCTTCAAATGTACTTAAGTATCCAAGTACTAGGCTATAATGCCCTTAAATTTTTTGTCAGTCTCTTGCCCCCTTTAGGCGCCAGGAATTATTTAAAAAATACAGATTTTTGAGATCCAAATTTCAAAAGGCTGTGGTTTGAAAATGATACGAGATAGAGTCCTACTCTAAACTAGAAAAATGTCAGGTATGACCCAAAGTATTTAAGTAAATAAATTTTAAGCATCTAATTTGCATATAATTTGCATACCATGACATTATATATTGTTATGTTTTTCATTACATACACACTAATGAACATATTAGAATAGTTTTTTTTTTCTTTTTCTGAAATAAAGAATAACTACAACTTCTCATATACCATAACTAGTAAAACGTAAGCAAATAGTTCTGAGAAATATACACATGTACTGTATGTGTGTGGTTGCAGTTGCTTTATCTTTTCTTATCCGTCCATGTGGCATAGTTAGTAGTTTTTTAGAGTGTGGGACCTCTCATAAAGCACAGCACACAACCATCACTTTTATTACGATCACTGCTTTGATTAGTGTATTCTCGCTGACTATGTTTACTCTGCCTCTCCCTCCTCTACTGGGTAAAGTGTCAGGATGACCAACACGTATTTGTCCCAAACAGCTGTCAATAGAAGCCGCATTATTCCCAAAATCCCTGTCACTCCCGCGGCCACTGCAGTACACCCGCCCCGGCTTCTATCACCTGTGCTAAAGGTAAAGCTGCAGGTGCTAAAGGTAAAGCTGCAGGTGCTACGGCTTCCCGGCTTTAGTTTCCTCCCGTTTCTTTCACTGATGTTTGGTAAAATGTGGGAAAAACAGCGTGTGCTTTATGAGAGACACTGAGAAAGGCATGAGCAGCGGCACCGCTGTCCAAGTCACAGACGCACTCACTCTCGTTCATTCTCACTTTCACTCGGCTGAAGAGACTCTAAAGGTAGATGTTCTCCCTCAGAATCAGAGTCAGACATTACTAATACCAAAGCTTCATCACAGGTGTATTTTTTATTTGTTATTTTCATGTTTATCAGCTCGCATGTAGAGAATGAGGCTTCTATTGAGCCGGTCCTGACACTCCCACTGAGACGCGTCTTTGAGGTCTTCTTCTACAAAAATATTTAACGGAAACACAAGGAACGACTAATTTTGCAAAATGTACTTGAGTAAAAAGTAAGATATTTGACGTTGAAATGTAGTGAAGTTAAAGTAAAAAGTATCCCTTAATGGAAATACTTAGTAAAGTACAGATACTGGAAAAAACTACTTAAGTACAGTAACGAATTACATTTACTTCGTTACTGTCCACCACTGATACTGAACCAAACTGAGCCTACAAGAACCATAACAGTGAAAAAGAGGCTATAATTGTTCTACTTTTTGTTCTCTGTTACTCTTTCTCAAGGATTACTTTTACAAGATGAAGCAAAATCCTACATTTGTATTCTTCCTATGTCTTTTATGTTTTTTTAAAGTTGCTACTTATTTGGCTACATTGATGGTAAACTACAAGCTTCCCAAGCGCACACAGTCAGACTGGAGCAATGCAGTGTGGCCAAAGAAACCAAGAGACACTGTGTAATTGATAGTAGTATATGGCTCTAGGCGCAGTATGACCTCATTGACTGCCTGGTTCCTCTCAGTTTTGCAGGATCAGGTTTGAATACACGCTGAAACGCACCATTCCACCACATCTTTCAGCTGCTTAAGAAAGCCTTTTTCCAAAGCTCAGACAAACCACAGACTAATTTTGGATGCCGCGGCTGTTGACACATAAATACACACACGATTGGAGACAAGAAAGAAAAAAAACATGCACGCACGCTTACTGCAGAGACACAGGCCTAAGTGCAGCCGATAACATCTAAAAACAACTATTACTTGTGGTGTGTGCTGTGGGATAAGGGCTGAGAAGTGATGACTCTTACCTCAAACAAATGAAGGGAAATGGAACGTGACGTCGGACACAGGCGAGTGGGACCTTTACGAGGATAGAAAGGACAAAAGTATTAAAGTTCAATAATAACACACTTACAGCATACGTTTCTCGTGAAAACAAAGACAAGGATGTAGGAATGAAGCCAAAGTTAACAATGAATAAACAAACTTTGCCTAAGCAGAGGGAGCTGAAGGTGCAAGGCCTGCCACTCATCTCCATTCTGTCAAATTTATGGACAACTTTCATGATCACAGTGGAACGTTCACTCACAAAAGAAACTAATGTGTCCATGCAATACAACCCAATTACAAGTGTTAGCTTGGATTATTTTCAAGTGGGCAGTGTAGGGAGGTAGATTATTCTCACCACTTCACCAAAACACTGAGAAAGAAAGAAGTTTGCAACTGCATTGTCAAAGTGGGACCGTCGAATGAACAAAGTACAACCTACAAGTGAATGGATAAAGTCATACATTGAGCAAGTCTAAATGTCAAGTACCCTTTGTAGCTTTTGGGAAGAGGATCACTGGCTTACTGTGTGGCTATTGCTAATAAACAGTTCAGACTATCATCAACATTTCTATTAAAGTAACACAAACTTTCTGTTTGCAGTGCATTGCTCTAAACTCACTACACTGTTATGACCTTTTTATGGGATTATGACGTAGATGGCCAAGAATCAACACAGACGCGTTAGGTTTTAAAAATTAGATGCAAGGAAAATTGTGTTGAATTGGTGAGATGTCTCATGAAACGGTGTGTTAGCCTACTGAGTGGAGTGTCTGGTCAACTGGGCTGGATATTCTCAAGAGCAGTAAGTTCACAAACTCACAGAACTCTTGTTCTTTGTCAAAGCCACAGCTGCTTCAGACCAATGGTGTGGAAGCAGGTTTATGTTTCTTGACAGTGACTGTCATGCCGTTTTGTTTTATCAAGACATGACATAGCTCTGATTAAATAAACCACCTTGTGATAGGTGGTTTGTTGGAGGAGTTTCAATCACATATTCATCTGACAGTATGTGCCCTTAGCTAAAGCCTTCTGTGGAAGTGCTCTAATTTAATTTATTTCTTTTTAGGACGATGCACAATGTACATTAAGCCAAAGCAGAGATGCTTGTACCAGACTATAGCCCAACAGCTCATTTTCATCTGTAGTCCTATTGTACATGTCTTTAGTGGTGGGAGAAACTGGAGCACCTGGAGGAAATCTACACAGAAACAGAGAGAACATGCAAACTCTACACAGAAAGGCCCTGTCCTGGATGGGAATCAAACCCAGGACCTTCTTGCTGTGAGACAGGAGTAGTAACCTTTCTGCCACTGTGCTTACCTGGCAAGGTGCACAATGTGTCTATGAAAGATGGGCTATTCTTCTTTTGTCATGTGAGAGAACCATGAAAACATCTTTATTGTTTTGTTAGTTCCCTTATTGGAAAGGTCAAGGTAATGCTGTACACCCAAACAATCAACTTTAAAAGTGTGCCATACTTGATTACGGAGTGTGCGCGAAATACATGCTCATGTGTGACACTACAGTCCACAGGGAGTCATTGGAAAAATGGAGAGAAAGAGACAGAAACTGAAGCAGACATGAGACAAAAAGTCCAAATGAGAGAGAAAAGCACTGATTCAACTTTTGGCCAAAGCACAGCTGGTTGTACAGTACATGTTTTCTCTGTGGGCACTGAGAAGGTAGGAGGCCGCCTGCCCTCCCCACTAATCACACTTAATGATTCAAATGGGCCCAAGACATACCTTTGAAATCAAATCCATTTACACACTCGCACAGAAAACCCACACAAAAACGCCCTACGGTCCGGGCTCGAGCAGAGGAAAGGAAAGAAGAGAGAGAAGGATGTAACCCAAGAAGTGTGACTTTGTCCTATTGTGGATGTTTCCAATCCATCAGCAGAGCTCTAAGTAGTTCTGCACTGCCGAACTTAATTGTTTTTATTGACCTCATGGATTCATGCACAGACACACACTCTCCGTTCCACCATTTGTGTTTTTGGTGTGTACCCTACAGCAACAACTACAGGTTCCTAAACAGCATTTCCTGAAACTTCCACACAGCAAAATATATCCCCTTTCACCCCCTAAACACCCACACACATTTAAACATGTAGACTGCAGGCTTAGAGTTTGTAAGCTTCAAAGACATTCACAGTAGGACAAAATAAAGCTTTGATTTTCCATATTTCAAAACATTATGGTGTCAGAACAGAAGCAGCATTATTGTGTTTTAAAGGGTTTCCATGAGCTGACATTGCTGGATTAGAGTCTGTAAAGCTTGTACTGATTAGGATGACAGGGAAGTGGGTCAAATAATAAAAAGCAATACCAGTTTAAGTAATAGTACCAGTGATTGATATTAGTGCCTTAGAATAATGACTTTTGAATGCAACTTCTGTAGGAGTCATAGCATCTTTAAGATAAGCAGTTATAATTGGTCAATTGTGTTGAGGTGTAGGACACAATGGGTGGGGGTTCCTGAGCCAAAAAGACAGAAACAGATTAACGCCGAAGAGTATTTTTACTTTTAATTCAGTTAAATGTTTTTTATATCCCAGGGAATTTTAATGACAGCACAATGTATAACCATTGCAATATTCAAGAACAATAATATCACAATCACATGATAACGAAAATATCATGATACAGCAATTTGGACATGTTGTATCATGATATTAGTGAAAATATAGTAGAAGCTCTAGATTGATGTAAAAACTAAAAGCATGTTACATAAGGTGATTTCAGAAAAAATACTCTACAGTGCAAAGAATTCATGCACTAAATCCACTTTCTGGACGTAGGTTTTAATTTGAAGACGTTTAATACACATCTGAGGAACTTTAGTTAGTTAACACATTTGTGCAATATGTGCAAGATAAACAATGCAAACAGTTGACTTATTATTATGTGTGGAAGGGATTGTTTTGTTAGTTAGTATTTGTTTTTATTTTTATAATGGTATGCTGTGATGAAGTAGTGTTTCTTCTGAGTTCTTTGTTCTTTGTGTGAGAGATTCCTTTAAAAAGTCTGACCAATGGCAGGCTGACATGGGAACCGCTGCTAATGGAATACACACAGTCTTCCCAATCCTTGTGTTGAGTTGCGAATCACAGTCATCCAGCCAAATTGCAGTCAAACAAAATGGCTGCAGACTTGCTAAACGCAGTGCGGTCTGTGGTGGCGGTAGCACTCAGTAGGACAAACAAACACAGCAAACCACAACCACGGCCAGCGCTGGAGAGCACGCCCAGAGTGTGCCTCTAGATATTAGCGCTCAAACGTCTATGTATGCATTCATAACCTCAAACAAATGCATGAGCACGTGCCAGTGTTTGTGCGTGTACACAGCTAACAGGGCTGTTAGTCACACAGTTAGCTGAGCCAAAACAACGCTCAGCTGCCAGGATGGAGCGCAGAGAGGAAGGCGAGATGGAAAAAAAAATAGCTGTTCACAGTTTTATAAAATAAACTATTCCAATAAATTGCCTGCACAGCCATAGGCCTCCCCTTTTTTCTTGTTCCGAACTGCTTTTATAAGTGAAATTAGTCCGCCCTGAGCCCCTGACAGCGCAATAAAACACACTGCCAGGTACATGCACTTATAGTGGGCCTTGGAGAGTGTTTGAGCAGAATAGAGGGAAAACAGACAGGGGGAGTATGTAGAAAAAGGGGGAATGGAAAGAAGAAAGAAGAAAAGAAGAAAATAAAAAATGAGGAGAAAAAGAAAGTTACATTTGCTAATGGGTGAGGCTGCTAATGGAAATACAGTGAAAAATGTGAAGTATGTAAAAGGGCAGTGAAAATGGTGCACCAAATAGAAAACCATACTAAAGGACGAGCAAGACGTAGAAAGAGGAAACACAGAACAGAAATGTCTTTTACATCTGTGGTCAGAAATCCCTCCGGAGCTTTACGTGCGCTCACACACACACACACAAACACACACATACACACACAAACACACAAACACACACACACACACACACAATCTTTCTCATCCGTCTACTGAGAATGTTTCAGACCTACAACTTGACATCCTGAAACTCAAGTATTTTCCCCTTGGTAGGAAAATTCTTGGGGTCTGTTGACAGCAGCCAGGAAAGCAAGATGATGACTTGCCACTAGTGACCTCATCAAGGTCAGAGGTCACACACCCTGAGACAGAAGCAGGAAAAAGAACGTATGGGAGGGTAAAGCCCGGGGAGGAAAAGAAAGGAAACAAAGAAATATTAAATAATTCCCGACATGGGTTTGAATGTGGGTTTACTTTTCAGTCTCAGTACTAACTGCAGACACTGTACAGCAGCAATAAGTGGGTGGTTTTATTGTAAAAAACAGGTAAATGCCAAAAATGATAACTTTTTCAAAATACTGAATCACAAACTTCAGCTTGAAATGTGTATATTTTTGTTTTAATCAGTTTGAATTATCACATGACCATGTGAACAACAAAAAAAAAAGACCAGATCTCTGTGAGAACAATGCTAAGTGAGGTCACATGAGCTTGTAAACAGAAGTATTTGACATGTAGCCTACAGAGGTCAGGACTGAAATTATACCCAGTGTTTATTAAAAACAGTTCAAGTTGAGCTCTATTGGACAAGGTCTGATTAGATACAGTAGGTTAACCAGACTCTGTCAGATAGATCTGTTCCACAGTGCCATCAGGCCCTTTAAATGAATACCTGGTTGGTGATTGGATTGATCACCACATGTGAATACTTTGCAGTTCAAGATGGATTTTTGTGAGTTTGTAAACTTCCAAATCTTGCAAAAAATAGAGCTGCAGAGCAAGGTTAACAATTGGTTAAAAAATGAGGAATGTGTTGTGTTAAATGTAGTGGATCGGCATCTAATAAATCTGCTATAAACTACCATACGCTCCATGCAGTCATGAGCTCTGTAAATTCTCATTCCACCCAAAGCTCCTTAGCACCTGTGAATGGTCCTATGAGAACATTAGTTATGTTGAATGCAGAGCATTAAACAGTCTTTTCCGTGAGAAATGTGAAAGTGCAATTAAACTTTATTTAGTTGTGAGCATAGGACTTTATTGTTAACTATTCTACTGTGGAGATTTAGAAGCAATAATGAGATCACATCCTGGGATTTGCAAAACAATATATACCCAATTAACCTTATTCTTTCAAACAAGAAACACGACCTTTACTGGAATCGCTTCAGCAGTTTGTTTTAGTGAAAAAAAACAATTATTGTAAAGTTACAATGAGCTTTAAAGTGGCGTGTAAATGGTAGCACAGTGTGTCACATCATCAGTGTCACATCATCATCATCCCAGCCCTCGTAGTCTTGTGAATACACAGCTCTATCTCTGTTGCAGTCAAACAGACAGACAGGGACAAGTGTAATTGAGGCTTGCGGTTTGGCTGTGCATTCAAACGGAAAAGCAGCTTGTCCCCATCTCTGTCTGTGTGGCAGCAAAGTCCATTTGTCTTGCAGCCTCTGTGTCTTTGAGTGTGTGTGAGAGAGAGACACAGAGGCACAATGATCCCGTGCGCATGTAGATTATGTCTGTCAGCCGCTGCCTGCGGTCGAGCGGGTAGTCGTGAGACAGAGATTGGACACAGGGGGGCACATAAACACGCACATACACACACGAGTGGAACCACAATTTGGCCAAGTGGAGCTGGTATGGTGAGAATGCTCAGGCGGGCGCCCACTGCTACGACAGACGTGAATAAGCTGTTTGTAGAAAGCATTTTCCCAGGCACACACACACCATATGTCGGATGACGTGACTGTTTGCCCACATCGGGTATCAAAACTAAACACCTAACATCAGCTTATACTTTACACACGACCGCACAACCAGAAAAACAACAACAGACAGACGCATGTTGGAAAAAGCTGCAGTTAAAAACCAGTTTCAAAACTCAGATGCCAAATGAACAGTGAAATTCCTCTTACTGTAAATAATCCTGCTACCCATGCCAACTACTGAAGACCTCAGCTAATGTGGTGATGACTGACAAAAAACACACTCTGATGTTTGAAGATTTGCTTTGAAATCTTTTGCAGCATCTAGAATATCATATATGCCTCTTTTTGTGACTAAATATTGGGATAGAAGAGCTTTCTGGAATTGTGACTGTCCTAAAAGAATGTCTTACTCGTGCCTGATTAAAATCCATATATTCACTAACTTGAAAAATATCTGTTGGTGCTTTCTTTTGAGGTTATTCCTGTCCGGGACAGCCTGAATGGGAGGTAAAACAACAGGAATCAGTCGCTTGAAGTAATTGTGTATGGAGCTTGAATGTCCGACTGTGTGGTTTGATTTATTTGTTGTGAATAAAAAAAACAACACCCCTCTACCTCCTTGTCCCACTCTCTTTGTTTACACTTCATTTCAATTGTTTTATGAAAACAGTGCACATTCGACACCTCAGCATTACCACACATTTAGTGATGTGGAAATGTTTAGTTCACACCAACATTTATCCCATTGAATGGAATACTATTGATTGAAAAAAGGCTGTAAACTATTCCATACTAAGATGTAGCCACTGTGTATTCCCACGCCAGGGCCAGTGTTTACCCTTCCTCTGGAGACACGAGGTCTATTTCAGGGAGTGGAGCGACGAGATGGGGAAGAGACAGGTGCCAAGGAAGTCAGCGCAGAGGTCTATGAATAACAAACTGCAGGAGAAGTGAGAATGAAGTGTGTGCAGTGGAGCACTCCTGACCAGAAAACCTATTGTTCTTAAAGAGTCTGTGAAGGTCAGAGCTACCTTTCAGTCAAATCACATAAATAAAATTGACAAACTCCTTCAGGGCTTTTCCCATTTTTTCTCTTTCCATATTTATGTCCGTCAAGTTGTCACTCCCTCTTTCCTCTCTACGTCTTTCTAAGAAAAACAACGCACCCCCCTCCCGGCCCTCTGTACTGTAAATCATTCTCTCCTGGCTCACTCTTTCAGACGCTCGTTGCCTACATGCACAGCTGCATGTTGGATACCCGCCCTTCACCATTTCAGGAGGGTTTGACAGAACATTTCCTCAACTTTTTAAGAAACACACCATCAACACACACACACACTTCATACTTTTCCACCTCTTGAGATAATCGCCCCTGCTTTCTCAGTCCGTTTTGGTAGGTCTGAAGGGGGTCGTCCTGCCCCACACACACACATGCTCTAAATACTCATCTGATGTGTCACAGTGATCCTGCCGTATCCTTGGAAGAAATACGTTCCAAGGACAAAGTCGAGCTAAAGTGTTTCCCAGAACTTGTCTGTCAAATAGCACTCCTACTTGTCAATTATGCATGCTTTTTGCACTGGAAAAGAATTCTTGGCTCAATATGGAGGAAAACACATTCAGTCAAATATGAATGACAACTATTTCTACACTGAATTACCATTGTGAGGACATTTCCTGTTGAACACATTATTATTATTTTAAACAAGCCTTTGTCAAATTTGGCAACACCTGCTGTGAAGGAAATATAAATCACTTTAGTGACAAATGCATTGGTGACAGAAAAGACATGCATACATGTACACAATACTGCACATACATATGGCAGTTGTATATACTCCCGCCCACACGCAAATGCACAGGACAGTAGATAAATCAGTCTGTGAGCAGGGCTACAGAGATCCGTATTATGTGGTAACTTAGTTACGGCACATTAATAAAACTCATCCCAGTCACCAGTCAGAGGGGAGCACAAACAGCTGTGTCTGCTGAAGGTCAGGAGGAGGAGTACTACTGCTCTGTGTGCACAAAGTCTGTGCAGGCTTTTAATTGAGTTTTACAAGATTGAGCCCATTTAAGACTAGAAAACCAGTCGGTAGCACCAGAAAGTAATTTATGACTTTGTCCTGATGAGTTGTAAATAGTTCAACTTTGTTGTCATTTGGATTTTTTTAACATCTGTTGAACTTTGCTGTCATTACATTTCCATAATCACAAGAAGCCCTCTTCAGCTGTTGCAGATGTAGAATGAGCAGAAGATGGTTTTATTTTGGTATTTTAATTCTACAGGCCAGATATTCACCCACGCAGACCTCCTACAGCAATGGGACACTTTGGGAAGAACATTTCCGTTCACTTCCCAACTGGACCACCACCACCTGCTCATCAGATTTCTGGGAAAAGTTCATGAGATGCCCTGGGCTGTGAGAGAGGAGTCTGCTGTTACAGACAAGCAGGGTTACAGGGGTTAAATCTCCAACAAGAGGCCGATTTACAGCCATGGACAGGAGCCATCTATCAGCACTCTGCTGCCTGTCACCAAATGGGACAGCGAGACACAGCCGCCTAAGGCCAAAGACACCACTCAAACTGAAAATATATGAAGATGGATAGACAGAGTCTGCTGGTAGTGTTAGTCCAAAATAACGCCTGCATAGTGATGGTCACGCCACCATGTCGACTTTATTTGATTTAAATTATGATGCAAACAAAGCAAACGAGTACTTGTTACATACAGTATGTCATTATTTACATTATTTTGTGTTCTAAAAGATGTCATTGAAGAGTATCAGTGGCATGCGACAACAAACCAATGAAATAAATTCAAAAAACAACTCCAGATGACTTTTATTGTGGTTATTCTGATCAAATTGTTTCTAAAAGTGATAACACAAAACACAAGCACAAAAACTGACCTAAAAGTAAGGAGCATGTGAAGTATTTGCGATATAACAGAGCACGATGTCAGGTCAGTAATGTCCACAAACTACAAAACAGGAAAAAAATTCAAAAGGAGAACTCTAAAAAATATTATTATTAAAAGTGTTCATCTTCTTCTGAGTTGTACAGCTGTAAGCTTGGGGACAATGAAGGTCTGCTCTTCTCTACTGTGCAGCCTCTAGAGTCTGACATATACTGCAGTTAACTGGATTTCACAAACCACAAACTAATTTTCATATGGTTATCCTGGGTGACATCACTGTTCAGCATTTTTAGCATAAATTATATAAATATTTCCCCCCAAAAAACATAACACAGTGAACAAATCCAATCCTCCATCCTAAACACCTGCATCAAAAACACTACATTTATGAAAGTAAAACATGGACCACCAGAAACCAACTTGTATGCGAACCATTTTGAAGTTATGCATACTCACACCATTCCAAGGAGTTGGCGAGCCTATTAATACCACACTTCAAGCAGTGAGGGATTAGGCATTGGGCCATAAGATGCTATCTGGTGACCGATACACACTTGTGCGTCTCTTTCTGTCCTCGAGGTACTGCCTTTCACTTCTGCCTGCCAAGCTGAAAGGTTAGAATGGTTACGTTCCCACAGAAGGACCAAGTTAGCCCTAACAGGACTCCGGCCAAGCCAACATGTTTATGTGTTTATTTGGGACGGGGGCAGTGCAGTGTACAGTGTAGAGAAGCATGTTTTTAAGGAGTCTACCTTTTTAATGAAATTGACATGACATTGTTTTGGCAGCAACTGGGAAATCATGACGCGTCCTGTTCCATGACACAATTTGTCTAGAGTAATGGTAAATTACTGTCCTCCACTGAATACATGTGACAATGAGAATAATGCAAATGGTCATTGATATGGTCATTCCTTTGTGGTATGTACATTTAGTCACAGTTTTTTTTGTGTTAGAATGAACAAGGTGCCAGTGGAGCTCGGTGTTGACTGGAAGTTCAGTCTACAGAGAGGTTTGATCACAGGCCAGGGCACATGTCTTTCCAAATACAGAGCTCTTGAGCATTAAACCATCAAAACGTTAGTAAGGGTGGGTAATTTGGAAAGGGAAAACCACACCATCAAGCCCTTCTGTAAAAAAAAAAAAAAGAATCACATGAAGGTTGTGTGGGAGGAAAGCCTGTGGCATTGATAATTAGAAAGCTATGACTATTTTTGCTTGGCCTACTGCGGCACAAATCAGTCTTACTGGAGAGCAGAGCCGTCTTTGAGTTCACGCCAAGTTTGATCTATTCAAATGGAGACTAAATAATAATGGTAACTGACTGTGGTGCTATATTTCATTGTAGCTTCAAGGCTAATTAGATAAAGACTAGCCCCTAATGTTACATCATAACTACAGAAATATGTAGCACTGATAGGGAATGTTGAGAAACACTCTACGCATCAGTTTATCAGTGATATGTCGGACTGCTACCATCACTGACCTGCACAACTGAGATTCCAAAGCACTCCTCTCAGCATACCACGATCCAAATCACATTTATACACAGGATTTTGGCATGTTCAGGATGTGTGTGTTTCTACTATCGACAAGCTGCTTGTCTCACTGCCAGTCAACCAATCAACATAAATGTTAGTGCTATGTTTTTACCAAAGTGAATGGTGGCAGCTTAGTTCCCTCCTGCAGGAGATTGTCAGTGTGGTCTCAAATAATGGATAGCAATAAACCGGGGCGGCTGGTATCAATGGGCTAGGTGGTTCTAAGCCCCTCCTGTCATGAAGGCTTTTCAATGTATTGTAACATTTACTAGACATGTTAATATAAAATGTATATTTTTAATGCTATTATATTTTGTGGAAGATCCTAGAACAAAGTGTTTATAGTTTTGTATGTCTAAATTGTCACAAAAATAAGAAAAACTGGGCTTTTTTTTTTTATCAGCCAAAGCACAATGACACACACTGTGATCTAAGCACCAATCATCTTCCTCATTTGGTGATTGACAGGTGTGAAGGACCGCCCCTTGAATTCCCAACTTTGGGGCTAATTGTATTCAGCCCAGAGACTTGGATTTGGATAAAACATAGAGACTTAAAATGTACTGTAGGATATTTTCTTATAAATACATTTGGTTTAGCAATATTTGTTACATTTAGGATAATCTGATTTATCATTAGCATTATTTGTTACTTAACAAAAATCTTCTTTTTCCAGTCTCTCTTGTAATGAACATCATTTTTGCCTCAGTCTTTAGTTGAGTAGAAGCTATAAAGATAGGTATTATGTAATTCTGAATACGTGTTTATGTGAAAGTGTTGGATGTTAGATTTGTCAACTGGATTGACATAATCCTTAGTTGTGTTGAGTACATGTTTGTTAAAAAAAAAGTTGATAAAGCATAGTGTTGCTATAACTTCATGCACCAAATGTGATTGTTTTTACAGTAGTAAATATCACCAGCAGCTGCCACTGGTTAAATTAGAACAATTACTATGATTAACTCAATAGTTATATGGCTTAGTGATCATTATGGAGTCAGTGTGATGGTCATTAGTCCGTCAATTCCGACAAGTTGTGTTGCACACCGCTGCTATTCACACTCTGCTGTCAAAGTAAACCGAGGGAACGTGTGCGGATCTCAGTAATGTCAAGCGCTGCAGCCAACTTCTCACAGACCCTTAAGACTTTTACGGTCTATAGCCATTTCATTAACTTAGGCGGTCATTTGACTAAAGGTTTTAAATTACGGTGCTTCAGAAGTCGATCTCACTTTTGCTTACATTTCAAGCTCCCATCTATTCATCCCCGTCTTAACACACACCACCCCTGATAAGCATCGGCTCCAGGGCACACACCATTGTTTCAGCTCAGTGCTAATTACTCTGGGCCCTGACCCTGGGTTCAGCCGGAGAGCAGTAGAGAGAAGGATGACGGGCATGTGTGTAGCTTCTATGGGTTTGGGGGGATGGGGTGAATGGGTGGGAGAGGTCATTGCTGCTGCCAATCAGTTGTCACAGTGGATTTACCAAAACATCACAGTATAAGCCGTGAGGGAAAGCACTGTCACACAATGGGGAAACATAAACATAGCAGGTTTGTTTAATCTTAACCTTGCTTTTGTGTGACAGGTGAGGTAACACCAACGAGAATTCACAAAAGCAGTGACGTAAACTTTCTTTGCTTCATGATTAGAAATATGGACTTTAGATGAAATAACAGGTACTAAGCAAGATGAGTTTGGGCAAGAAATGTCATGGATGCAATCTTGTAAAGGTGTTTAATGTGTTCACAAAACGAACTTTTATTGTTCCTATTTAACTTGATAAGAAAAGGTTGAATATACTGTGGAGCAAAGTGTTAAATTTCTTCCTTGTGGGAGCCGTGGCACATTTGAAACTGGTTTGCGCAGCCTATTCTGTTCTTTGGATAAATTCAATTACACCTGGCAGCTGCAACAGTCTGGGAATAGTCACTTACATACCTCAAACACACAAATGTGAGCACTTTCTCATTTTAAAATAACCAACACACCACTCTTCACTGCAGGTTTCATGCTGCAGGAAAAGTTCTCTCCCGGAGTGCCACAAGCAAACAAAACCTGTCCACTCTGTGCATTCATTGCAATGCAAAACACTTTTCCCAATGCTTCAGCATCACTTAAGGCCCTACTTTCAATTACAATGTCATGAGCACTTAGAGCTGACGGGATTTTAAAGCAGGGGAGTGGAACCTGTGGTGAACTTCTATACGGCCCTAAGAGACCACTTGGGATTTAAATATAAAATTAGAACATGTGAGAACAAAATCTCAACAATAAAAGTATATGCAAGCCACATAAGGAGGTTTAACGCAGCCTGGACAGTGTCAGAATTTAAAGAAAACAGGAGACGTGTAAATACGTTTAAATAATACCAGGTCAAATATACTAAATGTATAAGAAACATACTCTAGAACCTAAGAAAACTGAGAGGTGATGGAGATATGCTGCGCGTACAAGAGGAGAGGGGAGTAGTTGTCCCGCCTCCTGGCCTAGGGTTGGTCAGTGAAATCCAACTCCCGCGCTCGGATTGGCCGGCTTTCCTCCGGACGGGCAAAAATACTCTCTCCTCACAGACACAATAAAGTTTAGCGCAGGACCCTCACGGACAGTAGGCGCAAAGCTCACTGCTAGATCTCCTTCTCTTTACGGAAAAACACACGGGAAACAAGAGCAGGCGTGAGCGCACTGGACACTATTCAAATTTCACGTGAGATTATTAAGTGAATGAGCGGGGATTTATTTTTAATTTTTATGTCTTTCCGGAGCTGTTATCTTTCTAAATGGATCGGAGTGGGATACTATAGCCTCCAGACGCACGGACTTTACGCACTCTGTTTGGACTTAATATGCGCTCCATCACCAGGGCGACCATAAGCTAACTTTGCTTTTTGGAGAGTTGGACTACGAACACCGTGTTGCGGTAAACATGACCGGGCTGAAAGTGTCGCTCACTGGGGGAGTCTTGCTCTTTTTCTCCGGGCTGCTCTGTCCGCTTGGAGTGGCACGGGGCTTCGGTGATGATGTGGAGGAGATGACCTGCGACCCCATCCGGATCAGCATGTGCCAGGGTCTGGGCTACAACGTCACCAAGATGCCCAACCTGGTCGGGAACGTGCTGCAGTCGGACGCCGAGCTGCAGCTGACCACGTTCACGCCGCTCATACAGTACGGCTGCTCCAGTCAACTCAAGGTAGCGTCTTTATCACAAAGCAGACCATGTGTTATTAAAAGCACAAACACGCACACACACACACACACACACACACACACTGAGAAACTTGATCCTGGACTCGAAAGGCAGGGATAAGTCGAGGTAGTCTGCTCTATTTGAGTGGGTGCGTGCGGCTGCGAGAGGAGCACATGACAGGGAGCTACCAGCAATAGTTGACTATTGAAGGCAGCTCAGACTGATGGTGCCAGTGATAACACAAGCATGAAGCCTCACTCCCATATTTAAACACTATAAATGGAGGTCTCCAGTCCCTTGTCTCTTCCTGTTGTGTCAGTGTGGTCATTTCAATGAAAAGCCCCCCTCTGTATGTTGACATTCTGAGTTCATGCCCCACACAACAACAGCTGAGTTTTCAGCCCCAACATACTGTACTGTCCTAACAATGGTGCCCTCAGTGCACCAAGACAAATGCTGCTTGTTTGCCTCATGAACCATGTAAGAAAAATTAGATCATGTCTCAGATTCTATCAGCGAAATGACACAACACATAACATGCATCTTCAAATCTGCACAGAAATGATGCTTTGAGAAACTTGTTGCACTGTCCCAGGGCAAGGAGCAACTGCAGAGGAGACCAAAGTACCTCACTCCAGCTGAAAGTTGTCCTGTAAGATTAGCTGGCATCCGCTCCTGTCCTGTTCTCACACACACTCACACACACACACAGGCACACATACTAAAGAGGGAGGAAAGGGAAAAGGGAAACTATATCCCCTAACATTTGCTCTAATGGGAGGCTTCCTGACTGGTAACCGGAGCAGCTTTTAGCAGCGCAGTGACAGCACTCAGATTACCAACGGTCGCACAAAATACCCAGAATGTGCTACATTACTCACTGCTGGGGCATGCTTCACTAGCGATGGAAAATACTAGTCTTTCCATTACACACAATAAATGCTTGTGAAATGCAAAGTAGTTTGTTGACATAGTTAAATTGAACCAAATTGCTCAGAACAACTGGAATGAATGATGTTCAATTTGGAAACAAAGATTTTTTTTAGAAACCTAATACTGCCTACACAGGAATCTCTGCTCCATTTGCAGCAATAAAGTCATGCTACAAACAGATAGTGATCACAGAACAGTGCAACAAATTGAGCCTAAATGTTTCCTGAGCTTAACGTCCCACTTTGCTAAGCTACCATTCTGGAAAGAGTGTTTTGTCTGGTGCTCCAGTTATTCACAAAGAAAAGTATCCTACATTCCTTTTCCTACTGCCATCTGCTACTGTAATAATCACCCACGAATGTTTACTTTGCTAATAAACTGCTCAGAAGTAAGTCATGTATAGTATTTTCCAGTATATTTATTTCTTAACCTTGACACACTCCTTGGATTCATGGATTCCTTTGGGCCCCGTTCAAGGGCTGATTTCTGAAAGGGATTCTTTATCGCTGGATCAGGGTTCCAAGCCAGAAGCATTTTGTTCTTCTTGTGGAACAATAAATATTTGGGATTATAAAGTTGGCAGCAAAAGTTTTAATATTACAGGTTTTTGAATGTAGAAGCCATAGAAAATATATCCAAGCTCCTACAGCACAATGTTTATTTCATTTACCTGAAGAGAAGTACTTTATTAAGCCTGTGTATTTTCATATCATGAGCCTGACGCGATCTACACTTCAGACTGACAAAACTGTAAAAGCATAAAATTGGTGAAAATTGTCTCTTATAACTCCACAGGTTGCAGAAAGCCCTTCTCAGCTCCAACACAAAAACTCTGCTCTAACATTTTGTCTATCTTTTCTTCAGTTTTTCCTGTGCTCAGTCTATGTGCCAATGTGCACAGACAAAGTTCCAATCCCCATTGGGCCGTGTGGCAGTATGTGCCTGTCTGTAAAGAGGAAGTGTCTCCCTGTGCTGCATGAGTTTGGCTTCATTTGGCCCGAGGTAATGTAACTAGTATCCTGCTTTAGGAAAAGTGCTATAATCTGAACAATTTGGAGTCTAATAGAACCATCAAATCTTCTTTTCCTCAGGTGCTCAACTGCAGCCTCTTCCCACCCCAGAATGACCACAACCACATGTGTATGGAGGGTCCAGGAGATGAGGACCCTCCCTATCATCCTGTGCGCCATCCTCCTCACCAGGAGGAGTGCCAGGCGCTGGGCTCACTCCCTGATCAGTACACCTGGCTCAAACAGACCGACAGCTGTGCTCTGCAGTGTGGTTATGACAGTGGTCTCTATCGTCGAGGGGCCAAAGTCTTCACAGATGCATGGATGGCAGTGTGGGCAGTGCTGTGCTTCTCTCCACCACTCTGACAGTCCTGACCTTTCTGCTGGACTCACAGCGCTTCTCCTATCCTGAAAGGCCCATCATCTTCTTGTCCATGTGCTGTAATCTTTACAGTGTGGCATATCTGGTATGAATAGTGATCACTTGTCCAATTTGAATTATAGCAGAACATGGTTGCAATAGTCCTTGTTCCTCTTGTTATTAGATTAATTCAATTCCCCTCCTTTTTTTCTATCCAGGTACGACTGACTCTGGGGAGAGAACGTGTCTCTTGTGACCTTGATGCTGCAGCTGTACCAATTTTGGTGCAAGAAGGGTTAAAGAGCACTGGTTGTGCCATAGTCTTTCTCCTGCTCTATTTCTTTGGCATGGCCTCCTCACTTTGGTTAGTACAAATGCACACACACACGTTTTTATACAGGACACTGGCTCACGTTTGACATCAAGTGAACACACTTTAGTTAAAAGAAAAAACAACACAAGGCCTGCATCCTGTTTTCTTCAAACTTTTGTGTCTCTTAAACCCTTCACAGGATGGATTTATTTCCACAAAGACAGACTTTGTAAAACCTTAGACATAAGCTGTAGACAATGTGTAGATCAGATCCAGTGGAAACATAATTCTGTCTCTGCACTTTCCTTTTCACTTGGCCCTAGATTTCCTGTTTGCCTTCTCTAATCCCCGTTGGACAAGTCCAAGGCTAGAGGGCACTTTTTATGCGTTAATCTTGACTCCAGCGCTGTTTTCTGTGAGATACGTCTGCCTTATATCACTGTTTTTGGCTTTGTGGCAGGTGGGTGATCCTGACCCTGACATGGTTCTTGGCTGCTGGACTGAAGTGGGGACACGAGGCTATTGAAATGCACAGCTCCTACTTCCACATAGCAGCCTGGGCAATCCCAGCTGTTAAAACCATTGTGATCCTCATCATGAGACTAGTGGATGCAGATGATCTTACCGGTCTCTGTTACGTCGGCAACCAGCAGCAGGAGGCGCTCACAGGCTTTGTCGTTGCACCACTGTCTACATATCTTCTCATAGGTAATTCATGAACATTTTCATTTGTGTGAAGTATTTAATATTGATGTGATACTAAACAGTGTTGTCCTCTTTAGGAACATTGTTTATCTGCGCTGGACTGGTGGCCCTTTTTAAGATCCGATCCAATCTGCAAAAGGACGGTGCCAAGACGGACAAGCTGGAGCGGCTAATGGTGAAGATTGGAGTCTTCTCTGTTCTCTACACTGTCCCGGCATCCACTGTCATTGGCTGTTACCTCTACCAGCTCTCTCACTGGAGTGAGTTTAGGGCCAGCCCAAGGGACTCATACATTGCTTCAGAGATGCTTCGGATCTTCATGTCACTTCTAGTTGGCATCACATCAGGCATGTGGATCTGGTCAGCAAAGACTCTGCACACCTGGCAGCGCTGCTCTACCCGGCTGCTCAGGGACAGCAGGGGCACCAGAGGGGGAAAACGGGCACCAGGGGAGGGCTGGATCAAACCAGGCAAAGGAAACGAGACCGTGGTATGAGAACAAACTGGACTGGAGAAGAACATTTGACCTGCTTCGTTGCCACCAACAAAAACTTGTGATGCTATAAACTGGTGTGCACAAATAATAAGGACAGGAGATAATGGAAACATGGCAGGAATGTCTGAAAGAAGCCACTGGATGTAATGGCATTACAATTCAGAGTCCTCAAGCAGGCCTCCAATGCATCCTCGCCCTAAGCAGTGGTTTACCAATGCCTGTGGGTTAATAAAGAATTAAGGGGACAACAAAGCCTCTAGCCCTGGCATACAGTCAGAGAGAGGAAGAAGGAAGAAGCACAGGAGATGGAGAGATGGATACCTCCGTCTGATTGTCCTCCACAAGCCTCAGCAGAAGAGACTCAACCTGCTGAACAGAGACCGCTGTGACGGTCTTGAAGTTTGGAATTTTACACTGAAGGAGCCCTGGTGCAGAAATTATACAGAGGCAGGCTGACATTTCCTCAAAGCATCTGTCAACTAGTCCCTATTGACTATTTAGAGCACATGGGAAGATTCCAGAGTAAGAATTAGGAAACTTATAAAAAGACGTGGAAATCTACAGTGTGTTTACATCTGTACACATTTGGGTCTCAGTTGATTTTGGGGCAATGAAGCTGTTTCGCTGATAGCACTGTTTTGTTGAACATATGAGGTAAGTGTAGGTTATACTATTGTGCGTTTAGTACTTCAGTGCGTTCAATGGATTTACAGTGTGAGAGTACCCCCAAAGGATACGGCTTATGTTTATGCACAGACCCCCAATAAGGGTTGCCTAGCCAGTTTTCACACTGTTGTGCCGACACCTACAGGACTGTTATTATCCTCTGCAGGACTTTAGTGAAGCCAGTAATATAGCTCACATTAAAGGGGTAACATTGAAAATAAACCTAATTTACTGTACAAGGAGCCAAATTTCACTGTATAAGAGCCAAAAAACAAGGAGGTTTTAAATGCCTTTTGCCAGAGAGCCTGGTGGCTCAGCACATGCACCGGTGATATCTGTGATTCAAGACTCCAGCTGTGCCTTACATTGAGCTATAAATGTGAAAGATTTAAGGCATCTGGGAAATGTAGGCATTTGTTCTTTACCTCAGCAGTTTCTGAGAATGTCCGCTAACGTCCAGCACTGTGTGCACTCCTGTAAGAAAGCCAGCCTAGTATACTCTTGTATACTCTTGAGCTTCCATGAAATTCAGGAAATTAAATTATTTCCTCAACCCTCTTTTCAAAACAGGTCCCAGGGCCCGGCTGAGAATTAGGGGTTATTAGACAATCACTTGCCAAAAGACACATTACACACATGCATTTATGCACAGTACAGTAGAGATGTAGTAGAATGTAGAACGATTCTACACAGACCTCCCATGAATGCATGAATGTCATTCACCAGATCACACAACCCACTACAATCTCTAAACAAAGATAAAAACTATAATCAGATATTCTTGTGTCTATTGTTTGTTCCACATACCTGTGTTAACTCTTCACCTTCCTGTAGTTTGATCATCACTTGTCTGTCACTCTCAACTACTGCATCATGGGTCATTTCCCCGACAATCAGCTCCCCCTTCTTGAGGGTCACACTAAACTATGTACTTAAGAGAAAGTATTGTCTCCAGACATTTCTTTGATGACTTTAGTCAGTACAAATCATTTCTCACAAACAAAATATACATGCAATACAATGTACAGTACAATTGCCTGACAATCTAAAGTAGTAAAGCGCTCTGAATGAGTCTGAATGTACAACATTTGGTGGTTGTGTTATATTTCATTGTTTAAAGAAGTATGGAAAAGCCTCTGGTGTATTTGTAATAGTCAGTTGTATTTAAGTAAACATATTAAACATAAAAAATGTTGAAATGTAAGTTTGGTTTGCAGTATGGCACACTTATTACATTTCTAATGTCAAACAAACGTTATGTTGAGTTAAAGAGAATTGAATTAGAGTTCTGACCCGATCCCCTCGGAGCTAATCCAGTTTGCCTTTAAAACGGTCTTAATGCTTGGCCGACTTGACTTGTATGATCCCACTTCAGGTGACATTTCTAAACAATCACAGCTGAGTTGTGCCTTCAGACATAGTGTGTGTGCCACTGCCTAATGTATATTGAGAACCACTGGTGAAAGTGATTTTAAATGCTTTTGAAAAGCCCATATGTGATGTTGGTGTTCCTTTACAAACACTGATCTTAACCTGTAAGGTTTAGACTTTTTAAACTCATAATGTTGTTGTCATCAGTGTAATATGAAGAGTGCTAATTTATCATTGTACAAACATTAAAAATTTATTTTTAACTTGTTTGTTATTTAAAACACTTTTGTATCAAACAATGATGAATAAAACATTTTGGTTTGTCACATTGGATTATGTGCTGTCATGTGAGTTCCTTTGTACATCACCTGGCTGAGGAGTTCATCTTGTTTAGTTGGTGGAACAATGCTGCCACCTGTTGGTCTCTCATACAACAAGCTTTATCAGACAGAAAGCTTCATTAGACACAAATGCTTTTAAACATACAGTATGTGAACATACTTCTGCGCTGATCTAAACTCCACTTCAGCGAGAAGACTAACTTTAGGTCAGAATCAGAAATGCTCCATAAGCACTAAATTGTTTAGAGTCCACAGTGGAAACAGTCATTACACTGTGTAAACATCAGAGTCCCATCAATCACATCTCATCAGCTTTGAGCCACATAACGCACAAACACACTCACAGAAGCACACACCCCTCCTGTCACTGTGAAATTAGTCCTAGTTTGGATTCACAATTACACTTCGATTACATCAGGCTGTAGTTTAGCCATGCAGAGCTAAAATTACATCTTAATTCTTGGCATCTTACAGTCAGTGTGTGAGACAGTCCAAATACCTGCAGCTCGCATTGCCTTCCTGTAATTTACTGCGAGTGAATTGAGTGTTTGTTTAAGACCTGATTCAAAAGCCTGAGGTAGAGGAAAAGTGACAGCATCGAACCCTCTATTGTTTCCAGATGTTGCTCCGCTGCACTGTACACACAGCATGTCCACAAGCACAAGCAATGAGACGGGCCCAAACAAAAATGCTCCAGAACTTCAGACCTACGTTTCTTTTAGGTCAGTTGCAAAATGTGTTCCTGCACAAAACAAGACACAGAGCATTTATCTCCACACTGCGCCCCTGCTCCTGACTTGTCCCACACAAATATTAAACTGTACAAACTATAGCTCTGACTATAATAATGAGTATGTTACTTTAGCTTTTCACATTGTAGCTTTCAGCTTTCATCCACCAAGTTCATTTTTTACAAAGCTGAAATGTGAAAGGCCATCATTAAAATTCCTTGGACTAATATTCCTGGGAATGTATTTTCAGACTGCAGGGATCCCTTGTGGGTATTTGCGTGCTTGTGAGTGTTGGGAGATGAGGGAAAAAGAGAGATCTGGGAGTGAGACAGAGACAAAATATAAAGAAAGAACTAGTGACAGACTTTTAAAAACAGAGAAATAAAAACAGAGAAAAGAGCCGTGAAGAGGAGAACGAGGAGGAGATCTGTCATCGTCCAGCAGCTGTTCCCAAAAAGCAATGTCGAAATTCTTTTCCCATCCAGCAAGGCGGACACTCTGCAGGAATAGTTTTGAGTAATAGCCACCAATGGGGATTCTGGGTGACGTAGTTGTCTTGGCCCAAAAACTAATCCAGAGTGAGAAAGAATTTGTGGAGTCCAATGTTTGACACGTTCTGTCCAATATAGTGTCAGTGCTCTCTTTAACCACTAGATGGCACTCTATGTTCAGTTCAATCTTTTCCAAATGTCATCTTTTGGTTAATAACACAATAACATAATAGAACTGGAAAGAAACTAGGAATATAGTATCACTTAATCTACATATTACATTCATGAAAGATAATTTATGTTAAACAGAGACAGTGACAAGCATGATGAAAGTCTCCTGTGTTTGAAGATATACAGATGCCAATGTGAAGGTTTTTCTGTTGTTCGTGAGGCACGTAAGTGAAGTCACACTGTCTGGGTGAAAGCCCGAGTGAGTCGGTGTTATTTCAGCACAACATTTGTCAACTCTGGAAATGTCAGCCAGTCAATACCATCGCTTCATCTCTCCCTTGCTCTGCCTGACTCCACAAACAGCACACTGGCCAAAAGGGGAAAATGGAAAGCAAACAAGAAAATGGGAAAGGAAAGTCGAAAAGGAGATGAGAGACAATGTAAGCACTGGAAAATATTCGAGAAATAGTCCAACAAGCAGACGATAATGATAATAAATGATCCATTGTTTTGCTCCATCAGAATGCCAGCTTGGCGAGCCAAATGAGTGGAAATGACTCATACAAACATAATTCATCTCCATCTCTCTTGTTTCCTGTGAGTTCTTTCTGTGCATCTGTGCTCACTATGTAGAAGTGGAGCCAAAAATAGACACCCTTCTGGTGCATGGTGCTTTCCTCTTCTTTTGTTGTGATCCGGTTTAAACAGCTCAGACAGTTCTAGGCTACTGTAGCCATGTTCTGTCAGTATCCATAACTTGTGAATATACAAAATAACATATTACAGCCTGTCTGGATTGTTTGAGGTGTTTCTCTTCATGTTAGAACTTGAATGTAGTATTTTTACTTTAAAATTCATTGGACACAGGACTAACAGTAAGACACAAGGCCGCACCCTCTGATCCGGGACTCGGTGTGGCTCCCTCATTAGAGCTGCTCCATTACGGTACAGCGGCATCACTGTCACGCCGAGTTGAAAATTAGGCAGCAGAGACACACTATGCACCCACTCACACAAACAAACTTCCAGAGATAAGAAGCAGAAATGAGGGTTTGTGGTGAAATGAACAAACGCAGAGGAGCTTGATAACCTGAGGCTATGGTTTTCTGATTCTATCTCCCATTAATGTTTACTAAGAATGAGATTTTGTTTCTAAGAAGAGGATAGAAAGGGGACTGTTTCTTGAGTTGACATTTACAGGATCATGTTTGATCTTGATTATTGGAAATGTGACTTGCTGCAAAATGTTAAACGCTTGATCTTTCCATTTTCACAACAGATTATGACATATTAATGACTGATTATTTGTCATAAATGTTTGGTTCTTACAGATTCATGTGTGTGATTTGTACATATGGAGAACTTAAAGAGAAGTGGATGCTCAAATACTATAATTAAATGTGGTTACTGAGTAAAATACTGGAGGCTATAGGTTTAGGATCGGGGACATTTGCACAACTATTTTTAACCTGTGGCACAAATCTACCATTTTTGATAAGTATGTCAAGGAAATGGATTGAGGGGATCCTGTGAGTCTCACTGGTTCAAGCGGTCGTTTTTTCAAATACTAAAAACCAAACTAAAATACAAAAAATCCATCTATGAGAATCCATTCTTTTTTCAGTAAACTTGTGCGGGCACTGCAGCTGGATTCCTGTGAGATCTTTGAGTTCAAAAACTCACTAAAATCCATCCTGTACTGCAGCGGCAAAGCGTTTTATTATATCTGATCTCATTTACACTGTGCCAATGTCAAAACAATTGTTCAATCAAAGACTTGGGTCAGTCTGTGTTGTGGTTTATTCCTTGGCTTAGACCTGATTCAGTCCTAAATTAGTCCTGGTTTAGTGTTGTTTTGTTTTGATTTAGCCCACGTTTTGAGCAGTGTAAGAAAGTCCAAAGCCTTGTATTTATTATAAATTGAATTAAATTGATACTATGTCAAAGAAATATCCAAATATTGCAAGCCAGCATCACATTAGGCCTGAAGCTACAGCCTTTAAATGGTGTTAAAACTGGTAACAGGCAAAACTGGTTAGAGATGAGAGGCCTGGGTATGATGATAAATGATAAAGACTGGGATTAATGATGAGTGATAAGGGCAGTAGAAGTGGAGCCCAGACACAGTAAGAACGCAGCCTGTATCAGACACATCCAACAGTGCAATTTGTTTTTGAAGCTTTATCCTGCTATCTGTTTGGAAGCAGCTTCATGTGCCCTTTCATGTGATTAACTATGATCTGTTTGATCAAATTTGTGGTATTATGGATTTTTCCATTCTGCAAATATCACAGCACAGGACACAATGTTGTCTGCGTTCCATCGTCGATATTCTGGGTGACTAGTCAGGTAATGAACAATCTCTTCCCTGTGAAAAAGAAAGGCAAAAGTTTGTAATTGATACCAGACGAGGCTCAAAAAACGCTGCTGATCTTATGAAACCTTGGAACAGGGTCTGCATCAGGAACCAGCCTTATCTCCGCCTGCGCTTGGGGCACTACAGACTCATTATCCTCCAGTGTTTTCAGGAGAAAATCACAATATCATCAAGTGCCTCTGTGCTGTCATCTTTCACTGATGGCACCACAGAATTGTCAGATGAGGAGAGGGTTTGATGCTGCCGGGCAATAGCTCTGTGGAAATGATCGAATACTCATTGCTAAGTCCAACTGCGACCAGACCACTCATTACGGCTTACCAGGGAGAAAACCTGAGGCCAATCAGTTTGAAGCTGCTCAGATTTACAGCCGCAGGCCTTTTTAGCCAGTACACAGCAATAAAATGACATCAACCTGTAACTTCATAAAACACCTAATGCCCCACCAACATCACAGAAATAGGAGCTTTTATCGAAGCTGCAGACCAGCCATTTCCTCCAGTGATCTCATTCAACATTTATATCGCTGAAGATCTATTTTATAACCAGCGTCTGATTAGACAATATTACAAAAGAAATCAGAAATACTGTCATCTGGATAAGAGAACAGCAACATTACACACAGTCATCCTTTCATGGATATAAAATAAAAGCTGATGTGCATGTGGTGATCAGCATGTGCTTATGTTCAAAAGCCATGTGCAGAGTGCGCCCACATATAAGTTGTTGCTCAAAAGAATGAATGTTTTAATCAGGTAATCATATATAGCTTTTAAAAAACATAGCATTACATGTGAATATTAAATGACTCCGGCAGTGTTCATGATCTACAGTAATTCAGACTTGCTTTTGCTTGTCATGCTGCTGTTTACCACTGGAGGCTGATCAGTTGCCCATTTTTCCAGTGATCCATGGCCCTTTTCAGAACATATGGCTTCAGGTCTCGTTAAACTACTCCAAGTTAATCAACTGCTTTAGAAGCTCTGGCACTAATTGCACTAATAAACCACCATGTGTCGGGACAATAGATGTGCTTTGGACACTGCAGCAGAGCCCTGAGCCAAACTAAACTGTACTGGCCTCCATCTTTTTCACAGCAATGACACTAAACCTACAGTTTCCACTTCATTCATTTGAATATTTTCCACAGGGTTGCCATCTGCCACAGGCACTCTTTACCTGGTGATATGGTAGATGTTCTCTCATAATTACAGCAAACTCCAGCGTATCTGTGTGGAATTCAAGACCATAAACAGAAGAAGAGGTTCTTATCCAACTAACAAACCACTGTAGATGAACCTGTCATCAGAGAAAAAACACACAAAAACACTAATTTCCGGGAAAAACTAGTGTTAAAAAATCAATGTTAAAATCAAAAGTCAAACTTTTGTACAAAGAATGACAAAAATGTAAAAAAAAAAATCACTATAATTCACAATCACTTTGTGACTGGGGACCATTCTCTATTGGCCCCACCTCCCATGATCCTTTGCTCACTTGACCACCCCCCTCTGTCCTGAGTTCTTGTTCTACACTTGCAATCCCCACAAGGACACTCCTGCACCATCCTCTTCTGCTTTTTCCTCCTGTCGCTTTTCTATTGAGCACTGCTCAAGGCCATAACCTGTATTCCAGTGCTCGCTGCTGATTGGTTCCTTGGGGAATGACAGCAGGAGACAGGTGAGGCGACAGGGCAGAGGGGCAGCTGAGCCTCAGAGACAGCCAGTGTGTGGATGTGTGCAACACACACAAAGAGTGTGTGAAGCTCATTTAAGAAAAGTTTCCTCCTCCTTGTCTTATCTCTCTCTATCTTTCTTTCTTTACGACCAGAGTGCAGAGGCTGTATGTATTATTCATGAATGTGGATGAGGCACGGAGGTGTGCTCTGGGCAGTGCTCTGTGACTGATTGGTTGTAGTCTAGAAGTCTAAATCCTCTTTTAGACAGGTCCATGGCTTAGATCGAGTCCTAAGATATTGAAGAGAAGTGTGCACTGGAGCACATCTGTGCCTCACTCTTCTTGTGCATAATAACCCTACAGGTGTTTGTCCCTCTGAGTCCTGTACACTTTATTCTGAGAACCGTATTGCTCAAGGGCTCCATTCCAGCCACAAGGCTCTTACACCAGGCCAAGTGTGGTGTAATTATAAGTGCATTAAAAAGACATTAGTGGCTCCATCCACCAGAAACTGAGCCCCTAACAATGTTATAAAAACAGACACTAAACAACTAATAACTATTTGGATCTTTGGCATTATTAGGAGACATTTATCTTTAATCAAATGTTCTTCTTATACCACTGCTATTTACACGATCAGTCTGCATTTCTGTTGATAAAAAACACATTCATATTGTGTCCTGCACATCTAAAATGAATACATGATGCCCTACATCTTATGTGGATAAGAAATGCATTTGTAAACATTCAAAATATTATTTATTCTTTTTGTTTTTCATTAAATCTTCCAGTTTTGTTCTTCTTACCAGAAACTCCATCTCTAGGTGTCATTTCGTGAGCATGAATGTTCATTTGAAAGGGGCAGTTGCAGTAGATGTTGTGCCCATGGAGCTGCAGCAGGAGCTTCTGCCAGCCCCTGGCATCTCATCAAAGGCAACTCGATGGGGACAGACAGAGAAAGAGACATGAAAGTGAGCCGGGGCACTGGAGGCCTTGTGTTGTAGGCATATGGCCGTGTGAGGAGCCAGATGTTTATGTGGTGAGAGGAGAGTACAGTCCTGTTGCTTCTGCTTCTGCAACCCCCCAATGGGCTGCCAAGACAGATGTGAACAGAGGCTACACTGACACGCTGGGGTTTTCTAGGCTCTAATGATGTTCTCTCTACACCTTACAGCCTATCAGTGTCATCATCCCCCCCTCAGCTCCTATTGTGCTCACTTCTATTGGGCTACTCACCATGTCACAGTTTACTTTCATTAAAGGCTAGTGTTGCTGTTTTAGTTAACCCTGCTGTAGATGCAAGCATTGCAATTGAATGGTCTTCACATGGTCCCATAAGCCCTGACCACAAGCATCCCTGATAGCAACAACACTTGGACCAGATGTGGCATTTAACTGGCACCTTTGGCTGAGATCTGGCATGGTAAAAAAAACATATGGGCCAAATCATAACCACATACACTTTGCCATAGCTTTAAGATTGGATTTCAAGCATTTGGCCCAGATAATAATGTTGACGTCTGGACCACACGTGGCATGTCATTGTAAAACATAATGTGGCAAAACAGCTGTGAGCCAAATCCTAACCACATTCTCTTTGCCATATCTCCAAAACTGTAGGGAATATCTCTTTTGGGCCACTTCTGGAGGTGGTTATTTGACCCAGATAACAATAAATTACTTTTGGGCCTAGTGTGGTATGTTATATGGAAACTCAGACCTAACAAATCAGATGTCCTAATAACACACACTTTGCCATACCTTTGAAAATTGGAGGGAAATTGTCTTTTGGCCAACTTCTAGAATTAAAACACTTGGACCAAATTATATTTTTTGGGCCATGTGTGGTAAGTAATAGGAATACATAATTAAAGAAAACAGTTAATGGTCAAATTCAAAACACATACATTTTGCCATAGGCCTACCTCCAACATCAGAGGGTAATTTTCTCAATCACTTCTGTAGCCTACTTAGCCCCAAAAATAATAGTATGTCTGTGTTATAAACTCACAACCCGGCCGGGATAAGCAGCAGAAGATACATATCTACAATTATCTAATCTTGTTTCAAATGCTATGCTTTCTCAAGATGCAGTTCAACAAAACCCACACAGCAATTGTTCCAGACAAGGAGGTAGGGTTTCTAATGTGGCTTCTTCTGGAGAAAGAGGTTGATCTGAACTGAAAACCGCAAAACAGCTACAGAACCAAGCAAGTAAAGATGGACTGTGTAATATTTGGTGGCAGCAGAAATGAGTGAATCACAAATGCAAGTAGTACGTTATTTTGAGTTGATTTTATGTGCAAATGTGTGAATAGTTTAAAGTTTTGTATTCCATTTGTACAACTGTAATGTACAACATTTGACTCAATGTCAATGTAAAATTTATTGTGCTAAAAATAAGAGTTGCAATAGTTCATAGAAATGTATATATTACCATATAGACATTCAATTTAAGAGCCAGCTATGAGCCACATTACCCCCTGTATTTGGGACAGTTCTGACTGAGGTCTGGCTTTGTTATGGTGCAGTCTATCAATCATACATTTGGATCACATTTGGCTCGTCATTCACTTAGGTATGTCGGCCAAAGCTTTTCTGTTCATTTGAACCACATCTTGGCCAAAAGAAAATTTGCTATCATCATATATATCATATCCATATCTATAATTAATATATATATAATATAACAATTCAATCTCTGCATGGAGTTTAGTGTGTCCCTTGTGGACACAACTGTCACCAAACTGACTATTCACGGACAAACGCGCATAGCATGATAAACGTTTCAGCAGCTATAGCTAAATAAACAACACATTAAGCAAATACCCACCTTGTGTTCTTCTGCTTCGAACACGTCACGTCTTTAGTGTTTTTTTAAGTAGCCTATAGTTTATATTCATGCAAATCCTGAGACCCGTTTAATGTGACTGTTGTCACATTAAACGGGTGTCGTTAAGGCCACAGCTAAAATAGCAATATGTGATATCGATTTTCTTTGGTTCATAACATGCATAAGAAATCACATTATTTCCTAGTCAATAATTTTTCATAACAATTTCTCCTGCTTTAGTTTCCCTCTTCTCAGTCAATGCAGACGGATGAGGATGCTGTCAGCTCAGGGCTCATGTGTTGGTGCTGTTTTCCTGCATTATCCTTGACCAGGGATACAGATTGTTGCTAATACAGCCATAAATCAACCTGCATATGATTTTATAAGAACATAACTCTGTTTACACAGTTAGCTATAGGGACACAGCTCCATTATTATGACAGAGTGCTTACTCTCTGTTGAAGCTAAGTCATTCCAGTTCAGGGTTCTTTTAAGGTTAGGTCTGTTGATAAATCCGCAGTGGTTCAGTGCGAGAGCGGTTGTCCTATAACGGTTGGTGATTGGATTCTTCCCAGTTCATACTGCAAGACACTTAACCCTCCTTGCAATGTGTGTGAGTGTGTTTGGTGGTGGTTGGAGGGGCTGTAGTCACAAAAATGACTGTCATGTCTCTGCAGTGCCACCAGTGTGTGACTGTGGAGTGAATGAATAAAAGACTTTGTAAAGCGCTTTGACTCCCTTAGCGAGGGAAAGCACTTCATGAATATAATATATATAGTAAATATGTATATGTAAAGTGCATTACAATATGCTTCCGTTCACACACATTCACACCTGGGGCAGACAGAGAGGGGGGGCTGACATACACCAGTGCTGTGGCACTGGAGGCAAGGTGAGTTAAGTGTATTGCACACAACGACAGTATGAACCGGGGAGAGCGGGAATCGAACCACTCTACCACCTGAGCCACTGCGCCCCCAACACACAACTGTCCTTCCCAGTTGTGTCTTGAATCCCTTCAATTTGATTCATTTTTGTATCACTCCTCCAAATTCTTGTTTTTGTTTTGCAGAACCCAGGTGAATTGCAGCGATACACAATGTAGGAACAGCTTGTCTCATTTTCTAAATCGCTTAGTAAACAAGAGCCCCTTTGTCTTCCCAATAAACGATTAACTCAAAGAACCATGAGATGTCTGGCTGTAAAGTGTCATGTTCCTGGAATATTAGAAGAGTGGCGCTTGTGTTTAATCTCACAGCGGCCCTTGTTTAAGTGCTAATCAGCCCTGAGGAATTGCTTCATCTGCTCAAGAGGGATCTGGCTAAAAATGTCAGCTGACTGGATGTAAATGTAAATATGGCGCCACATAATGACACATAAAAATGCCGAAAGAGGATTGAAGTTAATACAAGCCACATTCCTTGACCCCACATGTCATGTGTAGTAGTGATATTATAGCTCTAATCTGCTTTCAACTCGACTAGTACCACTAAGTTTATGTTACACCAAAGTCACACACGTAAATTCAAATATTGCAGACAGAGAGCACAACGAGATTACAGGTATAAGTTAATTATACATATGTTTATCTATAAATGTAATGTTTTATTGCTATTACCATCTTCTACTATTACATATTATAGACACACACCAAAAAGAAAACAAGGTTCAAAGGTTATAAACATATTCATTTGTTCTGTCACTGCAGAAAAAGAGTTAGACACTCTTTACATTTAATGATCATTTATTTAGCTTTGGCTCAACTTCCAGCATGTCCCAGTGGATATCTCCAAACACCTGGGGGCCCCAAGCTTAAGAGAGTTAAGTAGCCTTGGTGTGTAGTGCAGCTAAATCTGTAAAGCTGTGAGTTAATGGACCGTGTGTGTGCCATGTAAGACAGAGAAGTAGGTAATTTGAGTCATAGCTCCCTATGTAGGGATGCCCCACCACAAACTCTATACAGGTCATTAGAGCAAAAAATAAATAAATAAAAAGCAAACATAGACAGATAAATATTCTCCCTGGAAGCATGGCTGCTATTTATTACCTCTATTTATATCTGGGGAAGAGGGAGGGTATGAGGAGGAATGGGGGTGGAGAATGAAGGGAAATAGGACGAAAGCTAGAGAAAATTAAACAAATTTAGAGGGATCCCTGAAAGGGTAAGATAAGAGTGGCGGGTTACAGAAGGTAGAGGAAATGAAAAGAGTGATGCAAAAATCGCCGGAAAAAGACAGGCAAGCTTAGACCGGTCTGAGGGATTCTGGGACAGCTGGGATCTTACGGAACAAGACGACATCCCCCTGTTCCCATGACAACCGCCTCAATGTGAGCGATGGTTGGGTCCCAGGCTCGCTCGCCCACACAGGGAGGCACACACATGTTTCGTATAGACACCAGTCGTGAGTATGCCCTCCAACTCCCACACTACCTGGCAACGTACCTCTCATCTGTCCACCTTTTCGTCCAAACTCCCACTCTGTGTCCAACTGGCCTCCGAAGAAGTCTTCCATCTCAAACCAACACTTTGCACACATGCCTGCTCTCATTTTATTCAATAGCTTTATATTTAGACCATGTCATGTTAAGGTAGTACAGCTGCTTATATGACGTGTAATTTGCGAGTGCACTTGAAAACGTTTAAAAGCAAGTGCCAAGAGAGGTTGTTTTTTTGGGGGGATTGGAATGCAGTGCACGCAGTACTACTTTTGCACTGCTAGATTACACTATGAGGCACCACAGAGAGGCTTGCAGGTGTTGAACTGAATCCACAGACACTCACAGCTACACCAGAGGACAAATGAATGCACATTTTTGCATGTGTTACAAAAACATGCCCCCACACACACCAAGAATTCACTTATTGGGATTGACATGGCTTTTAATAATTCCACAGAGAGAACAATGAACACAAGGTCACATTATTCTGGATATTCAAGCCGGGGTTTCGACACTCGATAGAGGACAGACTTTTGGCACAAAGGGGAAGGGCAATGCCAAGTAATTTTTCCACATATACTTTTTGCTGCCAAGGCGATAAGAGCAAGCAAATATTCTGTTGCCGCACACAACACAGAGAGCCCAGGGAAAACCACACAATACAGTAACAATCAACTTCCTGAGCCAGAAAGACACTTGATATAAAGTGGTCCCATCAACAAACTATTAGGTCTTGACTGATATATATTAGTGTGACATGACATTCATTACCTTCTATGGCACACGCCAAAGAGAATTGATTGGATATATTGAGTGTGTTTGTGCAATAAAAGACCTCATTGTTTTGGTAAAAACAATCAGGGAACATTTTGCCATCTGCATCAAATATGTAACAGCAAAATCGAGTATAATGCATTTGTTATTGTCAGGCCACAACCACTGTCCAAGGTGCTGATTCTGGGAGCATCAGAGATAAACGCTGATGACAATACGGTATAAATAAATGATAATAACTGATGGGATGAACCAGATAGTAAATGCTGCAAAATAAAATACACAGTTAAATAATCACATGGAAACGGATTGCATTTCAAAAGAGCACTACGGGAGTTGATTGTTTTTTTTTTTCTTTTCTTTAGCCTGAATTCTTGTAGTTTTAAGTGTCATTCATCCAGATTGTTTTATGGCCTAGAATGCTAAGACATCCACTATGTTTTTGTGCTCAACTCCTGCATTTGTCCCAGCATGCATCGGGTGATAGACAGGAAAACACACTCAGGAGGCCTCCAGTGTACCTGACAATTGAGAAGACAATCCGGGGCACAGCAACTGAGCTTTCTTGCTGTGAGTTGGCAGGGCTAATCACGGAGCCACTGAGCTCACAAACTGAAAGTGTCACTCACTGACGATGAGTACAGTGTGGGCACGACTAGACAAAAATTTGTGACCAATGTTTATTCAGGCAGGTTTATTCATTCCTTGCACACACTGAGGTTTGGTAGAGGAGATAACTCTCATTATGACACACACAATCTTAAACAGCTGTGTATAAATAAGAGAGTTTTCTAACTAAAAGAAAAGTGATTACTGTAACAAAGCACAGACAATGACTAAATCAAAATAAACATGACCAGGGTGTACCAAGACCACAGCAAGATACGTGATAAGAAAAAGCAGGGAACAGTTTTAATATTCAAACACTATAAGTCTTGGCTACCATTGACAAGCTCATGAGCCAGATCACTGATTTAAAAAAAATAGATATTCTTGGTTGCTAGTCTGGCCATTTCCATTAACATTGTGATTTTAGGTTGGAATCCCTTCTTTTCACAATTATTTTTATCCTGCCTACCAATCACAATCATTCTAAATTAGGGCAGTTTTGTTTTCTTTGATGGTTTGTTTAAGAGGCAGCTTTATCTGCATCCATTGGTTTTGGAAATCCTACTGGAATCTGCCAGACCAGACAAATATTTTGTATAGAATTGAAAAACAGGATTTAAAAAAATCTGGATGGCTGCCCTGGCCATTTGGTTGGAGTTTTCTATCCAGTCACAGCAGTTATGTTGATGACAGAGTCTCTTTTGAAAGACCTCTATGTCTGAGACCAAGACTGAATAAAAATGACTCGGATTCTGATAGTCCGTTTACATGACAGTGCATTTTGACCAAAATGCAAAGATTCAGTTGCAGATTGTGTCATTCATTTGAATAAAAAATTGCATTCTCCACAAAAACCTTCAAATGTGGCCAAGGAGTTTCGTTTCATTGTGCCACCCATTCTGTCGTCGTGAAAAATGTAAAGATGTCATCCTCAGTGAAAAGGGTAACCTTACAGCCCATCCCAGACAAAACCAAGACCTTCGAAAACAAGCTACTCAATACTTGCAAACTGCAGCATCTACAATTTCAAATTTGATAAAAATTTAAGGTATTCCATTGCAATATTTACACAATAGTCTTACAATTATATAGTCATTGCAATTAGTCTTAATGGTATTACAGTTCCAAGCAACCCAGAACTACCTCGTGGAATATCTAAAGTCAAAATGTCTCCTGATATTTTGTTTGTGGGGGCAGCGCTCTGTCTCTGCTAGACAGAGACTGTGCAGGCTTTAATGTGTTGGTTTATATAAAACTCTATGGCGGACAGTCACTGCTCTCTAAAGACCTTTTCCACCCACCCTTTGGCAGGCAGCCTTTGCCTGTGTATTACACTTCCCAGCAGTGTTCACCAGACAATAAAAAGAAACTCAGTTAGGCAGAAGTTTGTCCTGGTCCATTACTTGCCTCTTGCAGCAAAACACAAATCGCTGTAAAAATCAAGAGTGCGCTGCTAAACAACAGTTTCTCGTTTAACTGTGTGTACTTAAGATGCAAATTGTGGGCTGTGTTGTGCTAAACTAATAGGATTGTCAATTACACCAATACTCAGATGACTGATACTTCATAACCAGTATTAATATTTTTACAAGGATGCGTCTTGAATGCTTAATTTCATAGAGTGATTTAGTAAATTAATCCAATACTGTCCTTAACTAAATTATCATTTTTTACAAGGAATATAATTATTGAAAATGTCATTAAGTCCTGGAGTGTCTCAAGTGCAATGAGGAACCTGTGACATGTCCCAAAGGGTCTGTATGTCCTGTCTGGGGGTCTTGTATCGAAAGCAGATTCTCCTGCGGCTGAGCTGGTCGGGAATGATGAGTCACCCAGTCAGGCTCTTTGAAATTCAACATAGCACTCCATTTAAAACTCCCCGCTGCTGTGGGGTCACTGGTATATACACACACGATGAGATGAATGCACACACACACACGTCAATGAGCACGCAGACAAACACTTGCATTCATCGATCAAGAAGCTACCAGCCGCTATTTTCATTCATCCCCTGCCTCCTGTGGCTCCACATATTGATTCCCCTTTTACTTGGCTTTTAATTCTCGGCCAGAGTGCGCCTGCCACTGCCTCCACTTCCAACACCTCTCTCAATGTTTATTGACCATATAGTAGCACCACAACTGAGCACAGGATCCGGTATTTCAACTGTGACTGTTTTATGGCTTGGATTCATAACATTTTACAGCTCATACTTATGTATTGCTGGTGCAAAAATGAATATATGTATGGCTTAGCTGAATTTGCCGTTGGATTTTACAGCAAATGCAAGCTCTACACTGTAAGTAAGCCTTTTTTTGAAACACTTGAGAGAAGCACTGCGCAGGTCAAAGGCCACTCCATTTACATAATAGAATAATTATTACAGCAGTGTGAGAAAAATGAGACTTGAAGCCACTCTGAAATCACGTGCAGCTTATTTCCCTCCTTATCCTGTATAACTGAGAAGTCTTGTGATTACCCCCTTGTTATGATTCCCCTCGCTTTCTCTCTTCTCTTGTCTGCTTTTTTTTTCTTCTCTGCGCTTCCCTCTGCTACAGAGCAAGCGAATCAAGGAGAAGTACAAGGACGGAGTCTGTATGTAAAGCCAAAACAAAAACCATCCCACTCTGAGCAGCTTGTTGCTGTGGAGACCACAGAGATAAATCTGCTGAAGTCTTCTGATCATGTCTCTAATGTGTGTATGTGTGGGAGTACAGAGAAAGGGGATGGCTTCTGACTTGCAGCAGCACAGGAAAATTCCCACATAACTCTGCAGTTCCCTCTCCTCCCCTGTGCCCTTGTTGTCACACATAAAAGTGTTACATCAATGCTGCAAATCAGAGCTAATTATTGCAAATTAGACAGTGACAGAGGCCCACACCATCGCACGTCCTACCCTCTTAACCATTATCTGACAGAGACCCAGGCTAAACAATAGACTGTGGCTTTGTGAAGCAAAAGGCAGCCACAGAGGTGAAGCTGTTATCTATGAAGAGGGATAATTAGGTTGTGGGAGCACTGAAATGTTTTTGGAGAGTGCGGTATCTCTAATTGGAGCAAATATTCGTAACAAGAATGTGGTATGGAGGTAAAAAGGCGCAGGATCTTGAGCACGCTGGCAGGCTGTAGTCACATGGCAGATCGGACACAGGTCACACAAGAAAAAAAAAAAGAAGATCAACAAACAACAACTATTATAAATCAAACGTCTCACAGTCAAATCGGATTTCAAGCATATTAAGCGGACGAAGCACATGCAGTGGGAAAAAGTGCACAGAAGCGTAATACTGTGAGGAACGCAGGAATGTTTGATCACAAGATTCAACTTATGAATTAAAGGCACAGTTAAAACAAACATTTAAAAGACTATGAAAATGAACTACTGAGCACACAATGTGGCACTGGTGAGAATAATTATTTTACCTATAACAACCCTAAATGGATGTGGAAAATACAAAAAGAAAGATTATGTGTGAAGTATTGAACAGACCTCCCGTGGGCCCACCACCTGCGGGAGGAACCGTAAGGGGCCGATGCAAAGTGGATTGGGGGGCAGTCAAAGGCGGAGGCCTCGACGACCCAATTCCCGGACACAGAATTTGCCGCTAGGGACATGGAATGTCACCTCGCTGGCGGGGAAGGAGCCTGAGCTTGTGCGGGAGGTTGAGAGATACCGACTAGAGATAGTCGGGCTCACCTACACGCACAGCTTGGGCTCTGGAACCCAAATCCTCGAGAGAGGCTGGACTCTCCACTACTCTGGAGTTGCCTGCGGTGAGAGGCGGCGGGCTGGTGTGGGCTTGCTCATAGCCCCCCAGCTTAGCCACCATGTGTTGGAGTTCACCCCAGTGAATGAGAGGGTTGCTTCCCTGCGCCTTCGGGTCGGGGATAGGTCTCTCACTATTGTTTGTTCTTACGGGCCAAATGGCAGTGCAGAGTACCCGGCCTTCTTGGAGTCTCTGGGAGGGATGCTGGAAAGTTCTCCGACCGGGGACTCCGTCGTTCTACTGGGTGACTTCAACGCTCACGTGGGCAGCGACAGTGACACCTGGAGGGGAGTGATTGGGAGGAACGGCCCCCCGGACCTGAACCCGAGCGGTGTTCTGTTATTGGACTTCTGTGCTAGTCACAGTTTGTCCATAACGAACACCATGTTCAAGCATAAGGGTGTCCACCAGTGCACGTGGCATCAGGACACCCTAGGCCGGAGATCGATGATCGACTTTGTAATCTGTCTTGGACACTCGGGTGAAGAGAGGGGCGGAGCTGTCAACTGATCACCACCTGGTGGTGAGTTGGATCCGATGGCGGAGGAGAAAGCTGGACAGACTCGGCAGGCCCAAACGTACTGTGAGGGTCTGTTGGGAACGTTTGTCAGAGCCCCCTGTCAGAAAGATCTTTAACTCCCACCTCCGGCAGAGCTTCGACCAGATCCCGAGGGAGGTTGGAGACATTGACATTGAGTCCGAGTGGACCGTGTTCTCCACCTCCATTGTCGATGCGCCTCAGGAGGGGGAAGCAGTGCCCTGCCAACACTGTTTACAGTGGAGGTGGGAATCTGGTGACTCGTCCATCACCCAGGCCAAAGTCACTGAGGTAGTTGGGAAGCTCCTCGATGGCAAGGCACCGGGGGTGGATGAGATACGAGATAAGTCTCTGGATGTTGTAGGGCTGTCTTGGTTGACACGCCTCTGCAACATCGAGTGGCGTTTGGGGACAGTACCTCTGGACTGGCAGACCGGGGTGGTGGTCCCTCTTTTCAAGAAGGGGGACCGGAGGGTGTGTTCCAACTACAGAGGGATCACACTCCTCAGCCTCCCCGGGAAAGTCTATGCCAGGGTACTGAAGAGGAGAATGCGGCCGATAGTTGAACCTCGGATTCAGGAGGAACAATGCAGTTTTCGTCCTGGTTGTGGAACACTGGATCAGCTCTATAACCTCTCCAGGGTGCTTGAGGGTTTATGGAAGTTTGCCCAACCAGTCCACATGTGTTTTGTGGATCTGAAGAAGGCATTCGACTGTGTCCCTCGTGGCGCCCTGTGGGGGGTGCTCTGGGAGTATTGGGTCCGGGGCCCTTTGTTAAGGGCTGTCCGGTCCCTGTACGACCGGAGCAGGAGCTTGGTTCGCATTGCCGGCAGTAAGTCAGACCTGTTCCCAGTGCATGTTGGACTCCGGCAGGGCTGCCCTTTGCCACCGGTCCTGTTCATTATCTTTATGGACAGGATTTCTAGGCGCAGCCAGGGGCCGGAGGGAGTCTGGTTTAGGGACCACAGGATCTCGTCTCTGCTTTTTGCAGATGATGTTGTCCTGTTGGCTCCATCAAGCCAGGACCTTCAGTGTGCACTTGGACAGTTTGCAGCCGAGTGTGAAGCAGCTGGGATGAGGATCAGCACCTCCAAGTCTGAGACCATGTTCTTAGTCGGAAAAGGGTGGCTTGTCCCCTTCAGGTTGGTGGAGAGCTCCTGCCTCAAGTGGAGGAGTTCAAGTATCTTGGGGTCTTGTTCACGAGTGAGGGAAGGAGGGAACGTGAGATTGACAGACGGATCGGTGCAGCTTCTGCAGTGATGCGGTCGATGTACCGGTCTGTTGTGGTGAAGAAGGAGCTGAGCTGTAAGGCAAAGCTCTCGATTTACCGGTTAATCTATGTTCCTACTCTCACCAATGGCCATTAGCTTTGGGTCATGACCGAAAGGACAAGATCACGGATACAAGCGGCCGAAATGAGCTTTCTCCGCAGGGTGGCGGGGCGCTCCCTTAGAGACAGGGTGAGGAGCTTGGGAAGAGCTCAAAGTAGAGCCGCTGCTCTTCCACATCGAGAGGAGCCAGCTGAGGTGGCTCGGGCATCTGTTTCGGATGCCTCCTGGAGGTGTTCCGGGTATGTCCCACCGGGAGGAGAACCCGGGGAAGACCTAGGACACCCTGGAGGGACCATGTCTCTCGGCTGGCCTGGGAACGCCTTGGTATCCCCCTGGAAGAGCTGGAGGAAGTGTCTGGGGAGAGGGACGTCTGGGCGTCTCTGCTTAGACTGCTGCCCCCGCGACCCAGACCCAGATAAGCGGTAGAAGATGGATGGATGGATGGATGGATATTGAACAGACTGAATGCTATTGTCAGGTTAATGTTAAACTGTAAATTAAAACTATTCAAGAATGCTCACTGTGTTTGGTCTCTATTCTGGGGGACATGGGACATGTTTGGGGTGGGTTGACCTGTCTGCGGCATTCCACAAAGGGACACCTCATGGAGGTGTGTTCATTTGTTCTTCTGTTTGTTTGTGTTTTTAAAGGATATGGAACAATAGCCTGTTTAAAATAAGTGGAACATTTTGTCTTTAAGTCTTTGAAGTACTCGATTTGGGGTGTTTGGTGGCAGAGTGGTTGGCAGTTCTGTGACACAGCAAGAAGGTACTAACCAGTAACGCCCCCTCTGTGTGGAGTCTGTATGTCCTGCAGAGTATAGTCTGTTATGGGTTAGGTATAGGTGTACATGTAAAGATAAACTAGTGACTCTAAATGCCTATAACAAATGAATGTGGATGGTTTTCTGTCTGTGCCTTAGCCCTTCCCAAACAAGCTAGTTGATGACCCCCAAACTCCCACAAGTAAATTAATGCCACTGAACTTTAAAGGTACTATGTGTAGCTTTTAGGCAAAAACAAAGCTTGCTATGTGTTCTTTTTTGACATATTCATAAACCCACCTCAATGGGATGAGTAAATTGAGTAAATTGATGTTCACCTTGGTTGCTTGAATTAGCCTGTCTATTTCATTTGGGCATTTGGGTTTAAATTTCCACAAAAAATCTGCGGATGTGAGGTAGTTGAGATGGATTCCACGGTCGGAGAGAAGTCGGAATCTGATCGACAATGGGCAAAAGACGAGAGTCAATTTGGGTCTTGCATTTGTGCCGTGGAGACAGCTCAGATCTGCGATAGATATAAAAAATGACTCCGCTCTTTTTACTAAAGAGGTAAGACAGAGTTGTAGAATATTTCATGTGTGTCAGTTGTCCAATGCTAAATAACTATAAAGCTATAGTAAATTGTTGTTAGTAAATATTACATTAGCGTGCAAATCAAATGTAACTGTATAATGTTACAGCAGGTATTACTGATAAGTAAATATAACGTTTTACTGTAACAATAAACTTGCAGATTTGTTTTACCTCTGTAAACATTGTGCATCTGCGTGTACTGCAGTTTCTGCCGGTTGTTGACGTGTGTGTACGAGCTTGCACAACAAGAACGAGTAAGCAGGCTGTAACTGCCACTAACAACCTGAAGTGTCGCTCATGTTTAGAAATTTCTTAAACCTCCATACTGCAACTTTAAAGGCATATGTGGGCAAATGTTGGTACACCTGGCGTGGTCTTCCATCTTCTTTAGTTCTCATCAATAAATTAAAGTCAAATCCAGGTCTAGCCTTTAGCCAATGTCATATAGTGCATTTGCTGTCTTTCTTTTCTTCTATGAGCTGTGATTGGCTGAGAGGCACACACTCAAAAACATCCCTCCCATGTAAACAAAGAAGGTAAATGGGGAAATAGACTGTGATTTGAAATCTACATAGGAACACATTCACCTCCATGTTACTCCTGAAGTGTTTGAAATAAAGATGATTTCCATGTGCAAAGATGATTTTATGTTTTTATGAAAATGCTACATACTATGCCTTTAAAGCATATTCAATAATTAATATCCTGCAAACATATTAGACTTTAACACTCAAGGTCTGTTGCAGTGTGTGAAACTTGTTAGAGTTAGCTTAGGAGACACCAAATAAGAGTCTTATTTGAAGGATTAGAAGTAGTTTATACTAAAATAGAGGCAGGTCCAAAGCTATCTTGACAATCAAAATGCTAGGAATAAGTTTGGAATAAAAATGAATATAACATGGTTTTTGTGAGGCATCATGCTTTTCATGTGATGAATAGGACACATTCATTATTAAAACACACCAGCCCAGGCCAGAAGGTCACATTAATTCATAATACAATGCAATGACATCAAATGTAAAATTATCTCAGGCCAACAAGGAGAGTTATGGTTGATTTGTGAAAACTGAACACATCTTTGCCTGTGTTTACATTTGTCTTTATGTACTCAAGACATGTCTTCTAAAATCCCAATGAACAGTGAAGGCCTGCATAAACTACATATTGCAGTTGAATCATAATGTGTTTAATGCACCCGTTGCCATGGAAATGACATTCATTCTTGTTTTGCCAGTGTATAAACAATGCGGACATTTAACTTTCAGTGCACTTTTAAATAAAATGTATCATGAATACATTAATCAGAAATATTAAATTAATATGTAATTTACTAGAAAAGGCACTTTAATTACATAAAGATAATTTGCTATATATTATTATTAAAGCCTGTTGGTTTAACCCTTACATACTGACCCGTTTTGACATTTGAAGCAGTAGAAATACTTTCAACGCCATTCTTTTAGCCTGATAACTTTTCCTAGCGATCCAACATACACAAACTTGAGAAATGATTAATTTTATGATTTTATAAACTGCCCAGGTGCTACAGATTTTTGTACACTGAGGTGTTTTGTGTCAAATTTGACCCGTATCTGTTGAGATGGATTTTAGATCTAACAATGAGGAGAATCAAGGAAATGAAAGTAGTGGTTTTAGGACAGTGGTAACAGAGTTCAAGAAGGACCTCGACACTGTCTCGAGTAGTTTGTGTCCCGCCACATCTGCTCAGGTTCCCACGGAAATGGACACCTGCTTGTCTTGATGGTTTAGGGGCAATCTAGAAACTAGTAAAACCAGCACAAGAGTGATAATATATAATGCACAAAGAGAACAAAAGTCATCCAGAAGTCAGAGGGGGCAATGACACAGATACAAGGAGTGTGCCTGCAATGTAATAAAATAATCTACAAGATGTCCTTTTTACTTTTTGCTCTGAGGCACTTAAAAAAATGGGACCTAGCAGCATTTTATTTGCACAATAACAACTGCTTGTTTGCTCACTGTATTTGGTCATGTTTTTAATTCCATTGGGTTTTTAGTGATTTCCATTGCTGATCCTGGAATCATCCAGGATGATGCTGGAAGGTTAATTTCCCCAAGAGGGACAATAAAGAAACTTTGAACCTTTTAAACTTTGTACAAAAAAACAAATTTGAATAACTTTGGGTTAAGAGGGTTGTGGGGAGGGGGTTCATAACATCATGAAGGTACTTGAACTGCCTAGAGTGAGTGACATCATGGCAGTAGGACTTAGTGTGCAACAGGCCCTTGATATGATCTCTCAGGACGAGGAGACAATAGTAATTTGGAAAAGAATGTGTCAGAGCAGGAAAAATGATTTGATTAAGTTTCCTACCACTGCTTTGAATGCAGAGACTTGTTTATTATTAGTTTGATATTTAATGTTTTTTGTTCTAGTGATAGATGTTGAATGTTAAAATTAATAATTATGACAGTATCATGTAATTTTTTTTCCAAAAACGATTGTTGTAAAACATTTCTTAGAAACCTTTATTAAGGTTTAATTACAGATGTATTAATGTGACATTAATTAGACAGTCTAAATATATCTGTAGTTTGAAATGTGGTATCGACACTTACTATGAGGGAATCCCAGTATGGTGACCTGGACCATACTGTGAAGGCATAAGACATGAACAGTATATAAGGGTTAAGGCACGAGAGGCGACAATAAATGAATGGAACGATAACATTAATGTGACCAAGAATGTAAATTCAGATGCATTTGAAGAGAACAAAGAGGAAAAAAGACCAGGGCAAACAAGAAAAAGACATTGTAAATGAAATGTGCGATCAATTGGTGCATGTGCTCAATAGCTGTCTCCAAAGTGTCCAAGCTTGAAGTTGCCTCGAGGGTGACCTTGCCTTTGACAAGCGCCCAGATGCACCCATCCATCTTCCTTTTTTTTTTTCTGTGTCTCTCCATTCTGTCTAATTTTTGAGTCCATTGGCTTTCTGTCATGCACTCAGCCATAGCTACACACCCCACTTCAGCACCATGACAGCAGAAAAAGCCTTGGCACACTTCCATTCTTCCTTAAAAACCTGCCAAAGTAATTGTCCCCTCTGTGTCTTGCTCACTGACAACGTGCGTAATGAGATGCAAAAGGACACCCGACTGTCGCGAGCCGTTACTGGGAACGGAAGCAGGCCGAGCACGTTGCACCGTTGCCCGTCTCCAGCTGAGGGGTGACGGTGTCGGACACTTCTGATTGGAGCATGTCTTTCTCGCTGGCGAGGATGTGCTTCACCAAGCAGTTCGCCGCTTCGTCAATGTTGATGTTTTCCTGCAATAAAGAGAAGGATGAAAATGTGAGTCTGTAAACATAGAATATCCACTGGCCAGTACAGTAACATTATCCAAATTTAGAATCAAGCTATTCCTAATAAGGTGTAAGAAATTAAAAAAAGAAACAATATTAGTAAATTATGTCAATTTAGGAAGACTGATGATAGCTGAGCAAACTAGAAAAATGGCCCGCAGGAGTGAGAGTACTTCCTGTGCACACAGAACCAGCATGGACTATTAATGCGTATGCAAACACTTTGTTAATATGTGAAGTGTGAAGCAGTAGAAGCCCGCCTCTGAATATTCACAAGATCTAACAGCATGCTCAGTTGGATGTGACATGGCGCAGTCTGCAGAGCACTAAACCTCTAAGAATGCTCTCAAAAGCCCAAACCACCCCACCTCCTCATCCATCACACTGTCTGCAAGATTTGTGTGAGAAAGATTTGTCTGTTTCCAAATAAGAAAACACTTTGTTTAAATCAACTCCACGTCCTTCCCCGTTTTCTTTTGGGCACACAAAGCATGTCCAGAGCAGTTAAAGATAAAAGCTCTGAATAAATCTTTTGGCAGGCTATTTCAGAAATGGGCTTTATTAAAGACTCAAAATGCGTCAAGCGTCATCAAGATTAAGTCTTCTTTATGCTTTACGGCAACTGTACAGCCTTTGTTGTACTTATTACACACTTAAAGCATTGATCTGCACTCACAAGTCCATTTACATATAAAAGGTCAAAACAATAATTAATGTTGAAGTCAGTGCTATACATTTACAATGATTCTAGCTTTGAATATTTTAAATCATTCTTGCAAGACCTCGCTTTCTGTGAAGTAATCCAAATACCAAAGGAGCTTTGTGGTCACAACTAATAATGGTTTTAGCATTCTAATTGGTCCCAACGATGATTGGACTGGTTGTGGTGCTATTTTCTTCCCTTATCATGTAGCTGTGAGATTCCTGCTCCACGTTAGCAGCTATAACGGGCTGTGTGGTGGTGTGTCAGTGTGTTAGTGTGTAGGTGGGTGAATCCACAGCTCATCTCGCAGTCAGAGCTTTCTCACACCACATTCTTTCATTCTGTTTGCACGACTACATCCTCAATAGAACTGGGATTTTACTCTGCTGGTTCTTGGAGACTTTTATCTATCTGTTCTTTGTTCAGAGGTTTCAGAATGCCTTCTGCCACTAATGGAGATAATCAGTTAGAAAACAAAATACCATACTTTGTTAACATATATTTGGTTATAAGGCAGGATAATAGACTTATTCAGATTACTATTAATCCTATACTGTTTGTCTATTGAGCTGTGTAGAATTTTATTGGTTCCATGTTGTGTTTTTCACTGTATATTTCTGAAAAAAAGAATTAAAAAAAACTGTGTATCTTTAAATGTTCCTCATCTCTACATTTTAAATTGTGTATCAGTCAGTAGTACTGATACATTCCTGTTTGAACTCAGCTCTGTAGTGTAAGCAACAAAACCCCATGTTTTATTCAACCCAGTCCAAGTCAGTACTTTTAAACAATTGCTCCTCATTATCAGTGTGGCATTTCCACAGGGGTGATCAGGTGCTCGGTGTGATACAGTGGAGCTGACAGGGAGTCAGCTGCTGCTCATGGACATTTGAATGGGATGAGATGCCTGTTGGCACGTAGGCTTGGACCTTTTCATTTCCTGGTGAAAGCTGAACTTTGATTGACAGCAAGCGGATATTTGAGTGTGAGCGGCCCTGACTTACCTTAGCAGAGGTCTCGTACCATCCCACAAAGCCGTTCTCCTGGCAGAACTGCTCCATCTTTATTCCGTTATTGGTCAGTACGTCCCGACCCTGGTCACATTTGTTAGCCAAAAGCACGGTGGCTACATGTTTCCCATTGGCAAGTGTCAGTTTGGAATCCAAGTCTTCCTTCCATTTGGTGACAGCGTCAAAGGAGGCAGGTCGTGTGACGTCAAATACAATGAAGGCGCCCATTGCTTCACGGTAGTACACACGGGTCATGTTCCCAAACCTCTCCTGACCTAAAGGACGCAACACACAAAAGCACAATCATCTCATGAACAAAGTGGCTGCTTTATTTTCAGATCGGTGACTGCTTTGAGTTGTGTAGAGGAGATTGAATCTGTGTTCCCAGTCAAACTCTCCCACTCTAACACACATGCTTTCATGCATTACCTGCATGTTGGGGCTGTGCACACAGATCAGACACAGAAATGGCAAATGGGAGGAAGAGCTGCACAGCAATAACTGATTTGGACCTTTGGTGTATCATGTTCTCTAACTTATGTGTATGTATGTACTGTATGTATGTGGCATGTGTGTGACAGACTGTGTGCTTGTCTGTGCAAAGATTCCTGCGAGTGAATGTAATTGTATAAGCCTTGTTGGTATGTTGGATCCACTGTCCATAACAGCAACTACACTGTTATCAGTAACCTACTCTCATTTTTTCATATTTCAGTGTAATAATAAAGCTACATTAAAACCTGCATACACCCTGCAGCACAACAGCTAGATTTATCTCACAAAAACACTTAGAGAGCTTTTATCATATTATTATTCATTATTCAACAGCTGAGGTTCTGTAGCTTTTGTTTGTTAATAACATTCACTTACAATCCAGTGTGCTCGTACAATTCAGTGTTTGGGTTTTAAATGGTTCTAAAATAATCCAAATGGACTTGCACTTCCTCCTGGTCTGTGTAACTATTAACTACCCTGTCAGCTGTAGAAAAATGGCAGACAAAAATAGAAGGGTAGAGTCATAATTTTTTGTGGAAAAGCAAAGAAACAGCAAAAGATTTATGACCACTGTGGCCTGAGAAAAGTGGGTGAGATAATAACAGATTCCAGCCAAGCAGTTTCTGTGAGAAAAAACAAGACGTTTTTGTAGATGTTTCATGAAGAAAAACATAAATGTGTGTTTCTTAAACGAGGAATGGATTAGCCACTCATTCACAATAAAAACTTTCTGTATACAAGAGCTTGGGCCTCAAATCTCACTCACATGAGCGTGAGACACATGACTGTGTGTGCTTAGGAGAGGGCGCACAGGAAGAGAGAGCAGCAGGTCCAGGAATTCTTCTGAACCTCAGCCGACTCTCATGTGAGACTTTTGTAGTCTTTAGCTTTGCTATCTTACCCAGCAGCATCCCAGTCAAAGGCCAGAATATCACAATCATTCTTTTTTTTCTCTAATCAGTGTTCTAGAAACACATTTGACCAAATCAGTCATAAACAGGAGAGAAACAGCTGACTGATGGCTGCTTCAGGTCAGTACACACCCTAGAATTATGTAAGCCATATCTGTCTCTGTAATGCCATCAGTGCTGTCACAAATATATTGCAGCCTAAATTGCAAAACATTTGTTTCATAACTGCTTTCCCTTTGTGCATAAAACTTAATTGTCAGCAAGTTGGTGCTTTGAAGTGATGCCAACATGTCAGCTGGTACACATGAGCAACTACAACCCTGAATAACTCTTTCATCATCCCTTTACAGATAAAATGTCAGCTGTGACCAACAGGTCACATGCTCACTGTCTTTTTACCATAAATCTGTTATCTGTCTGTCACAATCATTTCTTAATTAAAGCTATTTTGTGCAGTGTCTTTTGGAGGTAGAACTCATTTCCATCAATTAAATCTCTACTACATGGACTACCTGAGGACTAACTTCCAAAATAGTCTCTCCGCTCTAATAATATTAACAACCAATATATTTCAATCAGCCAATGTTATAGCCACAGGTTGCTATTCTCACGATACAGACTTAAAATGTGCGAGGTCAAAAAATAACGCATAACGTAAATAAACACATAACTTTACATTTTAAAAACCATAACTATTTGGAAAATGTGCTGTTAAAACAAAAGTTCAAACTTTTTAACGTCTTAATCAGTCATGAGTAAGTTGCTGATAAGCCGTGCGTAAAACTTACCGGCGATGTCCCACAGCTGTAGACGCACAGTCTCCTGGTCCAAGTTGAGCACTTTGAGAGCAAAGTCCACCCCGATGGTAGCTCTGTAGTTTGGGCTAAAGTTGTGATGAACATACCGTTTGATGATGCTGGTCTTGCCCACCCCGAGGTCCCCTATTACAAGGATCTTATACAAATGTTCTTTATGGTGGTTGTTCTGCATGGCGACCGAAGACAGTGAGAACTGAGCATGAATCCACCTTTAACGGTAAGGGCTGAGGCAATGAGAGGGGACCAGCAGAGCAGCGCGGGGAGCACACCAGAGAGTTGAGGAAGAGTTGGTTGGCAAAGAACAAGAAGGGTGGTACGGTACGGCCCAGCCCACACAGGAAAGTGGAGCAAGACGTCTGGACCTTGTGACTCATTGGAAGCTGCAGGGGAGTGCCGTCATGCCCTCAGTGCGCCTCACAAGGCATGACATAAGAACAATACTTATACAAGTTTTTCACTCAAATTAATACACGCTTATACAACTTTGGATTTTTACTTTTTAATTCCCTCAAATATAATAGTGCACATTTCACAAGATTCAATTCAAAACAGGTGGTACAATAAAGGCAGCATTTAACGTGTTAAAAAAATCATTTATTACCTGATCTAACATTTAAAAGGTTTTGGAAAGGTTTCTTGTTCAGCTGTCTGAAATGGCAGGGTGCAGCACAGATTTAAAATCTCATTTATACTTCCCTGAGTCTCAAGCACAAATACAAACACTACATATGAATTTTCACAATAAAATTAAATTTCCCTTAACTCCCTTTTGCATTGTATTTTACTTTAGGAGCTGTGCAGTATACAAGTGATACTTCTGACTTGCTAAGACAAAGATAGGACCAGTTAATAAGACCAGTGTGTATTTGTGAATTGAGCACATTTTTGAATTTTTTCCAACTGGCCCTTATTATTCTCATATTTGGTTAAAAAGGAGTAGTTTGGCGTATGTCGTCCCTTTAATATATGTACAATCCATTTAAATACTGAACCTAAAACTGAATTCCACAAAAATGCACTTACTGGATTGAGAAAACAGAAAAGAATCAAACTGTTACCTGCTCTGATATTCAAGCGATTTCAAGGTTAAATCTCAACTTTGCAAAAAGAAATGTAAAATGAATAGACTACATTCTACAACTGGGGGATGGGTTTGACTGCGACAGCAATGCTCTCAATTGAACACTCGTTAGTTCCACGGCGGATACGGAAATAGCCTTCCTCTCCCCAGCCAGTGCCCCAGCTGTTCTTGACAATCCAAAACTTCTGTCCGGTCTTGTGGCAGCGGCCGTAACCCACCAGCAGAACGGCGTGGTTAGTCAGCTCAAATGGATTGAAGGCATCGTTGAGGCCAGTGTGGTGGTAAATGCCCTCCTTATAGTGCATGAAGTCAGAGTACACCTTGGGTGAAAAATAATATTAGTCAAAACAAAAGAACCGTGCATTTATCAAAACCCAACTAAACCTTTAACTTGATACATAAATTTAAGGTCATATTACAGACAGGGGTGCCACTATACCTCAAAGGCCACTGCCATAGGTCCATTCTTGACTAGCTCCAGCTTCATGGCTGCTTCACTGCAACCACCATAAAATCCACCGACATAGTTGTATTGTGCGGCGTAAGTGCTTCTGCAGTTCTTAGGAAGGCCACAGGGAGCGTCTTTGGCAACATATGGAAAGCACGACTCATCCACAACACCAAAGTCCTGCACATACTTCCCAATCAGATATGGGAATCCACCGTCGCAGCCTTAAAAACAAATTCAAGTAACATCCTTTGGTCACCATGAGCCAAGTAATAAACTAAATTCAGTATTCAAAACAATCAGTGAAAATTAAATGAAAGTTTGAAAGCCTTGAGAGTCTCAAGTGTATTAAAAAAGTGGTGCTTATTCTAATAGACCATAAAAGGGGTATTTGCATTTTCTTTCACTCTTTTCTAGTAAAGAAAAACAAAAAAGGAAAAAAAAAACTTGAAGTACCTTGGGAGTATTCTGAGCAGGAGACTATTTGTTGAGGACTGAGGTTGGGAGTTTGACTGTTGTTGGTGAGAATTCGGATACGAGCCTCCAGCATTCCCATTGATGCAAAGGAATAGCAGCTACCACATGACGCTGAAACACAACATTGCAGGTTCACACAAGAGTTAGTTACACATTTACTGTACTTTAGCAGGAGATTTGTCAGATATCTTATTTGTCATGTACTGTGGTTGCACAGTGACAATATTGGCCTGGATACTTTATCTGCCCCATAACAATGAAGCAAATAACAGATACAGCTAAGTTTGTAAAACAGGCTCCTAAAATGCTGTAAAGAAACAAATTAGGTCACAGAGAAGAGACTTGATGGAGCTGCACAGCAGAGTTGTTGTAGTAATGATTTGTGTTCATGGGCGACAGTGACAGCAGGTCTTATTTATTTCCTAGACTTAAAAGCCATGGACTAATAACTTCCAACAGTCGTTTCTGTGAATTAAAAGCTGTGTGTTAAGTAGTACTAGTTTTATCGTTTATATAATGTCTTGCTGCAACCACAAGATCTGCGTTCTAATCATGTAAAGTACAGATGGTATATTTCAGTTTTTATGAACCTAAAAATCTATTTCACTTTGAAGAGATAAAATAAAAGAGCTTCCTGTGCTGCACATAGGCTTAGCAGGCTTCTATTGAAACACTCCAGCCCTCTCCAGATCTTTAAACCTAGTCCTACAGAGACCCTCTTAGACACTCAACACACATAATCTCTCCTCTCACACACTAGGCTGTGCAGAAACACAGAAGAGAAGCAGAAGCCAGGCTAAAGCCCTCCAAGAGGAAAGTGAAGGAGCTGGAAAACTGTTGTTTTCTCATGAATCCTACTCTATAACTAGAATGTATAATTCAAATAGAGAACATTTAGAATTTACCTTGGTTTCTCACAGGGCTGACAAAATTGACACCATTAACATTTCTCCAGTCCCATTGTTCAGGTAGAGCAGCAGCCATCTTGGCAGTGTCACTTGTCACAGGTACGGGGCGGACACGTCTGTACAAGCAGAATAATGTTGTCATAAAAGATGTCTTCCAAAAAACAAACTATGGACATCAGATGCCTGTAAATGGTTCAGTCTGAGCACATGATAAATGGTGGTGCTCACCTTGAATGTAGGCGATAGAAAAGATTCATGAAACTACACGGGTTATTATCTATGAAGGTGCCATTTATGATTTATTTCTTTATAGTGCTTAGAGTGGGGTAAAGGTGTCCTCATGTAGAAGATCAGCTTTAACATCCCTCAGACTAATGAACATGGAGTATGATTGAGTACTCACACAGGGATACGAGAGGCAGGGCCTCCTGCTCTGTACTGCAGCTCTAGCAGACTGTACGTCTCATGTTGGGGGTAGGGTTGAGCTTTCCACAAGCTTTGAACTGAGTTGATGGCATCAATGAAGTCCAGATTGTGCTTGTATGAGCTCTGAAGTAACCTGGAAAATGATGTCATGTAAAAGCACTTGATTAGGTTTTGTTCTTACATTTTGACTGTCAATAAGACAAATATATCCTATACAAAGTCCAAACTACATTGAAAATTAGAGAGAAAAAGTAATTATAAAATGTATTTTTTCCTCACAGAATGTTTCCTGAAACAAGATTCTTGTACTACTTAGAAAAATGCAAGAGACTGCAAATCCCACTAGTCATCTTTAATGATAACTTCAATTTAGCATTTATTTACAAAAAGACATTCAGATTTTATTCTTGTAGGTAAAATAAGTGCACTTGATGAAAGTGAAACGAGGAAATGAAAGTGAGAAGTGTAGAAAAAAATAAGTGTTCGATGAATGTACAACAATACTTATGTTAGACTTTTATTTTTAATTGTCTATGAATATGTTCATGTTCATACGTACTTGCTGTCGTAGACTTGGTTGCTGTAGTCTGTTCTGGGTGGCACTGTTTTCACTTTCTTCCCAACAAAACAGGCCCAGTTGTTTCCCAAGACATCATGGACCCATCCTGGTAGGGTCTGGTCACAGTAGCTGGTCACCTCACGACCATTCTTAGAGTACTGCAAATGTAAAAATACATTGGAATTCAATATGCAAAAACACACATGCAGAACAAATTTGCATCCATTTATTTGAAAGGACTACAAAATAACAAACCTACAATAAAAAGAAAAAAGAATAATCTCAGGAGGAGGACAGAAGGGGAAGTTAAACCAGAATAGACGTGGAAAAATTGTGACAAGCCAAGCCAGCTATTACACTTCCCTCTTCCAAGTTTCATGTGAGTGGAAAAAATGAAATTATCTATGTCTTTTAACAATACTATATTCCCACAATCATAACTATTCCTCCTAGTCTTCCATCATCCAAAGAATAAAAAAGATAAAAGTCAGCTTTTCATGTCAGCACTAACACAAACCAAACGTTTAAAGAGTGCAATGGGTTTGGCAAACTCAGGTAAAGTATAGATTTGGTGCATGAGATGAACTCACCTGCATTATGTGGTCTAAATAAAGTGTTATGTTAAGGCTTACCTTGAAAAAGCCGAACCATTTGTATCCGCCAAGCACCACTTCAAATCCTTGGTTGTAGATGAGGGTGAAGAAGCCCATGTGGCCAAGCTCATCAGTGGCTACAGACAGTTTTTCCAAGGTCACAGTGACAGAGCTCTCGCCTACAGCTGGAGACACAGAATATTATACCTTTACTTGTGCTATAAAAAGATTGTTTACTACGAGTGGCCTACTAAAAAAACGAAGGAGTCACCTGCTGAGGGTGTCGCATTCAGGTCCCAGTTTGTATTATTCACAAAAGTATTAGCACGCTAGCATACGTGTATATGTGTACCTTCGGCTGTGCAGTTGACAGTCTTGTCGTGTCCTCCTTTAGACACCTGGAACACCCATGTCCCCAGCAGGTCTTCATAAGTGCAGTTGGCCGGTGTGTCAGCCCGGGACGCTTCTACCCACATCAGGAGAACACACAGCAACACGCCGCTGAGCCTCATGCTGATTCAAAGCTAGCTAACTGAACAAAAACACTATGCAGCCAAACTATACGTTTACTAACACCTTGCAAAGAAAAAAAAAGTGCAGTGCTGTTTTCCGGTGCGGAATTTGAACTTCCCTGTTCACGCGGTCGACTGTCTGCCTCTTTATGCAAACTGAACTTTCTCAAAGAGCACGAAAAGTCAAGATAGTTGTATCCCCCATACCACGCAAGCAAGCTAACGCTCGATTGTCCCAGGATGATTAAAAGGGCAAATGTAACGCCCTCGTATTTAGCGCTTGATGTCAGTATTGTATATCACTAAATAATGTTTAATTTTATTAAATTAAATCAATCAATCAAACTGATTTTTACTTAATCACAACAAAATAACCCCATTTTATCAGAAGTTTTATTGACGTTGTCTGGGCGACACCGAATCAGACTGGAGTGAAACTCTTGTTATCAGGCGTCCTTTGTTCAGGCTTTTTAGTTTCATTTTGATTAGTCATATGCCTGTGGTCTGTAGTCATGTGATTCTTCAGCTCTGCGCATGCGCTAGCGAGTTTCAATGAAGCCTGTTTACTTACTTGGAAATGTCTTTAATTATATGAATATATTAAAGTAATAGTATAAAAGTATAATAGTATGCATGTAGCAAAAACAAATTTGAATGTATATTAACATAGAAATATCCTTGGCTAAAGTGTATTTATTTGTTTGGCAGTGAATTTGTGGAATGCCATGGCTTAAAGCGCTTTTTGAATTACTTAGGCCAAAAAAATCAAATAGAAAGATATCAAAATCAATGATAAATAATTTAAATAAAGATACACACAACACATGCCCATGGGGAGGGTCCTACTTGTACGCACATAAAATTTTTTACAGTCTACTTTATTTACATGAACATGATCCAGTGGTGCATATAGATATGATGAGCCATTCATTTATGTGCACAGAATTTTTTAATTCACTTAACTCTTCTGAGTATAGTAGTTTTTTTTTTTTTTTTTGTCTCTTAAGGTTAGGCAATAGCTTTTGTCTCTTATCTCTTAGCAATAATGCTCATAATGTTTTCACTTTGTAATCAATTTTGCCCAAGGGAGGTCATAAAGTCAATGTGGTCATTTACATTTGTGTGGTCTGTGGTTAAAGGGGTATTTCAGGGTTTATTTCAGCCAGCAGGCACTTAAAGGAAGTGCCGAGGGCTTTGATCACCATAGTAACCGTGACTGACTCATCTCCTTGACAGACCATAATAAGCACTCGTCTGAAGAAAAGGCTGAAGAGGTATTAGTCATGCAGTCTCATTAGTGCTATTACACCACGTTTATGTGGAAGTGTGTGTGTGAGAGCCTGAGAGCTGGGCTTCTGTCACATGTGTGCACCCGCCTGCCTGTGTGTGTGTGAGTGTGTGGTGAAGGAAAAGAGAGGAGCAAAGAGCAGAGACACAGACAGAGGGATGATGTTATGAATGCTAACAGCCTGAACCCAGCGAGCTCCCTTCAAGAGTGACTCATTGAAAGTCATGTTTCAATCTTGATATTGTTCTGGTTTTCCCTGACAGGAAATTAAAACTCAAGTTCTGCTTTATTGGCAGCCGCAAATTTGTTTTGCGCTCACTCGCTGTCTCTTCTGTCACACTGCCTCAACACACAGCTGAACTGTATACGAGAGACAATTAGGAACTCTTGATCTGTCTCAAATCATCCCTAATCGAGGAATAAAAGAGCTATTGTTTACATAAAAGTGAACACAACCTTATGCACATCCCCTCATATGCAGGCAAAAATGTAACGTGTCACTCAAAAGCTGAAGATGACAAAGTGGCAAAGTAATGTTACTTGATATATTATCAAGGCTTTTAACGAGCCAGATTGTCAGCTCATTTTGATGGCACAGAGGACAAAACTCAGAGTAAGGCCAGTAGAGAAGCTTGCCAATAGAGGCCGAAGTGTGGGTTCTGAAAGAGATCTTTTTTTTTTTAAGACTGGGCAGTGCTGCCAGAGCAGCTGCTCTAGGGACCGAGAGATGGATAGAGTGGACTCATTGTCCATATCTACTTATGTTGGTACAGGCAGTGATATGTTGGTGGGGCTCTCAGCTTTAAGAAATTTGGAACCATACCAACACTGAACTAACAATGTAATGGTAAATGCATTTAGAAAAGAGGAAAAGACAAATGACTACATTTAGCTCTTACATAGATTAAGCTTGATGCATTTATGAATACAGTACATGTGCCCCGGGGTAATCTTGCGCTGCAGCTGGAAAATCAGTCTTGACCTGCTCCAAGCAAAGTATTCACAAAGCGAACCCTGGCCTAACTGACACGTGTCCAGTGAGGTAGCAGCTCTGATAGTTCTGGACGTGTTTTAGATGTAGCGACCGTTTCACCGTTACAAACGTTAACAACATGGAGCTGCTCTGATTGGATAAAACTGCAGTTGATATATCCAATCACCAACCAGGTAATCATTTAAAGTACCTGCTCAGATGGTACTGTGGATCAGACTAGGTTCTGTGTACGGTCTATCTGGCAGAGGGTTATATGTGCACTGAAAACCTGAGCTTCATTGTTTGGATAGTATACTTTCTCTACTCATGATGTGTCTGTATTTCTCTCTCTTTTCCATCCACCCATGTCTTTATTAAGACTCTCCTGACTAAACCTGCTCGTTACTGGTTAGTTAAAGACACTGATCAGCCATTAAAAAATGAGCGTTTTAAGAAGATGGAGGTGTGGAAGGATATAGGCTACTCAATAACAGAACGGGGTTGACCACTCCAGCCTTGTGGTGTTAATATATAATCCTTCACATTTAAATAAAGTCCTTCATAGTGGCTTCATGGCCACTTATCGCAGCCACACACCTACACACTCAAGAACAGTGAAATGCCATCACCTTCTGCACACATATGCTCATGCCCACACAGCCTGTGCATATACCGTATAAGATATGTCCACAAGCTCACACTAAGTGTTAACCACAGGCTGCCATGACACCCCTTGCCCACACACACTTTATATATAGGACCCATCTGACTGCACTTTACCCACAACATGCCATTTACCCAAGAACAGACAACACCAGCACTGAGTAAATGTGTGCTGCTTGAAGTCGATGTGCATTAGTCACTGTGTTGTCTCTTTATTAGTTTCTTCTTTTTGCCATTATGGACCTCTCCAAGCATCATTATAGGCACTTACCATTTGAAACACAAATATGGAATGTGAATTAAATGTAAGCTATTTATAACTCATAAGTGCTGGTTAAGAGTGCACAATAAAATAATAAGCAATACTGTGTTAAAGATGCAGATGACGTTATAAACCATAACCTCCAGGGTACAAAAATGTATTTAATTTTTTGGATTTGATTATTTTGGTATTCCTGAAATATGTTATTGTCCTTCTTTACACAATTTAACAGTTCTATTTGAGCCAAAGCAATTGGGGCACTCAGAAGAATGACAGGATGTCTCTGAGTGACACGGCGATGTAAGTGGGTGAAATGAGGAGAGCACCATGAGAAGGGGCAAGAGAATGAGAGATGGCAGAGTAATTTCATTGTCTTGACCTGAAAATTGAAAAATGTTTTTGGGCTGATTCACAGCAGAGCACTGTCGGTACCAGCTGCCGTATTCTCAGTGACCGCAGGAGATAAAGGAGGGAGCAAATATCTCAGGTGCCGTCAGAGCATCGTCTCACAGCTTCCATTGACTGGGTTCATTGACATGTAGGCCACAGAGCCACAGGCTGCAGGCTTCATTCAATGTGTGCATCAAACTGGGATTCTATTCAATCAGCTGAACTCAGTTTTTAAAATGTGAAAACCTGATGTAGTGCTTTAAGAGATGTTGCTGATTGAATGGTCCTGACTCTTCCGGGTTGTAACCAAGACTATTATCCTGTGTGTGGAGTATAGTGACAGAAATAAGAACAAGACCAAATAATCAAGCATTGTTTTTTATTAACAATTCAAAAGGTACTTTAAAGTACACTTACACAATTATTTATCAATGCCAAAAAAAATCATAAACAAAACACTTTTTGATTGTTTTTTCCAATTTTTTCTATGTGTCCTGTTTGTTGTGGTCACTCTACTTGGAGGTTGACAGAAATATAGAGATACATGTACATCCAAAACACTAAGAGAACCACTTTTATGTTGACATCCAGATGTTAGGGCAAATGTATGATGTCAGACTTTTTAAAAGATGTATAAAACAATGATTTACTCAGTACAAATCCATTGTGGCAGCACAGTATTTTGTCAGAAGAACAAAACAAGGTCAACAAATGACCACAGTCAAATCAATGCATTCCCTCATCTAAAGTGACTTTTGTCCTGTCAATGTGCAATACATCAAGCTGCCTTAGAGTCTAATGGCTCTTTAGTCTTCTAATCCCACTTACTGAATGACAAATGTAAATTTTCTGCTTGTGTAATTTAATTACATGCATCATTAAATGTAATACATTTAATAGTCATCCGCAATAATAATAGTGATAACACTACCATATTCAATATGTTATGCCTTGCTTTAAGGATGTATTAGTCATGAATGGCTAATGAATCCCTATGTTTTTATTGCTCAACAGAAAGATTAAAGAGGTATATTCAAAGTGCAGACCACACTGCTAACAGTGTCCTGTGTCTCTTTACTTAAATTTAGTGTTTGCTCAAACCTTCAAGGGGCCCTTACTGAGAGGTTATTTGGGAAAATGAAATAAAAATTAAATCAACAGGTCCATGCTTTACTTTGCAGTTTAATTTGGCATCTGCAATAGGCTTAGTGAGCAGCTCAGACCCCATTTTGGAGACAATTTGTTTAAATGTATTCAATATGAAATAAAATTAATAATAAAAATCTTTTTTATTTTATATTTTTTTAAGCATTTGAATTTGTCTGAAAAATACATTTACACCCTCCACTAAAAAGCCACTTTGACATAAACACTCTTCAGCTAGAACCATATATTCGTACATTTCACACTTAATATTAAATATGTCATATATTCAAATATAAAACCATCTTCTATAGTTACACAGATAAAGCATCAAATGAATCTTACATTTCTGAACATCAGAAACAAAAAGCCAAAACAAAACTAAGCTATAAAAAGCTCATTAAATATCATTTACTATGAAATGAGAAGGATAAACACTACAAGGTTTCATAGCAAAACAATTCATTTACTTTAGCACATTTTCTTAAGTATAAGATATAAATGAGCATTGAATACAGTGTGTAGTGTTTATCCAGCTCAGCTAAAGAACACAAAAGCACTTAAATCAAAGGATGGCACTAAGAGGAGGAGCGTATGTGAACACAGGTGTGATCCAACACCTTTCATCTCACGGCCCGCATCCACATGTCTGTACTATAGAGCAATAGAAAGGACTTTAGAGAATATATATTACATTCCACACAGTCACTATAGTAGTTTGCTCAGCTCAGTTTAGTGTAAACTGAAACTGCTTTGATGCTGCAATATGTTAATGTACATCAATCATTTGTGACTTTGGTGTTATATTAAAAATATAATACCATCTAGTTATTAATGTCACCCGACTATGACTTTAAGTGGAAAAATATAGGCAACATTCATCTCTTGACATCAAGAATTTATATCTGGGATTTGTTGGTGTCTACACCTTTAATCCAAAAGTACAGAAATATAAAAAGCACACAGCATATATCCATATATATCCACTTCCATCATGCCCCGCAAAGATACTTGGATGTAATGTGGTCAAGAGTCACAGTATAGTCTGGTTTTATTATCTTAACCATGGAAAGTATTTTGTTTAACTAAAGACTTAACAATACACCATACTGCACGAATACTGGTCAGCTCTATACTGTATGTTAAACAATTCTAAAACTAAACTTCCTTATGTTAATCTATTTCCTCTGCACTCACTAGAGTCTGACTACAGGCTGAGAAAATATCTGCATACTCCAGTAGATCACTCTGTCCTCCACTAGAAAAAGCAACATTCAAATGCACTGGCTTACAAAAATACTGTTGAAATTTATAGGATATCTCATTGTCACCCACGGGACCAAGCGTTTTAATTAAACCGACAGCAATAGGGTGTTCTTCCAAAATCACGAAGTGTTGACAACACTGAAATGAAAACAGGTGGTCACCTTCTAATGGAACCTGCCAGCCTCCAGCACTGACAAAGTCTGAGTATGGCCTGGTCTTAGAAACACAAAAAGTCTTATAATTATATTTATTTTTTTGACTGACTGCTGACAAGAGTTAGACTTAAAAGTACCATCCTCTTCTCCCCACAAGTGTGGCAGTACCGATGAAATAATTAATTGCATTTATAAGCCAGACAGGTCTGTAATGCTTTCAACTAGTATTAAACTAGATATCACTCACACAAATGCTTTTTTCTAATTCTGCAAATCATCGTGCTTTTGTGAGAGTGATTTAATGCTCTGTGATCTGCAGTGTCAAAGAACCACTGGGCTGTAGTGTTTACCAAATAAACATAGCCCTTTGACTGTATTAACAAGAACTAGGACCCAGTGGCACCGGACAAGGTGGCTCAGCTCACATTCCGTAATCCAAAGAGGTGTGTGATAATTAAAGACACATATGAATGCCACTGAGAAACAGCCCCATAAAAATCTAGGGTCTGTTTTTCTTTGATCAGCAGCCAAGCATGTTTGGATTAAAAGTACTTTTGAGTGCAGGGATTATCAATTCAATTTTTTAGAGTGCATTTATGAAGTAAGTCAACATGACAACAGCATTTTAAATAGATGGCAACAAGAAACCATCTTTCTGGCTGGCAGTAGATTTTATGCATTATCATCACAATGTTTTGGCTACAGAAAAAGAGGAATATCAATTTAACCACGATCAGGCCAGGGCAATACAAGCAGAAGCCTTGTGTGATCCTTGGGGCAAGGCTAAAATGTGGGGCAATGGTATTAGTGCACATTTCTCAGTCTGTCAGTAAAACGCGCTGTTTGCATTTCCACACAAGGCCGATTACTGAGCAGTGACAGCTTCACCTGCTGTAAAATCCCTCTGAAAGCTACACAAGTCAGACCAAATGTAAGAAGGCCTGGAATCTTTTTTTGTTAAATTCTTTCTTGTAAACCTGCATTATATTTTATCACCAAAGCAATCCACACATTGATTTATTATGACATTCTTATATGTTAAAATACCCTCTAAAAACCCTCCTCCTTTACATGTCTATTTCTACTTAACATGAGATGATGTCAGACCAGAGCCCTTAAAGAGAATAAGACAGTGGTAAATGTAAGCACTGGTTTCTGCAGAGGCAGCACCAACTGTGGAGCCTTGCTCAGGGGCCGATAACGCGCCGCTCAAGTGCTGAGTCTCTCAGCTCCTTAAAGCAGCACAGACCCCAGTCATCCTAAGCTTCACATTAAGACACACCTCTTTTCCTTTCTTACCCAATAGCACAATCATAAACTAAATTGTTTGATTATTCTCTTATGAATAACCAAAGCAAGACAATTCACACTGTAGAGACAAACTGCTGACTCAAACAGACCACGTTTGCAACATAATCAACCAGTGCACTGTATGGTGCAACATTAAAACATAAAAGAGAACTTTTGGCACTCATCAGCAGGACAACAAGCCAAAGTAGTGTAAAGATATAAAACAAAACAATGCTTCCTTTCTACAACCCTCTGCATTAGTCCATTCATCAAATATAGAAAAATGAAAAGAGAGTCTCATCAATTCAAAATCCTTGCAACTGTCCACCAAAGATTAAAAAAACTAATGGAAATAAACAACCATCTAAGACATAATTTAGGAAATGCCTCAAATGTGCACCTTGTACATATGGATAATATTGCTTTTACACTGGAAAATATGATAGTCATTTAGAAAATATCCAAAACAATATAAATTTACGCTGACACTTTATGAAACCACTTATTTACCCACAAGCTAGGCTAGTCCCTCCCCAACCCCTTTGGCACAATAATCATACTCATATTAAGTATTATAATATTGACATATAAGACATTTGTTAAGGAATGGTTCGTCACACGATCAGAGTAGTAACACAGTTTCAGTAGTCGTAACACATATTGGTACTGTATAATTATAACGTAGATCAAAAACATCTCTTGAAGAACTTTTTTTTTCTTTTTGTCATTTGTTGATATGTAAAGTATCTATGATCTGAAACAAAAACTTTTGGCATGCCCTTGTTATTTACAGAATCACTTTGTTGTTGCTGGCTACTGTAGAATGGAAAATACTACATCTGCCGTCAGCTGTCGCAGACGAATGAGGGGTATCCTGCTGAGAAACTGAACAAATATAATATACAACTCAATTGTGTTGTAATACAAACAGTCAATCTATCTATAATGAACTCATGAATCTTAGACCAAAATGCTTTAATGATGTGGATGTTGTGTATCCATTAGAGTACTGAATGGTTTCCTCCTGGAGAGACTGACACAAACCAAGGCCCCATTTTTCAGAAGCATCATCATATCAGAGAGTTTTACTGGTGCGTGATTCATGTTGTTCTAACTATTGGCTACAATAGTGGGACCGCTTGTTGAATGGTCCCAGAGACACTATTTGATAATAATGTCTTCAATAATACTGATAACGCAAATCAACAAGACAACAAGCATCTTTGAAGTAAGATAGGGTTAGGTCTTGTCAGTCCCTCCACTCCCTCTTTCTCAAGTCACACACACAGAAAGATAGAAAATGTTTGGTCCCAACTGCTTTAGGAATTGTAGAAAATATACATTCAAATGTTTAAAAAACATGGAATAATAAAAAAATAATAATAATCCAATTCTCACAGGACAAAATAATGCAGCAAGTGAAAGAGGGACTGAGAAAATGATGGGCAGAGGAAATATATGAAAGGAGCTGAATGGGAAAAAAAAATGTTTTTTTGTGGGAAAGTTCTTCAGAGTAACATACCAGTAATGTCACCTCAATGCACTTGTCAGAAAAAGCTTGTTTCACTCTGTCATCTTCTGTGTATTTACAGTGTATCTCTTATGTGTGAGGAAAGGGTTTTTATAGGATAATGCAGCTTTAAATTGTAATGTGGGTGTGGTCTGACATACTGTGTATTTTGTGAGTGCACGCGTATATTTGTATGTGCGTTTGAAAGCCTCTACTTGTCCAGAGGTTTTAAGGGTCTTAACTTGCTTGAATGTTTTGCTAATGTCATCAATATTACTTTCAACTGGCGCACCAAACTCACACACCCACACACATTCACAATCTCTAATTAGTTGATAGCCTGATTCTTTAAGGCCACTACCCAAACCATTACAGTAACTGTAGACCTTAGATAATAATTCTGGGTCTTACAGACACCAAAATACTGAGGAGTCAAGAGTGGTCATCTCACTTCTTTACTCACTTGATTCAGACAGCACTAGAAATATGATGTGAGCACAATCTTACTTGCATTTTACTGCAAAGATGTAAACACAAAATTGGCTGTTTTGTTTCACACACCAGTCCACTTCTACACCACTGCAGAGGCTACTAGACTTCTGTCGATCCTCCGTTTTCTGTTAACATTGAGCTGAGTTGGTCAAAGGCCCACTAGCTTTGTAATCTCCCTCACAGCGAGGATGAACTCTGGCTGTAGTTTCTAAGTGTCAGTCTGCTGTACCGGGGCGAGGGGGGAGATGGAGGAGGGTGTGAGGGGACTGGGGGCAGACATAGTCCCGTCTCAGAAAACTGTGAGCCGCTGCTGGATAGAGAGTCGCGGAATGGCGACGGGGGAGTCAACGCAATAAGCTCCTCCTCTAGCTCCTCCCTCCTGAGTGGGGAGTCAGTGAGGCAGCTGACCCGGGCCCCTCTGATGGGGGACAGACAGGGGGAGGTCTGGGGGTGTGGCAGGGGGTAAGGTGAGGGAGGCATAGGATGAACCAGACATCCACCCCGGGGCCCTAGACTTGACTCTACAGGGGGTAGGGGCTGGACATCAGCGTATGTGGTGAGAGTTGGCGACATGTGGAGTTCCCGCGGCAACAAATACGGATCTGTGGGGTGAGGCGAAGGAGAGAGGTGTTTGTGCGAGTGTGATGGCGAGGGTGAGAGCATCATGCTGTTGAGCTCTGTTATGTTGGCAGTAAAACGGTTCACCACACAGCTGATCTGATCCATCAGTGAACTCTGTGCCACTCCTGGATGATCGTCCACAGTAACCAGGCGACCATCGCTCCCGGTGACAACGGAGCCGCTGCTTGGCGGACCACAGCTGCTAGCTATGCTGCCTCTGCTGCCTCCACTGCCTTCACTGCCTCCACTGCCTCCGCTGCCTCCGCTGCAGGTGCTACTGGCATACTTTGGCAGCCCAGCCATCTGAGGCTCCTCTCCTAAACCTGCTCCTAGCCTCTGGCTCACAGTGCTGATGGGGGAGGGAGTCTGTGGTTGATATGTGATTGAGTAACGCTCCTCGGCCTCAGAGAGCTCGTACAGAGTCTTGTCGGTGGCTGTGTCAGGATGAGTGGGCAGAGATGACATGGAGGGGAGTGAGGGCAGGGGGACATGTGGCGGCAGGTTGCTTCCACCACAGTAGCGCTCCTCAGAGTTTTTTGAGAAGGGCTTAATGACTGCAGTCTGGTTGTTCTCCTTTTTCTTGATATGAAACGACAGCCGTTGCCACAGGTGGTTGCCACGTGAAGAGCTGCGCTCTGTCTGTGCCCAAGACACTGACTTCCCATTAGAACTGGAGAGCAGAAAGCGAATAGGATGTTGAAATTTACAGTGAATATTAGTTTAGTTCAAAACTTATTCTATGCCACACATTTATAGCAGCTTCTCAAAAGATAAAATGTTGGGCCAGTTGTTTTATTTGCTATGTATTATTAAATAGAGCTTTCACTAAACCAGCAGAAACTAGATAATTTTTATTTCTTGCATACTCCATTTCAATTCATATTCTGCACTATTTTTAACAGCTTGTTCATTGGTCTTTTCTTTGGCTTCTTCCTCGCTTTCATCCTACAGTTTTGCAGTAGCCCACAGTCAGACTAGTCTGTTGCTGAACCACCACACCACCTCTTCTTTCCTCCCTCTCATCGCTTGTCAGGTTAATTAGTGTGATTAATCTATTGTGGAACGTCTGATTAATCCTCAACCCACTATGTCTAGAGGTGAAAAAGACCTCAAATCACCCAGTAAATTCACAGACACATGCATGACGTCACACACAAGGTAATCTTTTGATTCAAATATTGACTGGTTTTTATTGTTTTATTTCCCCCCTTGGTATTTAGGTTTCAATGTCTGCCGTTTATGACGGCGTTTCAACGACAAATGTCTCCAGAATTGCACTTAGGAGATAGAAATGCAGGCCAATTACCACAACCCACAGAAGAAGACATAATGAAATGAAATGTGGAGGGGAAAAAAGGAATTAAAGAATCAAAATGAAGATAGAAGTCTCCTGACATTTCACACAAGAGCATGATTAAAATCTTGCTGGCCAAGGGGTAAGCTAGAGTAACCTGCTGACAAATGAAAATGTGTTTTTGTCTTTCTTTCTATTTCATTGTGTGCAAGTGGTGTGTGTCTCTCTCTTTGTGTCCTTTGATCAGTTTCTTTCACTGTAGATGACCTAAAGCCTGGTGTGAAAGGTGTTAGTGAAGTCTTCTCTACCCAAGCTACAGAGTTAGGCTTTTCTACTTTTGTCCTACAATTATGTATTTGTGTGTAATATTTTCTCTATATTTGAGTTTCCTATTACATCTGTTTTTGTTTCAATCTTTACTTCTTCTTTCTTTCTCTTTGCTATATCTCCATTCAGCAATTGTCTCAGTTCATGTTGGGGTCAGAGGAACAGTTGAGTTTACTCAGGGGAGTTTAGAGAATCAATCTCTGAGATACACACACACACAAACAATAAAGACTCTCAGAGTGGGGCCATTATAGAAATGGTGCTTTGGTCTGAAACTTCGGAGTAACCTGGCATTAACCTGGCCAACAGGCCTCTGGAGAACACCACATACACAGACATCCAGACACACAGAGATATACCTGAGTGTCTCTCCAGTTGACCCCCTCCGTTTCCAAAGATTAACCAGACTAGAAGAACGGCTGGCTGCTGAAGATGATTTACCATCACCCACGTGCATGCGCACCACTGTGCTAGTGGTAAAGGCACTGCGCACATTACGCTCTGGTTTGGCCAAAATTATGTACACCTAAAAAAAATTTAATCTTTTCAAATGTGTTCAAAATGTGTTCAAAATATATTTAAATTCAGAATATATTTACAACCATAAACCAATCAAGAACTGACTTACCTTAGGTACAAACATGCAGCACAGAGCCACAGTGGCACTGAGGCTGACGCTGAAGCACATTGTAATAATTTTGTAGTTTGAGCCAAAGTAGATGGGCACAAAAGCCAGCCAGATAATACAAGTGGTGTACATGGTAAAGGCAATGTACTTTGCTTCATTAAAATTAGCTGGGACATTGCGGGTCTTTAAGAAAAAAGAGAGAATAATCATATGATAGATATATTCAATGAAATCACAAGTGCAGAATTATTACAAATACAGACTACCATTGTCAAACAATATTATTAGTAGTCAAAGTTGACATATAATAAATAATGAAGCAGACATTTTTAAAAAAAATCTAAAGAAAGTTATGATATTGTCACTTGTGTCAGAGGAAAAACCTAAAAAACCTGAATAATAAGTAATAATAATTAATTTACCTTAAAGGCATAGAAAGTACAACTGAGGATAAGCAGACCATTGTACCCCAGTGGAGCAACTACACCCAGGTTAGTGGTGTTGCAGATGAGATTGACCTGTCGAATGCTAGGGTAGTCATGGATTACCTATAGAAACAAGAGAAAGACAAATTCATTTACAGCATTTAAAAGAACAGTTATGTGTTCATATATATCTTATAAAACATTAAAACAATATGCAACCAATTATAACTCATTTGTATTGAAACACGACAAACTCTACCAATATATTTTTGACTTGTACAAAGCATACCTTTGGGGGCTCCATAAGGAACAGAGCCACAATGATGCCCAGCTGCAGAAGTATGAGGAGGAAGGCAATAATAAGCTGCGCACAGGCAGACATAAAACGAGGCTTTTTTGTACAAATCTTTTTCTTGCTGCCTGCTAGGATACGTGCAATTCGGTTTGTCTAAGGGAGAAATCGCAAACATGTCAGTTAATAAAATGCACAGGATTTATATTCAAAGATTGCAAAGATTATGTTTTCTTTCATCCTTTTCTATCAAACACTCATTGTCAACACAAACACAATTATCTGAAGCTAGTTTAATACACAGCACTCAAGAATATTGGTGAATTTTGGATTGTGTGTTTACTCACAGACAAACCAACAAAAGAAAGCTCTTGTAACTGATAACTTGCCTTAGTAACTAGTGCTGAGTAGCTCATGGCAGGTGACAGACCTATACCAAGGCGTTGGAGGTAGCAGTGGATAACATGGGGCTTGGCTATGAGGGTAAAGGTACATAGATACCCCAAGCATATCCCCACTAGTATTATGTAGCACAGCTCCCGACTGGAAGATTTCACAACTGGAGTGTCCCGAAACCTGAGCACAGAAACATTCCGCCAGTGTAGTCATAAGATGGCAATAAAACAATACTGTTCAGTTGACATGGCTAAACAAGGCATATTCCCATTTAGTTTAAGTCCACAATGTCCTCATCAAAGAGGTCATCTTTACCTTATAAAAACAGCCATGACAAAAAATGTAGCCATGAGCCCGGTAAGGGCAAAGACCACAGCAGCAATGGGCTCAGGGTCTCCCCATCGGAGATACTCCACTGGAATGGGATCACAGCCTGGGGGAAAGAGATACAAATCTAAAATGTCTTTCACTTTAAAGTGTAAGAAATACTGTTTAAGATTCAGAATTATTTAGTCAAACATTTTTTTCTGGAAATATAATTCATGTGCCTCTTCCCTCTCTTCTGTTTCTTTAGATGTTTTTTCAACATCATCACTTTACCCCCTTCCCTATTCCCCTAGTATCTAAATGTTCATCTATCTTCTTGCATTTACCTAATGCACTTCATTTCCTCATTCTTCTTGCCTTGCAGGGGAGAAGTTAAGGTGGAAATAATTAAAAAGGAGAATTGTAATAATCATTAATCTTGGTTCATGCTGAAATTACCCAGCTAGAAAATCCTGTCAGATCAACAACAGTCACATATGTAGAAAATGTCAGAAAGGTTTTGGCTCTGTCTAGTCTTGACTCCTATATACAGCATCTTTCCTCACAATTGGACAGACTGGCAGACTTGTGGAAAACATAATAGAAACCAGAAAAGACAGATCCAGTTAATCAAATCTACAGAAGATTTGATATTTGGCCAAAAAACAGATTAACCTTTTACTCATGGGCTCTATGGGGGCAGGGCTTCTTGAAACTGTCCAAATTGCAATTAAGTAGTTTGTAGAACCTGCAGGAAATTGTGTTTTTGTGATTCAAAGTTTTAAGACCAACTCCTTCAATCTCTGAAACTCTCACTCACTAGCAAAGAGACACAAATCCCAAAGCCAATCCTCCCCTTTTATGCTGCTTTCACTGTCCCAGACTGCTACTCCTGTCTCTAAGCATCCTCATCTTTCAGCCATACTTTTTTTTGTATCTCCTGGTGCTTCTAGTTCGCTTTTCTTTTTTTTTTTTTTTCATTTCTGCTATTTTGCAGTGTTCTGTCTCCCAAACTCTTATTGTTTTCACTTTCTAAATCCCTTTTGCCTCTGTTGCTGCCAGCTAAGACCTGAATGTTTCTCTATTCCCTGTGCCTTTTATTGCTCTGCTCTTCATCTCTGTCCCTCTGTACTCCTGTCTTATGGCCTAAGGGAGAAAGATCAAAATGTCTGCTGAAGGAACAGGGCTAGCAGTTTGTTTACACCTCATTATTACTATTCTATGTAGCCCCACTGAAAAACACAGCACTTATTGCTGACGAAACACTAGTCACATACACATAATGGTCATAATATGTTCACATACAGTACATACACATGTGTGTATATGTGTGTGAACACTAATCACATCATAATAATTAATCATTTTTCGACATTTATTTCCTCCTTTTTAGTTGCTGTTTTTCCACAGATTTTAAGGATCTTTCAGGTTTCTGTCTTTGGCAGTGAAGCTCAATTTGAATTTCCAACACAACTCAATTCATGTTTTAATCATTGAGCTTGGTCAAGACTGAATGCACAGTTTAATGAGCAGCTGAAAGCATAACAAGGCAATATCCAACCGCTTCAAATGCAATGGAGAAGAAATTTTCATAGCGACAGAAATGAATTTGCATTGAAACCTGCTCTTGGTGCAGAATAATTAAAACACTGGTGACTGTGCTGGTAACAAATTACAGACACGAGAGTGGAATGGGAGGTGGGAAGAGGTACTGTACTGGGGCTGTCTTATGAATTTACTATATACAACATTGAAGATACAATAAACACTGTGCACTTTTTATGTTTTTACATAGACAAATAATAAATAGCTTGAAGAAATTCTGTAAAGTAAGAATACTTTCAATAATTATATTGTTTATTATTTTACTGCAAAGTGACTGAACAGAGGAACAATATAAATCAAATTTGCCTTCTAAAACAGCATCAGTTCTTCTAGGTACAGTTTCTGAAGGAACTCTGCAGTCAGGTTGGTAATTTGGAGAAGTAACCAAGGATCTACAGGTCTCTTCAAGTGAGATAATGGATCTGTGGGGCCATACGGTCACTTCCAGGACAAGATAGTTCCTCATGACATGGATGTTTGGGGTTGCTCAATACCTGATTTGATAAAATAAACACATTCTATACCTTTAAAGCATTCCTACAGTATTATTTTACACCAGTCATTTTATAATAATAATAATAATAATGGATTAGATTTACGTATATTGTGCTTTTCTCTCGAGGACCATGGGACTCAAAGCGCCTCTATTATTCATTCACTCCACAGTCACACACTAAAGGTGGTAAGCTACGTCTGTAGCCACAGCTGCCCTGGAGCCGACTGACGGAGACGTGGCAGCGCCTATGGCCTCTCCAACCACCACCAAACATTGTCACACCAGTGCAGTGGCACTGGAGGCAAGATGGATTAAGGGTTTTGCCCAAGGACACAACAACAGTGTAAACTGAGGAAAGCGGGACTCAAACCGCCAACCTTCCGGTTATAGGACAACCGCTCTACCACTGAGCCCCCATTTATTTTATAAATAAATATGTACACAAGAAATGCCATACACTCTTCCAGGACGGGGCTAACCTGTGAGGTCGAAAGTAGGCCAGGAGCCCAGGTCACACGCACGGCAGGTATACTCATCAAACACAAACTCATTTTCTTTACAAGGAGTGCATGTCCAGCAGCAGCTCACCTCGCCTTTACGGATCACCTACAGGGTCAAAACAAATTTTGTTGAGAACAATCAATACATATGCTTTACCAGCTCTAACTAACTTGCTTTTTTATTCAAAGGTCAATGATTAATGAATGCCTTGGAATTATTAGTCAGATTACCTTTATCTGGCCTTTGTCACAGGGTTCGCTACAGACTGACTTTATTATTGTTTCTTTGTTTGGCCAGATTTCATCATCATCAATCTTCAAGCCACTATTGTCCCAACTGCCAATGTTAATGTAGTCGTAGTAGTCCTTTCCCATCTTCTTGAAGTTCATTATTTCATACCTGTGGTTTAAAAGCAGTAGTGCATGCCTTTTATCTAACAAAAGTGAAAGTAAAATTCATGTTTTCAATGCATTTTACATGTAAAAGATGTCAAATCTGGAGTGGATGGTACCTCAGTCTAACAGCAAAACAATCTGTGTGTTCCCTTATGCTACCTTGGATTCAATCCAGACACTCCCTCCCACAATTTACATGCATGTAAAGTACTTAGTGAAGGAATATGAGAGTTTATGTTTGTCTGTCAGTGTCTGTCCCTAGCCTTGTCAGTGTCTGTCATTAACCCTAAAAATTTTGCAACAAAAGTAACTCAGATTACAGCCCCCCACAACCTGTCACCAGGATACGTGGTAGAAAAGGAATACAAGAATCTTACAATTCAATGAAAATAATGTGATTAAAAAGATGTTGTTTGTAGGTCAAGATAATAACATATGGATCAATTATAGTTCATACCTGCCAGGTGAGTCGCCATTCTCATCAAATAAGATTCCCTCCCCTGACACGCCTGTGAAGTTTGTCTTCATCAAAAAGTCCAACAGTGTAGCACCATCTATAGGTCGCATAGCATCACAGAGCCCCTTCAATGACATAATTAATTAAGCAAAAAGGTATTGACCCAAAAGCATTATAGTCTCTTTCCATTCACTTCTGCCATTACTGCCCACGTGTTGTGGTCCAACCTTTTCTAAAGAAACCAAATCTTGACATCATTGACAAATTTAGACCAACTTCTAAGCCCTCCTTTATTTGTCCAAAGTTTTCTAGAAAAAGTTGTTTGTAATCAGATTTTAGCTTTTTTGAATGAAAATGACACATTTCAGTCTGCATTGGACAGCACTAAAACTGCCCCCCTCAAGGTTTCAAATGACCTTCTTTTAGCTGCCAACAGAGGAGAGTGCAATTTTAATTCTTTTAGACGTGAGTGCTGCTTTTGACACTGTAGATCATGCAATTTTAATTAATCATCTTAAAACGTGGAATTACATCAAAGACACTGCACTTAATTGGCTTTATTGTATTATCTCACCATAGGTAATAATTACACCTCCTCAGCCCACATTACCTGTGGTGTACCGCAGGGTTATATTTATATGGTTTCCCTTCACTAGAACCCTAGCTGCTGTGGTACTCTGCTTCTATGTTCTGACCAGTTGGATAGCACGAAACGTTCTTCAACGTAATAGTTCAAAATATTAAATTATTCTGGTCAACCCTCCACAATCCACTTTCCATATTCAGTGTCACCTCGGCCCACTCTCTGCCAACATCACCCCTCTGCAAGAAATGTAGGTGTTTTTTATTCAGACCTCAATTTCTATAAATACATAATAAAGACCACTCAGTCACGTTTCTTCCATCTATACGGTGGCCTTGAAATCAAAACAAAACAATTTATAAAACAAATTAACAAAACTGAAAACACAACAATTCAGACAAACCAAAAAGGTAGGTATCATTTGGGGACGGTTTTGTTAATTGTTTCGGTTTTGTTAATTGTTTTCGATTTTGTTCATTTGTTTTCCAAATTGTCGTTGTGTTTTTGGTTTTGCTAAATTGTTTTCCAATATGTTAGTTTGTTTTTGTTATTTTGTTTGCACTTCACAACCACTGTACACCTACGCACCATTGCCAAAATAAAACCATTCTTAAATTTCTTCATAAAACTCACTTTTATAGGCTGGCTTTTTATAACAGATTGATTTAGTTATGTATTTAAGGTTTTATTTATTTATATTTTTAGTTTTTTAGATAATGTTGTCTCTTATAGCCTAGCTTACGTATAGCTGACCTTATCCCCATGCACTTTATCTATTACCTCTATGCCAGTTCGGCCACTCTGATGTTAATTGTTTTATGCTTGCATTGTTAAGTAAACCATGTTTTTAAAAGTGCTATATAAATAAAGAATATTATTATTATTAATTTCACTCTCTCCATTAACTCTTTTATTCTACTGTCCTTTTATCCTTTAATCACAACTGTACCCACCTGATAACCTGGGCAAAGGGCCCGTTGCATGTTATGCAGGCCATATGCCATAGAGTAGATGGCATTGATGACAAACCCCATCTTTGTGTCTTGGGCGTACTGCTGTCGTAGTGACTCCCGTTCTGCAGGGATGGGTAAGATTGGTAGATGAGGGAAAAAGGCTGATGAGGATAGAAAGGAAAGAGCCTCTAGTTTTCAAAAACACTTCCCTTTTCATCATCAAAGGCAACTCTCTCTTCTCAATTGTTTTCATCAACCTTTTTCCACCTAGGTATATCATTTTTTTCTGCCCCTCCGGTACTCTTTCATTTGTATTTCATGCCCTTTTTCATTAGAATACATGAGACACAATTCCCTTTGATGCAGCACACACAAAATGTTCCCTATGAATTAAAGAAAGACTGAAAGCGAAAAATGAGAATAGACACATACAAATAAAGAGAGTGTACTGTACAGTGATATTTTCAGATGAACTGTAGAGCATGTGCAATTGTTTTGAGCCATCTTCAGCCAATCTGTTCGTTTACTTTTTGACTATTACACTATTTGCAATAACCAGTCGATTTAAATGCAGAATGGCATTAAACCCTGTAATCAAGGTTTTCCCTTTCTATCTGGACTCAACATGACAGTGGTACATTTGATCAGGTGCTAACACCACACTGTTAAACAACATTATAAATACGTACTAAGCATACACTTTAATTGATTCTGTTAATTACTCACTGCTACAAGTGCGGTTAAACTTGAAATTCTCCTGTGGGTGACCTTTCAGTCGACAGCGGAACCGATGCTGCCAGAACTCGGGAAACCATGGGTTCCTGTGGTTGTTTTCAGGACGGAGTTCCAGGTAGTAATCATCAAACCATTTTACATCGGCAGACTGAAGTTTAATTGTAATTCCACCAGCAGCCTCTTTTACATAGCCATCTGTCACATCGTATCGATCAGCCCAGCCATCACTGTAAAATTAACATGGAGGAAGGAAAACCATCAACAAATTGCCTGGTTTTAGAAAACAACACACATATTTCATTATGTGGTAGAATATTATGCTACAGCAAAGTTTTTGGGAAGTTTTTAAGCAAGTGGGATGTCACAAATGTAAGATGATAGATAATGTTCTGTAGTCTGGCTAGATACAGATGTGTGTCTGTCCTTAGAGCTCATTAAAATATGGGTCCACCTTGGTGGCTGCCCTGGTAGAGTGCATACTCAAACCTGCCAACCCTGGGAAATATCTTTCAGTACCACCCCTTTGCTTTGCAAACGACCATCTTCCCAATCTTGACCATAACAAGTTATACAATATACAAATCAACAAAGAAGTAACCCATACAAATATAGAGTAGAGGTTTTACATATGTAGAGAGAAAATTATGTATAGATTTATATAAAACACAGGTTTTATCTTGCAACATATACTGTATACATATAAACAGGTTTGTTTCAATTATGGATAAAAACTCATGTAGATTCTGGATTTTATTTTGACCTAATAGTAAAAAAATGTATCAACTTGAGTGAGCATTATATTGGCCTAACGACATAATGTAGCCTACTCAGAGGGAAATGTCTAGGGCTGTACCTGGAGAATGTTCTGTATTATTTCCAGCATTTGAATGTTTGAGAAAAAAACAGCACAGGCACCTGTTCTTTCCAAAGGACCCTAAATGTAATTACAATGGTTTAGGAATATTCCTTTTCTAGGAATCCTGCATATTAGGTCTTTAATATAACATACAGTAACATACTATTTATTGGGAATAATACAACACATAAAGACAGGGCACTGGCTGATAATTGAGTCTCATAAAATTTTTTAAATAAAACACACCTGTAAAGCTCATTTTTTAAATAAATCTCTGCACATTAGTGAGTGACTTGGACTATGTGTTAAACCGTCAATCCCTTAGCCTCATCCTGTTTGAGTTTTAATCAGCAGTAAACTTCTCAAAATAAGGTTCATCACACGCAGATATAAAAGCAGTTATTGACTTAGAAAGGCTCAGAGACAGACTTGGCTGCAGCAGGTCTCTCACTCCAAAACACATCACAAAGCAGTATTTGGAGAGAGGCAGTACATGGGACTCACTTTGTCGTAACTGCTACATGTTGATTGACAGGCAGCTAGACTGGGGAGAGAGGCGTTGCCACAGCTGTCCAAGTGTGTCAGCCCGTCCCGCTGCAGAGTGAAAGTGCAGCCGGCACAAAACAACAGCGTGACCAGCTGCTTTTTGCGGACTTTTAAAGCAACAAATTGTACCGGCATACTTTGATGTCAAAACGCGTGCCTGCTATGCAAAATGCGTACAGGTCGGCAGGTCTGAATACTGCACAAATGACATGGACCTCTCTCTTTCTTGTGCATCTATTAAATAAAAGTTAACTGTGAGTGAGTGCAAAAACTGGTCAGGTAAGGTTAGATGACCTAGATCAATTTTATTAGGTTACCATGGCCTAACAGACGCCAAGAAGACATATCTTACAATACATAAACAGTTTATATCACTGGATTTGATTTAGTTTATATTCTGGGGATATATTTAAATTTTATATTTCACTAGCAAGCATGTGTGTCGACTGCACAGTGAGAGTGTGAGAAAAAGACAGGAGGAACTGAAATCAAACCCAAATCAATTTGAATGACAAAACTTTCTTCAAAACCACTGCCAACAAGGCCTTACGTGAAGCAGAAACACACACTTTCCCCCTGTCCTTTTTCTATTTTCGCCCCTTTTTTTACCTTTCCCCCAGAGATCAAAACTCATTTTCTTCTGGAGCAGTGTGCTAGTGTGTCCTTGTGTGTGTGAATGTGTGTAAACTCCTACCATCACCTGCTGTCATTTGTCTCTGAATCTGCCTGAGACTTTCCAATTTTCTTTTTTGCTGCGCTTTATGTTATTGTCTGCCATTGAAATAAAAATCCACATGGTAGCTATTCTAGATGGATATCCAGGAAATGTATTATATATGTATATAATCTAGGTAGATTGCCTCTAAATACACTCCCCTGTTAGCTGTGAACATAACATAGACAAGAGTGGGAACTTTTACTTGCTTTAAATATTTGTCTGTAGAATGAACCATTTGGGTCTGTGGTGTCATGTAGTGGGTGCAATCCCATGCAGAGCAACAAAGTGCTATCATCACGCTAACTGTGACTCAATCTGTAGCTCCTGAGGCGGTGAATGAAAGGATTTTGATATTTATGGGGATATGTGTCTCTATTGTGTGTTTTATTGACATTACTGTATGAGAGTGGGTTGAGTGAGACCGAGAAAACTAAGAAAGACATTAAAAATAAAAGACACTAACTGTGATATAGAAAGAAATTCAGAAGTAAACAGTCATTAAATACTTCTCTTACATCATGTTACTTTTTTTGGTCATTTTTCAATAAATCCACAGGCTGAGTTCCTCCTTGAATTCTCTTAAATCTGTCACATTAATATTTTACTACACAGCAACTAATCACTTCAAGTAACATCTCAGTTTGCTGAAGAACTTTAGGTACTGTATGTTCACACCGACAAAATTACGAGTGAGACAGACTTTCTGATGTTAAAGTTTTTTAAACATTATTTATCATAATGTCACTCTATAGTATCACGGTGAGCTCAAGTCAAAAATCAATACAGTTCTGATTCTTTAAAAGGTGCTGATTCAGTCATTCACAGCGCTCTCTCTGCTGCTCACAATCTCTCTGTAACGGTGCACCACACCAGAGTGGTGTCTGGATAGAGCATACTCCTGAGATATCACAGCTCAGAACTGTACATAAACTCTTTGTAAATGTCTCATTAGCTCTGCCTTGTGTCACATTGGAAGACAGAGCCAAAAGTCAGTCTTAAAGTCAGAGGTTAAACTATGAGGCGCTGCTATTGCTCTGTGCGGTTATTATGTTTTGTAATTTCATAAATGTTTAATTTAGGCTAAAGTTAACCATTGAGGTCCACTGTTGTTGTACAGCCCTGGTCCATTTACATTTACATTTCGTCAATATTTATTTATTCAAAGCGACTTACAAGTGAGGAAGACAATGGAAGCAATTTTAATAACACAGTGCACCAAAAACTAGTCAAAAACCCAGCACAGTATACAACGCTTAGGATATGAGAAAAATAAATAAATATATATATATATATATATGTATATTTTTAAAGAAATAGATAGAAAGGAAGTAGAATTCAGTGTTTTTAAAAATGGCTACAGAATCTGCTGATCTTGTAGCT